>VZTI01000785.1:22837-68426 GCA_013397865.1 Struthidea cinerea
GCTAACCTCATCTAAGGAATGCCAACATGTATTTAACTTTGTATTCAATTCTGGTGGGAAGACTTATGCTGTATTTCTGATCTAGTGTGTGGAGACTTGATGTGGTGATGTTTTTGATGTTGTCTCCTCCTCTCTCTGTCTTCTTCTTCTGCAGAATCCCAAGCAGTTATAGTGGTGTTCCCAGCCTTCTTGGGACAGGCACTCAGCATTATGTCTGTTTCTATTTCATGTCTGGGTGAAGACTGTTGAAATACCTAGACTGAGAACTGCTTAACTCTGTTAAAATTTGTTTATTAAATCCCTTTTCTTGCACCAGAACCTCTTGCTGACAGTATGGTGGGGGGAGGAAAGTTAAACTTCTCTTTCTGGGGACAACCTGATGCACATTCTCTCAGGTACTCTCTGAGGTTAGAAAACAGTATCTCTCAGACAGGAAAATCTAAATCACTCAGAGATACCTGTTTCTTAAAGCATCATGCAACATGGTTTTGGAGCAATTTGTGTTGTACTAAGTCATCTTATATTGAAAGCACAAAAGCACCTTTGCCTGGTCAAAAGCCCTGTGCAAATTCTCATCCAGTTGTCTTCTTCCACATCTCCCTCCTGCATCAGCTTTCAAAGCTAAAAGCAACCAACCTTCTGTTGGCTCATCTCTTTGCTTCCTCAATGCATCCTGGACTTGGCTCTTCCCACTGTTTCCCTTTGCTCTCTGTGGAGCTCCCTTCCTCTCTTGGTCACTTCCTTTCCTCAGAAATGTGGAATCCATGCAATTTTTCACATTATCTCAGCTGCCCTTTAAATGCTTTGTCTATGGACTGATACATAGATAATGTGGAACTTCCTCTGAAAGTTTTTTAGAGTGGTGAAACTGAGTTGCAGATTTTTGATGCCAGCGTGCCAGTTCTTTATCAGCTGTTGTCCATATGTGAGGTTTAAAACATCAGAGTCCCCATAGAGAAGGGGGAGATCTTTCACCTACAGGGTAAGCTTAGTAGTCTAAAGTCAGGAGCAGGGCAGTAACTCATGCCCTGCCCCAGAAAGTCAGATCTGCCCTTTGAAGTCTGGGGAATGTCTTTAGAGGCAAGGTGGAAGATAGATGGTTGAGACACCCTTTGCCTGGATGTAGGTAGGTGCCTTGTGAAGCCTCAAGGCACGACACCTCTTAACTGCTGGAGAAAAGTGCCAGCCACCACCTGTGGCTTGAACCTTTTGCAAGGCAGCTAGTTGTATCTGTAGCAATGCAAATTCAGGTTTTACTTTTTTTTTTTCAATAGATTTTGTGAAGGCTCATTATAAACAGAGTTGAAAGGACTTGCATTTTAAAAAGAAAAGAAATCTCTTTTTAGTTCCACTTTTAATCCAGGTCACTTCAATAGGCTCACAGTGAATCTCACAGAGCTGCCTCAGTACCTGTTGAATATTCATCTGCATGAAGGAAACACAAAGTTTCAGTTTAACAAGCTGTTTAAATTGACTTCTGGGGTGTGAGGAAATGTGAAGATGCATCACTTAATCTTAAGTATGTTTGTTAAAAAATTCTGGTAAATTCTGTAGAAAGATGCAACCTTAAAAAAAAAAAAAAAGCTGACAAAATCATAATGTGAAGATGAGTGCCTGTCTCTTCCCTCCAGGAAAATGGATCCTGCTTTAGATGTCTCTGAACTGGGGATAATTAGAGGTCTCTGTGGGTTTGGGGAGGGTTTTTTAAGTTCAGTTAAAATACTTCTGTTCACAAAGGAGCTTAAATTTATTACAGTTTTCATCTCAGACTTTTTTTACAACTTGCGCAGTTTTGGAATTAAACANATCATAATGTGAAGATGAGTGCCTGTCTCTTCCCTCCAGGAAAATGGATCCTGCTTTAGATGTCTCTGAACTGGGGATAATTAGAGGTCTCTGTGGGTTTGGGGAGGGTTTTTTAAGTTCAGTTAAAATACTTCTGTTCACAAAGGAGCTTAAATTTATTACAGTTTTCATCTCAGACTTTTTTTACAACTTGCGCAGTTTTGGAATTAAACAGGTAAACTGCATTAGCTCCTGGTTGGACTGTTGAAACTTTTAGGCCTTTTTATGTGTCTTGTGTCCCACAGTATGAAATATAGTTCTCTGCATTTGGTAATGCTAATAGTAGTACTGCAGCAGGTGCTGGAATAATGCTATGTAGTGATTTTAGACACTACATCCAGGATAGACTTCAGTGACAGGTGTGACACCACAGAAGTACATAGTGTAATATCTCATTTAAAGGGATATTAAATGTCTTTTTTCCTCTGGAATTAGATGTTAAAAGACCTTTCCTCCCTCCTGGAAATTGGGCTTTTGTGTTCTTTTCTCCCATCTTAGGAAGAATGAACTTCTAATTTGCTTACTGAGGTTGATTTTTCAAATAAGAATGACAGCAAGCACTGTTTGCTGTGGTTCTCTAAGGAAACGTAAAGCTTGGCCCCCTGCTTAATGGATGGCTGCTGTTAGTCCTGAGCAATGAGTCTTGGTGTAGTTAATATTTCATAACTAGGCAGAGTGTTTGCTGGAGAGTTTTAATGTAGTGGGCTCTGGGCTTGGGAACAGCTTAAAGGCTCTGCACCCATGTGAACTCTGACAGAGGGAGCACAAATCACTCTGTGCCACTGCTGATGTTTGCAGAGCTTTCAGCTGTGCTTCTATTTGCTTTTTAACACTTTATTCCAAATATTTTTCTGTCAAATATCTTTTAGGTGTCTCCTAATTCTGTAATAGCATAAACACAAATAAGGTTGAAGTAAGTATTCTTTAAGTTACCTCTGTCCCAAGGCACAGCACAGCAGTACAGCCTTCCTGCTTGGTGTTTCTAGAAGTCAGAGGAAGTTATACTGAGTTCTGTTAATTCTTTTATTCCATGAGGTGACTGCAGTATGTAGCAAGAGATATCATAGAGACCTTGTTGTTAACGCTGTTTTGGTTCCTACATTAGTAGCAACTTTTTCTGGAATGTAATGTGCCTTTTCCAGTCCTTATTTTGTTTGTTAGCTCATTGTATACTGCCTGGGCAGACTCATTGCTCTTGGCAGCTGTTTGCTGTTCTTAGCATAAGCATCTCATGGGTAGCCACTAATTTTTTTTCTTTGCCACGGTATCCTCTGTGGAAGTGACCACTTGTATTGGTTCCTAACACAGTTCTGGGTGGTTGTATTACTGAACATCTTTCCTGTAATGATATTTTTGTCACTGGATTGTCTCCCAAAGGAGAAGAAAACAGTTATTTCTCACAGGCGTAGTTAAGCCTGTGGTAGCTGTGAGTTGCAGAGGTTGTAGGGGGAACAATGGCTGAACACCACTGTGGTTGTGTCAGTGACACTGCATCTATGCAGCAGTTTCTGGGGAGGGGCAGAAGTGTGGGTGCATAGTAATCACTGGGAAGATTAGTGTTTGGTTAATAAACTAATTGAAAGTTCTCTAAGTTAAGCTAAAAAAGGCAAAACATTATTTTATTTGTGAGTTGACCTGAGGAGAACATGGGTCAACCTGTTAATTCCTTTGTCTAAACGTGCCTGGTGATATTGCTCTTTGACACGTTGCTATTCCCCTTCTTTAACCCTGGGGTCAAGCACAATCAGAGGTTGCAAATGCTATTTTATACTGTTTAGACCAGATGAACCCTCAGTGATACTTAACCTCGAGTTTTTATGAAGTTTCATCTAGTATGCGTGCATCTCTCCCCACTTCCATTAGTTCTGTTCATTTAGGCTGCTTTTTCGTACCAGCAGAGATGAGTAAGAGCCAAAGACTGACCCAGTTCAGATACTGTGATGGAACATGCACCTCTGGGAACAGCAGGACACATTTTCTCTGTAGCATGGCTAGATATGTTGCTCCAGTCTTTGTGCTGAAAACTTAAAAACTCTCCTGTTTTAAAAACCTGGAAAATTAGGTGGTAATTTGTATTCTCTTGAAGCATGTGGAGGTTTGAGGCTTTGTTCTTTGAAAAGGTATGTTAATTTGGTGCTTGTCGGAAAGGTTATGTGAGGAGCTGGCTCTCATGTAGTACTCTGTGAAGGCAGTGGATGAAATACATAATTTGCTTATTTACTGTTCAGAGGAACACAGTGTCAAACAAATAATACAATTTATAATGGTAGCATTCCAGAAAACAGAAGATTTTGGAGGTTAAAAAGGTAAATTGAAATGGATTATGAACTCCCAGGAAACAACATCCAAGCAAATGGCAGGATTTGAAGACTGAGTTAATTTCTTTGTAGTCTAATTTTTTATTCCACCCCGAGGATTTGTGTATAATGATGTGTGCAGTGGGCTGTCTGTAGCCAAAGGCTTTTAGAAAGTAGTCTGCCTAGGTCTTTGTTTCATCCTACTGAAATGGATAAGGATTTACAGGGGGCAGAATCAGGCAGATGTTAAAAGGTTTTGAAAAGCTCCCCATTCATACATGCTGACAAGATTAATGAGGCACTTCCCAGCTCAGAGCATAATTTTTATATGCAGTTTATGCTTCTCAACTGAAAATAAAAGTTAGTTCCCTTTTTAATTCCTTCTCTTTAATACAAATATTTTGTTTACTTGTTCAGACTTCACTATTGACTATTCCTTAGGAATTCTAAATTAATTTAGAGCATTTGTATGTGTATTTTCTATCTGCTCCAATGAGAAGTTAGTGGTGTTGATGTGAAAAGATTATCAAATTTCTGCATAAGTTTAAAGCACTGTAGAAAAATATATAGTAAATTGAAACAAAACCAAGAACTCCTTCATTACTAAACACTGTAGTAACTGGAAAGCGTATATGTAATGTATTAAAAACACAGAGTGTGGTTTTGTTCTACAGGTGCATCCTAAATGAATAGAAGTACTGTGCAGAAGTACTTTTTTCTTTTTTTTTTTTTGTCTTAAATTTTAATGAAGTTGCTTCCACCCAGGTGGTCAGCATCTAAAACCTGTAGACCAGATGGTTCTCTCCAGGAGAGTGAAATGCAGAATTGCAGAGTGCAATCTAACGGTGCCAGACCATGCAGGACAATCTGCTGCCTGAGCTTGCCTTAAAAGCAGAACAGGAATAACCCAGAATTAACAGATGAAAAATGGTCACAGGCCAAACTGGGGCAGAACATAATTTACTGGATTATTTCTTGGGGAACACAAAGCAATACTTGAACAGCAGCAGATGAGAATGAATTTTAAATATATAATTGTGCTTATATACAATTCGCTGCTTTTACCTATCGAGTTGCTAAACATTAGAGTCGGGAAAGACAACTGCTTTTAAAATCCATGCCCCCTACTCTGTGATAAATCCATGAATATGTGGCTTGCTGAGCATCAGCAAATAGATGTAGAAGGAGGACCTACCTTCCTGGCCTTACAGCAATCCCTGTAAATCTTGCGGTTTTTGCTTTCTTCTCTTCCCTGAAGGCAGAATCCAGTCATTTTCTGAAGTCACATGTTCATTTATGTGAGGGATTTCTTTCCTGCCCTTTCTGTTGTAATCTAAACTGCCAAATTTCCTGCGGATAATGTAACTGTACCTTGCATTAAAATGGTGTTTGTTTCTTTCTCAGTGTGGGTGCACCTTTTTCTTTAGCCTTTGAGGAAACACCCTTTCTCTTTAGCAGACATACAAGTATAACTTGAAAGCCTCTGCATAAGAAATTCGGGCTTGCTTGCATAAGCTGCTGCTTTCATCTCCTTCAGCACATCTGCATCATGCTTTCCCTCAGGGGGCTTACAGTGTCCTGCCTGAGAGGAGGGATGGGTTTGCATCTCAGAGAATAGGCTACAAATGCAGGCAAGCATTAATTTAATATCTCTCTAGCTAGTAGCTATTCTTGATGGCAGTCTGGCAGCAGATTGAAACTCAACTAGGAGTGAAAGCAAGAAAGAATGTGTCTTGCACCGTCCCTGGCTGGAGAGAATTTCTTGATGAAAATTAAATTTAATGGTTATTCTATCCTAAAATTTAAGATGAGTGGGGTGATTTTCCCTTGAATTAATTCTTTTGGCAGCAATAAAATTCTGGTGTGTAACAGAGTGCTTTGATCTATGCAGTTGTCCTTTTCAAGCAGCTGATGGTGGAAAGAATATCATTAATCTATAAGCATGTGTTGCCTTCTACTTGGGGCATTTTTTCATATTTTGCTTTTATGTATCCTTTTGCTCATGTATATGTGAGACTGTCAAAAAGAAATCCAAGTTTTTATTGTCTTGTTTAGAATAAGACTTTTTTATTTTCCTATACTGAAACATTTGAGAGAGCAGGTACCAACATAATTTTTCTTCCAGGACTGAACTCAGGGCCCTCTGTGCTGTCCATCAGTGTTACACGGCACTCTTGTCAAAGCTTTGCTGGTGGTGGCCTATTTATCTGGCTGTAGGTGACTCTGGCAAAAGCCAGGTGTTTGTGGGGCAAATGCAATGTTGAAACACAAGCCTCTCCCTGGGGGGCTTTTTGTGCATGCTCTGGGGTGAGGTGACTGGTTTCTCCTTTTGAACGGACCTTTAACTTCTGCACTGGAGCGAGGCTCTATGGTGCCCAGCCTCTGGCTGCGTGTGAAGAAGAGGAGGGTTTGGGATGATGAGTGGGCTTCATTTTATCTGTATATCCACTGCAGAGGAAGGTTGTTGTAGGTGTTTTGTGTGTCACTATGTCAGCGAGGTAGCTGAAATGGACGTGAGGCAATAGGGGTTACTGACCCTGATGTGAGGAGTACACACTGCTGACATGGAGTAGTGAATTCAGAGAAGGAGACTCCTGATGGTCAGCTAACATACCACAAAATCTCTTCTGAGAATCAAGTTTGGTCATGTATTTAGTACCACCTGAATTTACTATAATAGTGAATTATTTTAATCTCTGTCATTGGAGGGTTTGTTATTGTAAATTATTATTTAATAAAAGAAGCAGTGAGCCATGGTAATCAGATTGCAGTAGCATTATGCCAAGCTCTCTGCAGTCATCTAGTAAAAGACAATTTCTGCTTCACAAATCAATCTCTCCCACTAAGTCCCATCCCCTCTGTTGTAGGCTGGGGGCAGAGGTGTCCTTATTGGTGCTAAGTAACTGGGATGTGAATTTGAGCTAAAAAAGCATTTGGGGCAAAACACTTTTTGTACTACATTACTCATCAAATTTTGGTGCAGCTACCATCATTATTCTCTATAACTAAATTCAAATACAGCACTGTACCAGCTACTAAAAAGAAAATAAGTCTATCCCAGCTGAAACCAGGACAAATAGTTTTGCAATTGTTTCAGGTCCAGCTGTGAGACTGTAATAATCTGTTATGCTGCCCATGTCGCAGAAGAGGAAACTCTGCTTTGAGATCATTACGTGAAAGAGAAGAATAAACCTGCAAGAGTATAAAGCCAGCAAAAAGACTATCTAGCATACGTGTACTGGTTCAATTTCATGTTTTCTAGAAAATCTATTTTAAGCACCTTTGCCATGATTTTTGCAAATTTTTGATTTACAAGTATTTCCACTGTCTCAATCAGATTTTAGATCTTTAGAGTTTCAATGCTGGCAGTATCATTAAAATGATGTCAAGATTATAGTATATGGACCTTATGACCATTTTGGTTCTACAGGTGTGTAAGGCAACTTTTGCAAGTATATATTTGTGGTATAGCTGGTACAGCCACAGAAGGTCGAAGAACTGTATATGGAGATTATAGAGATCTTAAAAATGGAATTAAAAGGAGAAATTAGTTCCAGCTCTTTATCCTCAGACACCTACCTCAGTAGGAAGCTACTGGAATGACTGACAGTGCATAATTGAGTCTCACAGTTTTAATCTGTATCTTCAAGCAAACTTCTTTTTCAAGAGGCCATTACTGAAGATGATGATTTTTACTTGCATCCAGATACATTACATTTCTGCAGGGTAACTGTGCATCTGCAAACAAGGTTGAGAGGAATCAAGGAATTTTAAAGAAAGGGACTAGTGTGGAACCTAACAATGATCTGTCTCAACAAAATGCATGTATATGAAAGTGACCTGAGGGATTTCTGAATGTGATGGAAAAAATTAAATCTTCTCTTCTTAGAATATTGTTTTACATCACTCTCATCCTAATTGCTAGTGCACAGTGTGTTACGGTGTTAGGATATGTACACCAAATATTTATGACTAGTCTCTTGAAACTGAAACAATTAAACATGCTGTTCTTGGAAAAATATCTAAGAACCATACAAATACTTGATTAGTCATTCTTTGAGGAGCACAGCTTAGATCCTAGATGTCTAGTTGAGGTTGCAGGGGTGACCCAGAATATCAGTAGTGCATTGCTAGGGCAGGATGCCCATTACCTGGTACAGATATAGGTGAGGGGGTTTTGAGAGACAGGCATGATACCTACTGAAAACAGTAATTGAAATCATAGAGTCATAGAATGGTTTGGGTTAGAAAGGACCTTAAAGATCATCTGGTTCCCTCACCCCTGCCATGGACAGGGACACCTTTCACTAGACCACGTTACTCCGATGCCAGCAGAAGGATCCCTTGTCCATGACTTCACCTATGTGGATGGGCCAGTATGCCTATCTGCACATCCACCAGCCAGGTCTAACCAAAGAGTGGGATTTAAAATAGCATTGTTTTAGCTATTGAAAGTGCTTGGGTTTTTGACAAGAATATGGCAATGTCTTTGTACTGAATAGTATGGAGCCAGGGCCTCTTGTAAGTTTTTGTATTTCAGTGCAAGCTTCTTTTGAGAAGGGTTAAACTTCTAAGCTGTGAGCTCAGTGGTGTGGGTGGGTGGCCCATGCTGCTTATTGCTGCAGAGATTGTGCTGTGGGGTGGCTTGCATGCGGAGTGGGGGGTGAAGAGAGAGTCTGAAATTCTGTGCCTGGGTGTTAAGGTCAAGAAAAACAAAACAACCTGTAATTCCTCTCTTGAGTCACCTACAGAGGTGCCTAATTCAGGATATGTAGCTGCTGCTTTTGTCAAATAGGTAATAGATCATTGCTGGTGAACAGTACTGTCCCTTGCCAGGGGCAGTACTTGGATGCTGTGCCAGGTTTGCCCTCTTTCTGTGTGGTGGCTGTGTCATGCCAGACGGCTGATGTGCTGCTAGGGAATTACAGAATCATAGAATATGCTGAGTTGGAAGGAACCTTCAAGGATCATCAAGTCCAGGTCCTGGCCCTGCACAGGACCATCCCCAAGAGTCACGCCCTGTGCCTGACCAAATGCTTATTGAACTCTCCCGGCTGGTGCTGTGACCACTGCCCTGGGGAGCCTGTTCCAGTGCCCATCCACCCTCTGGGTGAAGAATCTTTTTCTAATACCTAACCTAAACCTCCCCTGACACAGCTTCAGGCTTGGCTGGAGATGCTGTGCCTGATGCACCCCAGGACATGGTTGGCCTTCTTGTCTGCGAAGGCACTTCTGATTCATAGTCACCTTTCAGCTAAGCAGGACCCTCAGGTCCCTTTCCACAGCACTGCTTTCCAGCATCTCATTCCCCAGTCTGTACATCCAGGGTTGCCCCATCCCAGCGCAGAGTCCAGCACTTCCCTGGTTGAACTTGCTATGAACTTCATATGAACTTGACCAGCAGCTTTGGCAGTAATGTAAGCAGCAATGTCTCTTGTCTGAAGTTGCACCAAACAGAAAATAACGTTAAAAGGGACAACCAGCTGTCGAGAGTCGTAGTCATCTTCCTGGGAAAAGCCTCTCCCCTGTGATAAGTGCTGATTGACAGGAGCAGAGTATGCGTCAAACCTCAGATGATCTAGAGCATATGGCTTACAAACATTTGGGATGACAAGGGACTTTTCTCTGCAGATAATAAAAGAGCCTGCCCCAAGACATTGCAGCAGTGTGCAATTAGGAAACCACCTTGCAGGATGTTTAGAAGAAGGATGTGGCTTTTGCTGTCTGTCTGGACTTTTGTCAGCTGAACTTTGGTCATCCTAATGAACCATTAGCTGATGAACCATTTGCAACCAAACATATACAGGCCTCTGTGTAGGAGCTTTGCCCTACTGTTACGAGGGTGCTGGCAGTGCATCTTTGAAACCTTGCTGGTCTTCAAGGTACAATTAATAATTTTGCATGTGCTTGAGGTAAAGAAGGCTGTTAATATTTTTCAGGAGCAGGTATCTGGCAGGTTGATAAGAAAAAAGAGGAGCTCCTTTATTCTGCTTCATTGTAGCTGCTGCGGTTCACTGGAATTAAGAGACTTGCTTTCATTTTTATTTTTATTACTTTTTCCTGTATGTATGGTACTCAGTCTGTAGTACCACAGCTAAAAGAGCTTTTTCTTGAGCTAAAGCTGTCTTGACAGTACCATGCTGTTTCCAAAGACAAAGGGACTGATGGTCAGTTATTAGAAGGCTTGTGGCTGCCAGTTGTTAGTTGTTATGCATCTGAGATGTCAAGCTGTACTATGTTTCTAGAGCAAATGGGAGGAGGGGAGATGGAGAAGCAAAATTTTAGGCATTTCTAAGATGTTTAGGGCATCCTGCACTAATGTTGTCACAGAATGGCTGAGGTTGGAAAGGACCTCTGAAGATTACCCAGGCCAGCCTGCTGATTTAGGCTTGCTGTGCGTGGATGATTTTCAATGGTAACATGAGGAGATTAATCACGTTTGTGTCTTGTGAATTGCTGTGTGAACTACAGGTTTCTTACCTAGAGTTTCAGAATTGATGTGATGCTATGTCTTTACAGACTTTTTCTTATGCTATGTCCTTGTTTAGGCATGTGTTGAAGGGAGGGTAACCCAGCAATTTTGCCCTGATGACTTGATTATATTGTCTGCTTTCAGTGAACGCATTTGTGTGATCTCATTTTTCTGTTGTTGTTTGGACACACTTGGCACCTTAATTAAGGACAGAACTGAGGACAATGTTGATCACAGATTGCAGAGTTATGGAGAAGAGTTGTTGAAGTATGACTTTGGCCATCAGGGTGGGCTGTTACAAAGCTGGCTGCAGCATTCTTGCTAAGTATGAAATGAATGCCTTTGCAACATGTAACGGGAAGGGTAACAAAGAGGTTGATCAGAAAGAAGAGGGGAGTCAGGCAAGAAAAGTGAGCAGGCATAGAGTGGCTGATAGATTACATTTTACAAAGTTACCTACTTCATTCTCTCTAGATGCAAGTGCAGATGTTGGAGACGGGAGACAGCTCTGAGGAAGCACAACAGCAACAGAAAAAGCTGCTAGGTCATGTCCTTCCGAGCTGGAACTTAGTACTGGGCATAACAATTCATTCCACAAGAGTATCACAGGACACCATAATTTAGGGTGAAGATACTACCTTTGTAATATTGCAATCGGTTTATTCTAGGCCTGTGTGAGATCTTTGGTGTAGACTGGGCATCTAGAAAGTCAAGTCATCACTGAGGTCACCAGGCTTGTGACTCTCACCAAAACTCTGCAAACCTTGCTAAAATGAGGTGCCCTGAGCCCTGCTGAAGGAAGTGCCACTTTCCAGAAGGCTTAGAGGTTCATCAGGAGACAAATTGTATATAATATTTTCATTAATTATCTTGGCATAAGAGAGTGGGCATGTGCTAACAAATTCTGCTGAGGACACTCTGTGGGAGGCACTGTCAAATAGAGGACTGGAAATGAGGGAAGAACTGGAATGTATTAAAGGTTGCAGTAGTAAAAATGGGATGAAGTCCTTAGTTTTGTTCACGAAGCTGAATGTTTCTGTTGTTAGCATCCTGCTCATCATCTTGTCTGTGGAGGAGAAAGTCCTGGCTTTCACAGTTAATGGCAGAATGGCTGTAAGTGTGAAAAAGAGAAATTCTGTCTTGTCTGAGAAGACATTTCTAATAAACACAGGCAAGTGTTGAGCTGATTTTCATCCATGTGTGGTTAGAAGCCCTGGTTAAACTTTCCTGGAATAACAAACATATTTCTGATTGTATTCAAGTTGAAATTAAACAAAAGCAAGCACAGACAAAATGCTCCAAGGATGAAGGATGCAGAAGCAGTAGAATGGTGCATACTGGAAACAAAAGGCTGAGGTGAAAAAGCCAGAGGAACAATGGCTTATTTTCTTGAAAAGCCAGTGGTGGTACAAAAATGACTGGTCGCCTATTAATAAAGATAAAAGTTCAGCTTGGAGTTAGAAGTTCTCTGACTGTGATGAGAGGCACAGTTGACTGAACTGTTCTCATTGCATGCATGGTATCTTCCCATAGCATGATACCACTGGAAAGTCTTTAGTCTTTAGTTAGCCCTCTGGGGACTTCAGAAAGCAGTGTTAGGGTAGAAGTAGCCACATGATTTTTTTTTTTTTTTTTTAATTCTTCATGGTTTCTTTTGAGATTTCATATTCCAGTATAAAAATGGATCTGTATGCAGATTCTGAAAAATAAATTCAAAAGCCTCTTTAGAGTATCTCCGAAATAGCTTTAGAGTATGGTGAGGAAAGGGCCTGTTGAAGAACAACACCACATCTTGAAAGGAAAGTAAATTTGTTTCAGTATCTTGAAAATTTAGAAGCACTAGTCTGTTCTTGGGAAGTCTTCCAGTTGTAGGTGCTGGTGGGAGTTAGTGCTTCTGCCTGATTTACAGGGTTTCACTGGAGATGGAGGAGAATTAAGAAGAAAAACAGAAGAGTCCAAGAGCTGTCGATTTAATTTCACAGGATTTCCTTTTCAAAACTGGTGGCATACTTAGGGGGTTGTACTTCTGTTGTACAGAAAACTGTAGTTTAAGCCTTTGGAGGTATATTAAAAGACTAGGTCAGTTGCATTATTTTTATTTACTCTTGTGTCTGTTGGCAATACATATCCAGTGAAGGAACAGTAGTGCTTTGTCAGCAGAAAATGAGAGGAGCCTGAACATCGTGTAAGTCACTGATACTTGGCTCCTGCAACATGACTGAGTGGGCCAAATAACTGAAGTGGACACTGCAAATCGAGCACATGGGTAGTAGTGCTGGCAGCCAAACCCCTATCCCATCACTTAAGAATACTGAGCATGCTGGGAAGAGGAGGCTGGGCTGAGGGTGGATAGGAGACCCTGTTGGGAATGTCCATCTGTTCTTCATGCTGATGAGGTTACATGCCTGTGATTTCTTGGCTGGAGAAACTCGACTTATTAAATAAATTTTAAAAAAGCTTCTGTGACTAATAACAACAGTTTGTGCCAGAAGAGGATGCTATCAATTTGGGAGTTAAAAAAAAGAAGAAAACAAGATGTCTTTGCTGTGGATCATTCAGCATCCAAGTGAATTTTTTTTTTCCCCATTAAGATATTTTAACACTTTGGTATCTTATTCAAACTAATAATTGCATGTTTTGAGTATGCTAGTGCACATGTTCTTACAGCTGCTGTTCCCATGTGGGAAGAGCAGTGCTATTAACACAGCCTCCCGCTGGGGTTATAAACCTTGCTATTACGTGTTGGGAGAATGAATTGCAAGGAGCTTATTTGAAGGAGATACAGATTGATTTCTGCAAGTGAACTATGCTCTTGTTTTACTGTACCACCATGAGTCAGAAAGATGCAAAGTAGTCAAAGGTGGAAAGGTAGTCAGCTTTCTACAACCCATGAAGTAAATTACAGTTTCGGTATATAATTTGTGAAGTCAGTTCAGTAAGGGGAAATTAGAGGACAAATTCCAATATAAGATTGCTTACTATTAATTAGCAGTGATTATGAGTAATTAAGAGTAGTAAGAAGATGGGTACTGATATTTTTGAAGCATGTTTAGTAGTTTAATGAGGTTTTCAAAGTCATTGCACATTTCTAGGCTCTGTCTTGAGAGTTATTTTCTCCTCTTACGACTCTCAGTATCATGAAGTCACAGGCACTTTCTTTACATTAGTAGTATGGAAAAAGAAATGTATTCTTTGGTAGGTACATTTTTTTTGTCGTTTACTGTAGCCTGCCTAGTCCTCTGTTAGGAGTCATTAGGCAACATGATGTTTTTTATGACTTTTTTGAATCTTACAGCTTTTTTTTTGGAAAGCCAGCATAGCCTACCAAGTCTTCTTTATGAGTTCAAGCAAGTTATAACATGAAGAAGTCTTAGAAGTGAAAAAGATATTGCTGAAATTCCTTTACACTTTTGGGGACATACAGTTAGGAAATACCATCAGGTGAGGAATAAGTCTTTTTTTTTTTTTACAGCTCTTGTTTGTTTTCTTTAATGTAGGAGTTTAGGTTAGTATAGAATAACTTGTGTTACGCTGAGTTTTGGCTTGATCCAGATAATGGAGAAACATCAGTATCTGTTGCATCTGGTGAGTTAATAATTTTGTTTCCTGAGGAAGTACATGAGGAGTACTCTTGAAGAATAAACTCTGCTGCAGCATACCATACAGTTATTGTACTTCTATGTAAGTGCAATGAAATGAACGCCTCCAGTAACATGTGGAGGCATTTAATTATCAGAACCATTTGTTATTATTATTTGATTTGCTGTTAAGGGAAGTAGCAAGGAAAAAAAGCCGAAACCCTCCTGGGAAACCAAAAGCTTTTTAGATGTGTTTTGTGGTTGATGTTTCATGCTTGTTAACTCCAGGATTTGGTTTCAAAACCCTTTTAATAGAAATGCTAATGGACTTCTTCTCCGTCTTAAGAGTGTGTGAGAAGAGATTTTTTTGTGGGAGAGCAACATGAGCTGCACAGGGCAACATACCATTCAGTAACACTGTCCAGATTTCCACAGATCTGGTGTTACTGGGATAGTATTTCATAAGACTGGGGGGAATGATTCCTCTCCAGTCATTTCTTATATGCTTGTTTGGGGCTTGTCAGTTTGCTGGCAGTCTGCTCTGGACCGTGTGCTTAAACTTGTGCGTATTTTCTAATAGCAAAAGTATGGATAGGCAAAACCAAAACATGCCCAACACCACACACTTGAGGTAGCTGCCTCCCTCAGTGTGCACTTCTCACCAGCGAGTGAAAGCTCCCACCTGGAAACCTTTTTCTTCCTACCTGCAGTTGCAGTGATCTGCTGTAGAGAAACCAGGAGTCATTGGCTAAACAGGTTAGCACGGACAGCTGCCCTGGTTTGACTGCAGAGTCTGGAGCTTCAGGTGGGCTAATTTACCTTGTTTCTTGGGGAGATTCCCTATTCCTGCTGGCCAGCTGCTGTTGATCTCTAATATGGCTTGGATCCATTCGTGGATTAGAGCATCTGAGAGGCACTGACAGGACAAAGGAGAGGTGATCAGGAGGAGCATGTTACCTCCTGTGAATTCTCTATATAGTTGTACAGTCTCTTGGTCTATCTTCAGTTTGTGACAGCTCATCTTGGTTGGTACTTAATCCTACGTGGATTATGCCACTGATGATGTTAAATCTTTACTTTATGGAAGTAAAGTTTACTATATGGGTCTTTCATTTCCTTTATTTCAAATCTATAAGGTGATGTTTCTTCCAGTGTCTCAGGTCCTTCTGGGGGTTTTAGTCTTACCCAGTGTAATTGTTACTATTCTAAGTTAAATAATAATGCTGTTCTAAAGTTATTGTTCTATGCAGTAGATTATATTTTGAGCTGTGAACTTCAGCTTTCTGAGCAAAAGTTGATTTAAGTGACTTTAGGCTTGCAGTTAGTGGATTTTTTTCTCTTCCTTTTGCTGTCACCCTGCCAAAGGTAAACCCTTGAGATGAACAGCTAAGGTGAAGGAAAATGATCTAATAACACTTGTTGGTAATTAGTTGTAAAAATAGGTAGTACTCTGGATGTTTTCCTTAATTCTTGTTCATGCCAAGGCGTCTTGCCAACAGGTTTTGTTTAGATTTAGTAATTTCTGGTTTACATTGTTTATTTTCAACTGGGAATGCTGTAAATCCTTTTCAAATAATGTGTCTGACTATCTGATGCATTCCCATGTAGTATTAACATCAGGCATGCCCTCTCTAAACCTAATACAGCAGGAACTGCTTCCCCCAGAGGTGCAGAGAAGCAGAATTAGGTTTGAATGGAAAAATCAAATAAAGCTGAATTGAAAGGAAAAAGAATTGGCGAGTTTCTGAAGTGAGGGTTGAGTGTATTGTATTGTAGGCTGTACACCTGCTCAGTTTAGTGGCTAGTGTAAATGGGGCTCCTCAGTGTAGCACGGTACCTACCCCCACATTATACTGACCCTGTCCTTCACAATCCTTAAAAATGAATTTGAAGTGCAGCCAGCAGATACTGCCTTACTTTATTGCAGAGTAGCCACCTAACGTTTGACAGCTGTTTTGCATTGTGATTTCTACACATTGATTAACAGCACAGAGTGTTTCTGAAGAAGTCTTTTTATTTTTTTAAAGCAGTAAAGGAGATGTAGATAGTCCTGGAAAGGAATACCACCTGCTGCAGGCCATCAGATGTTTTTCAGCAGCTCCTGAGTCTACTGGTGTAGGTGCTAAAAAGCTAGAAGCAGAGAAATTCTTCAGCCTTTTCTCAATATTCTGTGGGAAGACTGTCTTTCCTATGTAAACTATTTTAAACAAGGTCACAGTTTCATAAACTTCGTGCACCTGCAGGCTGTTTTGCAAGATTGTTATGGCTTTGACTTTGAAAATATTTTGGAATAGGTATCTTAGGACTTGGCCAATCCCCTCAAGGGGTGGATGGCCGAGGAACCAGTTACCTATTGCCGCTCAATGCACTTTTGCGATCTATCCTATAAAAGTAGTTGGAAAATTATTAAAGCACTTCCACTTGTTCATAAGCCTGGACTCTGTGTCGTTTTCTTTATGCGTCTCGGACATAACAGCGACATACTGGCTGTCCGTTCTGGTCCTTGCTCAGCCCGGCAGCACAAGGCAGGATAACCTGGCTCCACACCAGTCGTTGCAGTGCCACCATGAACGTGTCACCTGCAATGCTGCAGTGTAAGTCCAGTGCAGGAAGGGATGCTGCCTTCATGATGAGGAGGCCTTGGTGCTGACTCTCACACAGGTGCCTGACTCCTACCAAATCAGAGTCTGAGCTGATGCAGCTTGTCTTGGTAGATAAAGTATGAAAATTACAGGACTTCAGCAGAGTTTAAAGAGTTGGAGATAAACTTCAATGCTGTTTTGCAGCCTCATATGCATTTTTTGTATGTTGTGGAGCTGCTATTTTTCACCTTTTTTTTCCTGATGGTTTTCAGTGGAAACAGCAACATACTTCTCTTTTTGTTTGGTTTTCTGTTGACATAAATACTCTCTAATATTACGGTGGCGATGAGGGAGAATTTTTCTCTGGGATGCAAAATCTGTATATGAGTCATGAATATGGGTAGCATTAGAATGATGATTACAGAGGACCCATTTTCTGTAAAAAATGCCTTGAACTAAGCGTGAAATTTGATTCTGATTTAGAATATACACTGGTTTTGTTTACTCATTCCTTTCAGAATGGCAGATTTTTTTCTGGTTTACATCATTTAAAAAATAAAATACAGTAGTAGATTATTAGATGACAGCTGTTATCTCAAAAGTCTATTCAGGAATTTTTTTTTTTCATCTGTACTTCATTTATTCTTGGCTTCTTAGTTAAGTATGAAGTTGTTCTGGCATTGAGACTGGGAATCAATTCTGTGTGTCCCAGGTTTTGATGCAGTCCCAGTGTCAGGACAAGCAGGGGCCTAGAAAACTGTGCTCCCTTCCTTCTCTCCTGCTGTAGCTCTGCTGTCTTTGTCCTGGCAGATTGAAAAATAGGGTGAAATGAAGCACTAGGGGAAGAGCAAAACTAAAGTAGGAAATTGCAGTTGTAAAACATATATTCAGAAGAATTTTAACACTGAGCCTATACTTTATTTCAAAAGTTTATAGATATATTTGCGTGATCATACTGTTTTCCTTATTCTTGCTCTTTCTGTAATTTCTTGTGAAGTCTTCATTTGTCAAACTGAGCCCCTCAATGTCTCCATTCCTAAACAGTCAGGGCAATAAAAGACAGCTAAACTACGATTAAATCAGTATATTTTCCCTCTGTTTGTATTTAGGCACCCTTTGTATTTTGCTCCGGATACACATGGTCTTTGAAGAAAAATACAGCCTTTTTTGTTTCCTCTTGAATTCAGAAAATTACCATTCTTTTTGTAGAATGATCACTTTGTGAGGGGAGTTTGAGGAACAGGTAAAGTGACCTCTTGCAGCTTAGAAATTGCTCCTCTTACACCTTGTGCTTTCCTCTTCTCTTGACACTCCATTTCTCTGGAATGTATCCGTCAGCAATTGCAAAATACAAATTTTCAGTTTCTAGAAGTTTAGTCAATTAATGTATTTTAAAAACCAAGATGCACTCGTAATATTAATTAGCTTTCTGTTTTTACAAATGCTAACAAAATGACTTCATGCTGGTTAGCAGGTCAAAAACAGCGTCAGCAGTTACGCATGAATATTAGAGCGCTGTAGATAAGAATTATAAAAACTAAAGTGAACGTACAAGGAATAGAAATGGCCTTTTAAGTTACCCAATAAACTCTTTTACTGTTGCCATTTACAGCAGAGAAATACTTCCTGATTGCCCAGCACTAAAGTAGCAAAAGAGGCAGGTGTTGATTCTTCTACTAAATTTTTGATTTGACAGAAAAGCCAGGTTTTGCAGCCTACCACTTGCTTGCATTGCTTCTAATTGAGTTTTAAATGTTGCAGTCTGTTTCCTGCTGTAATGATGATTTATATCTTTCTGGTTAATGAGCTTAGATCATTAGAGCATCCATGTTCAAGGGCTGCCTTGAAAAGCACAGCAGTGCTGCAGTCCACTGAAAAATTATCTTAAGTGATGGTTCTTTACCCTTTTATTTTAAAAGGAACTTCACAGAATACTGTTCTTGTAGGTGGCAAATAAAAACCTCAAAGACAGAACCTGAATATACAAAAGTATTTTGGCTAGTCAGGTGTGAAATAATCCCACAATAAAAGATGACAGGGTTAGTCCATTTCTTAATGACTCTATCTTGTAATGCCTTTTCAGGGGTGTGAGACCCCTTTTGCATTTCACATCATTAAAGCAAAGCAAGAAAGACAATGATATTTACTAATTTTGAGTACCAAACCCACAAAGAAAACAAGCCGTAAGTGCTTATTTAGGTATTAGGTTTATTTTGTTCTCTTTTGCAGACATTTCTGGAGGTGTTTTTTTCTGAAATGAGACAATACTCTGTAAATGAGATCTGTGTGACTCAGTTTGCAAATGGATATAGATTTTAATGTGAAAGGACTGCTAGAATGCTAATAAGTTTCTTGGGTATAAACTGCCCACAAATTTATTTAAATTGCAAAAATTTTCTTCGTTAGTTGAGTTAGTTTTATATAAGATAGCTATTTGTATTCAGTTATATACAATAAGCCTGCCAGGAACAGTTCTGAGACAAGGAGTATGGGGAATATTAAGAATCATTGCTCCAGTGCAAATCCCATCTGATCCATACTATTATCCATGCTACTGCTGATAGCTTGATAAGAATGTGCCGTTTAAATAGCATTAAATAGATTTTTTGTGGTTTTGTTGTTGTTTATTGTTGGGTTTTTTGTTTGTTTTGTTGGTTTGGGGTTTTTTAGCAGAGATATGAATACCTATAGGAGAACTTTGGTGTAACAATTTTAAAAGGGGAAAAAAAAGGAGAAAACTGCTTTCTGGACTTGAAAGATTTGTGCCTGGTGGAGAAGCCTTGCTAGACTGCAGAAATCTGATGTAGCTTTGTTCTTTCAATTCCCCTATTGCTGCTGTTTGTTTCTAAGGGTAGATCAATAAGAGGGGCTCAAAGAAAGTCCTGAGTCCTTTCCTTTTGAAGCTCAGGACTGGAAATTGTTCCTTGCTCATCTTGGAAGGGACAGCTCAGACACTTCCAAAATTGGAGGAAGATCTTCTAGACCCTGCCCAGATCCTGGGATCCCCTGTAGTTGCATACTTGGTCGGTCCTCAATGGAAGAGATTACAGTAATGTTGTCCATGGCAAGTTTCTAATCCTTGATCCTCTAAGAGAAATTGTCAAAACATTTCCAGAGTTTTAGGTCTTTTCTGTGTGGTCCAGCTTCAGTGAGCCTTTAATCAAAGCTGAAAAGGTATTTGAAATTAACAAAAATGACTTTTTTCATGTATTTAGTTCCTAAAATAGTCTTTTAGACTTTTATAATTCTTAAACAAAGGACTAACATTTATATGTCTGTTCTTTGGTGGAAAACCTCAAGTGTTTCTTAGCTGTACGTGCATTCTTTTGAGGTAAGAGAATTATTTGTTGGGGAGGGTTTATTTATTTTTTTATTTTAGAATTGTCTGTTGTCCCAGACAGCATGAAAAAGGAGAAAAATTAGTTGAAAGCCTATTCTTTTCCACTTGCATTATTTCATAGCACATTCATCAGCTTTACTTCCTGTAATGCATAGATACCGCTGCTTTGCGTGGTCACCAAAAAGACATACACACAATTATTTTCTTTTGTGGGTGATGATCTTCTAAAACCTGATTGCCTTACTTGTATGTTTTCTGAAGATAAGGTCCTGTCTGCACTGACTCATATTTTTTGTCACAATGATATGTCTTCCTTTTTTTATAAGAAGCTTCTGTTGATTTTGCTGCTTTTTTTTTTTCTTTTGGTCACATGCTTTTCAGCTTTCTAGCAGTCTATTTATAGTAGACAGACTGTTGAAGGTCTTTATTGAATTTTCTCTACCAAGCTGAGTAGTAAATTCTTCAATTTAAAATATAGATACGCAAGAATAGAATATGAAATTTTCAGTGAAAATACAGGTTATAAAACTTCTGGAGTACAAGAAAACTTTTGGATGCAATAAATACAGAGTTATGATCCAAGAGGGTTTTTTTTTTTTATTACTTAGCCAGATACAAGAGGCTAAAAAAGAGACAGCCAAGCAATTTCTACAGTTTCAGTGAAGCACAAGCAAACTCTAACAAACATATGAATACATTAGAATTTTATTGGTTTTATGTGCCTGAAAGGTTTCTGCCTTTACGTCACTTCAAATAACGAGGTTATTGCAGTCCAAAAGAGGAGCAAGCAGCCTGGAATGTCCATGAAGTGCAAATAGCATATTTTTTTTCTTACTACACATTTTTCACTTGACAAATCCACAGGAGAACTAGTAACAAATCCACGAGAGAACTATTTTCCTGAAATTGCTGTACTGTTGAGAGCCAAATTTGACCGATCAGTTGTACTAACCATTACAAGGGAGAAGCAGCAGCAGCAATCTCTGCCTTATAAAGGAATGTGTAAAGAGGGCAAAAGATTTTGTTTCATTAAATCAAGACAGCATGTTCTTGGGAATAAAACCTTTTCCCTGTTTGCAAGCAAGGAATAGAATAGCTAGAAATATGCATAAAAAATAATATACATGCCATCAATGTAGAAGATACCAGGTTCACTATTCTTCTCCTGTAAAAAAGATGGTTAGTTAAGCTACTCATTATAAAAAACAAAGGGAATTAGACGTTAATAAAGAAATGAATGAATAGGAAATCTGAGTGGACTCATTCCTTGTAGTGAAGCTCTATTGAACTGAAGTGGGAGTTAAGATTTCTTTCAGGGTGCTGGAGTCCAAACTTTCTGTCTGACAATATGTGGATGGTAGTAAGCAACAATGTAAAGTTTAAGCATCTGTAAGTATCAATAGACCTATACAGCTTTATAAATCCAGGGTAGATGCAGACATGATTGCTTAAAAACACAGTGGAGACTTGTGTGTTGGCTGTTTTCCTCACCAATGACAGCAATTTTGCTGCGAGACAATTAGTATCATTGCTGGATTTACTGCATTGCCTTGACTGTGGGGAAGTTGACACTCTTTATATGGCATTTGGGTTTTGAGGGTTTTTTTTTTGTAATACTAACTTTTTTTCTTGTTTTAGTGAATGTTCAGCTTCCCATGATATTTCACCATTTTGGTTGATGATTTCATTGTTCTAGTGAAAGACTCTGGTCAGAGAGACTCGTGGAGTTGCCTTGATAAGGGTCTGTGGTTTTGAGCACTTCCTTGGGTTTTTGCTTGACTCTGCTTGGTTGAACAGAAGCACTTACTGCAGAGGTCAGGTTGTCACCAGCCTGCGTGGGATGGAACCTCACAGCCTGTAAGAGGTAGTGGCATTTCTCTCTGAAATTTAGTGGTAATGAGGAGTTAGGAACGCCAGACAGATTAATAACACACTAGATGAAAAATTTCAAGTAAAAAAGATACTCTCTAACTGTGAGCATTTCCAACTGGTGGCTTTTGTCAAATCATTTTTCACCAGGAATATTTTCATGGTTCTTGTTTCCTACAGTTGTGAGCTGAATTTAAAGCTGCAGGAGCTGCATGCTAAAGAGAGATGAGGAAGATAAATGCAATTTTTTTAATATCATGATAAGGATTTTTTTCTTTTTCCATGACAAAAATAAGCTAATCTATGGCTGGTTTGGGGGTTAGTATTGTAGTATATTATAGTTGCAAAGAACATTTTCTGTAATGACTTAAACTGGTAATATATTTGATCTTAGCCAAAAGCAGACAATGTTCTTTCTGAAAGGTGAGTCATTCTAGGGAGCAAGGGAGTTAAAGAGGAAAGTTCTTCTGAAATAAGGGCTTAACTTCTTCAATCCCTGCATAAACATAGTGTTGTGTTAAAAAAAAAAAATCACCATTACCCAACTTGCATGGAATGGAAAAGGGGGAATGCTCATCTCTTATTGCCCCATTCAAGCCTTATTTTGCTGTGTGCTCTGATGGGATTGTGTTACATATCATTTGTATTATCTGTTTGGCTGGGGCTGATTCAAACAGCAGAGTTGTTTATCCTGCAAGTGCAAAGCATAAGGTGTGGAGATCCTTGGATGGAGATGCTGAATTCATATACACTTAATTCACATTTCAAATGCCGAAGAAATCTTGTTTGACTGTTAGGCAGCATATTAAACACCTATCTCCCCTTGGAATGTCTGGTCTGTCATCATTAAAAATATATTTACTGACCCTGTATTAGAAGCCTGAAAGGATATAATATTTGAGATTAGTGGTAGACTACAGACCAGAACAGTGCCATAAATTCCAAGTCAGTGTAACAGAATTTTTCTTCAGTTTTTTTTCACCTGATACTCTCTTTGCAAGTTGGTGGCCTTTTCTTCTTACCTCTGTTTCTGAATGGCAGTACTCTCTTACCTCCCAGAACAATTTACTGCATGTGATGTGGTTATTGGCTGTCTGCTGAAATAATACTTCTTTCCTGTCACTCCCTTCCTCTGACTTTTTGCGTTTTTTCTCTCTTCAGCCAGACATTAGGAAAACAATTCTTAATATAGTGTGAGGGACTGGTTAGCTTGCTTGAGGAGCATAGTGCAAGAGTTAGCCCAGATCTGCCTGGCTGCCGCCCCTGGTGCTACCCTGAGTCCTTTCTAACTTGCTTGCACTCATTTTGTGACTAATAACGAGGTTATACAAAGAAACATAATTAAGGCTATTCAGTTCATCAACATGACTTCTTTGTGTTTATTTTCATAATCGTCATTAAGTGATAGCAGCTTGTTTCTGGAACTAGGTATTCTTAAAGGTGCCTTTTAACCCCAACCATTCTATGATTCATGTTGATTTAGGATCAGCATATGAATTCAACCACCTACTCAAGATCGTGTTTAGGTTTATGTTTTCATCAAGAGGAAATCAGTGTGGTCAGCTCCTCCTTGCACTGGCTCTCCTAACTAATTATCATGTGAGCTTTTACCAGGACAAAAAGTTACTTTGGAGAGCTGTCTCTTGAAAGCACTTTCCTCAAAGGTTAAGCATTTTTCACCAGAATTAGATTTGCATAAGGCTTTGGTTATGGAATTTAGATTCTGTAATTTCAAAAAGTCATTTTCTGTGTCTTAATCTAGAACTGGGGAAACTTGCACGTTGCTTGCTTTCCTTTGCGTTATACCCACATCCTATCACATGAACACCCATAGTACAGAAAGGCTGGATTAAAGTAATGGCTCAAGCCCACTAAAATGGGTGCAAAACCTGAGATTAAAGGTCAGTAGGTCTTCACTGCTGGTTCTTTTCATTCATTCTCTGAATATAGCCCAAATGCTGCACTTCACTGAATTTCTTCAAGCTAATTGTGCTGGCTCTTCCAACTCAGGATGCATACAAGTATCCATGTTGAGACTGATGACTGCTAATTAAGAGCACAGAAATTTGAGAAATATTATTTTTATTTTCCCTTCTGTTTCTGGGAAATACTGAGTGCTACAAGTCCAAAGGTAATAAACAAATGCTTTTTTTTGTGATGAGCAAATGTTTGTTTTCCACTGATAAGACAAATCATTGCATTGAAGGAAGGAGGGTGCTCTTTGTAACAGAGTGTTGCTTCTGATTTTTAATAAAACATTTAGTTGGGGTGGGATAAAGCATAAAGTACAGCTGTGATGGCAGAGAATGAGGAAACTGTGGCAGCAAATGTTGTCCCCAGCTGAGAATGCAAAACCTGTATTACCAGCCAACATGAAGTTTTTGTGATTGGGTTTTGAGATACTAGGCATTCATATACCGAAGCTTGAAATGCTAATACTGCTACCTGTAAAATCTTATAAATTTTTGGGTGCTTGGAAGGTAGTTGGATTGCAGTCTGTGATGGTAATACTGCTCTGAAATTCTGCAGTAAGAAGAGCAAACAAAGATACTATCCATCAAGCCCCTGTAAATAACTGAGGCTTTCTTTGGGCTTTATATAACTGTCACTGTATCCATGTAATACTAGTGCCTGTGTTTTAACTTTACTGGGGCTGGGACTTATGTTGCTGAGAGAAATACTGATTGTAGAGAAACCTGTTCCTAAGAGCTGAATTAAATTATCAGCAAAAAAAATTATCCTGTTACTTCAGCGTCTCCTCTTCAAAAGCCCTTTTCTCATTTTGCCTTGTTTCACCTTCCCTAAATTTCATTTGGAGCATTGTATTTAAAGCCAGGCTGTGCCTATTTCTTCTGCAGGATCTTCCTCCTTGAAAGGGCTGTCTGCTTCTGGTATACTGAATTGGATGCAGCAATATAAGGATGCCGTGTTCCCTCTCAGGCTATCCCTGCCTTCCTACTGACCGAAGCTGTGACCTTATGAACTGTTAAAATTCCTTGGGCCTTTGTTTTTTTACATCTGTAAAACTGAGGATAAGAGAGTTTTCCTATTGCTATAAATAACCTTGATCTCAGGATATGAGCTGGAAATCCTGACCCAAACACCAGTGAAGCACTTTCCTCACAAGTAATCCTTCTGATGGGGTTATTTGTGGAATATGCATTGCTCCCTGATGCTAAGGGTGCATTAACAGGAGCTAACGACAGTATGCTTGCTTTTATATTTGCTAAGGAGGATGCTCAGGGGCAGTGCTGACCTTGGGAGGGTGGCAGGGGAATAGCTGGTTGTTTCTTTGATGGGTATGGGAATGAATGCTGGTTTAGTCCTGTCACATTTTGTTTCTGCCTCTGTGACCTAATTCAGCACCTTCTGGTATATGTGATGAAAGCACCTACCTCTGTTGATCTTGGAAAAAAAGATCTGTAAAATATTCACTAGATCACCATCCCCTTTCTACTACCTCTCTGTTATGTGGCTTTGACCTGGAATTGAAAATTTTCATTTGGCACCTCACTGCTATAATACCAATTTACTCTTCTGAAAAATTCAGTTGGGGTAGGGTCATGGAGAGAAGGGATTTTTCTCTGCCAGTGTAGGTTTTACAGTACTTGGTAGAGCCTGTTTCCTGAGTCTTGTTTCTGGTATTTCCTATATACACAAAGGCACTCCTCTGCTGGCTAGGCTTATGTACCTGATTTTTATTTTGTTTTGAGACACAGCAAATAATATTGTGACACAAAAAGTAATATTTTGGAGCTATTTTTAAAATCTTTGTGCTGAAGGTATTTTTCTAGGCTTAACATTTTGAAGGGCTTCTGCCACGTGGGTTAGAATTTGGGGGTTTTTTTTGCTTCCTTTTTCACCAGAGAATATTAATGACTGTTGTCCTGAAGTTCTTTTCGGATGTGATGTTTTCCCTTCTCTACTCTTTTTCACTCTGCCTCTTCAAATCAAGTGTCATTACTTTGTTCTAGCCTTCAGGGGATGGTGGGAGAAAAGTGACTCCTATTAGAAGGAGTGAGCATGGGTGATCTTTACAGACACTAGAGTTGCAAGTGTTGGCAGAGCAGAACACAGTATGGTGTCCTTATGTGTTGCACAGAAAACAGATTTTCCCAAGATGCTCTTTGCCTTTTTTTTTCCTCTATGCAAAGAAGGAAAGTTGTCAGTCAAATAACATTGGCAAATGTGGCCTTGATGCTTAATTTGTGGTTTCCATGGCTGTACCTGTATGGTTAATGGTTTCTGGTTTTATCTTTGGTGAACCAGGCCTCTTTATGAAAAAACGTAATTGCAGTTTTTTGTTAATGCCAGTTCGCTCTGGTAGTATAAACTCATCAATTTGCATGCAGTGATTGAAGGGAAAAGATAGATGAAAGCTTATTATAATCACGTTAGATAACCAGATATGAATATGAATGAGATCATGCTTCTTTTGGAAATAGAGCTATGTTGTTCAATAGACTTAGTACAACAAACATTTATATTAAAGCCCATTATGTTGAGTCTTGTAGTTGTTTTCTTAGGACAAGTTACTTAGTGAGCTGTCTACATGATTCTGACCTTAATTTCAGTAAGTAATGAAGTCTGCAAGTTCTTTAAACATCTCACAAGCAGGAATGGAACTGCACGGCAACGAAACAGTGTGTGTGACTTAACCACAAACATTGTGTCTTGAGCTGTCCTTTAGTGAGCAGAGGCAAATAAAAACTTCTGGAGTTTCTTCTTTTATTTTGTACTTCTTCCTTCTTGTTCTCCAGAAAATAAGGAAGAAAATTGTTCTTTCTTTAGTGATTTAAAAAAAAAAAAAGTGGAATAAAACTGTGGCGTTCTGAAGTTTTCATATCGTTATGGCAATATATAATGTTCCTCAGGTACACACTTGCATACAAAGCTCATTCAAGCTGTAAGATTGTGTAATTGCAGACATGTGGCCCTTATATGTGACTTTGTTATTAAATTTTGAGGAAAATCAGAGCCCTCTGGTTGATAGTTGAACCCTTCAAAAACAAGTAGTAGTTTTTCTTGAAGCACCTGAGAATTTCATGCATATAGCTCTTGCAGTTGCTTTCCCTCATATTTAGGAGTTTTCTGAGGAAGCCCAGTCTTTGATGACTCAGCTACAAAAGTTGGTCTAGTTGATTTTGCTTTGCCTTTGTGTGTCCACTGTAAGTACTCCTTCCTGACTTGGCTTCTTCACTTAGCCTTTCGTAACTTTGCATTGCTTCAAACTACTTGCCCGGAGAAATGTTTAGGACATACTTCTCATTGGACATGCAGCCTCTTTACCATTTATTTTGTAGATCTGTACAAATGACCAGCCAGAGGTCTGCTCAGGCACGTGCAGGTTTACATGGTGCAATCATTTCTTTGTCTGTCAGGCATTGTAAGTACCAGGTGTCTTTGAAAAGCAGTAAGTTCTTGGAAGCATGTGCTCACTAATGGAATGGTAAGCAGCTAAATGCTTCCAAAACATTGTACAAAGCAGCCTCCTTTGGGATTTGCAGTCTGCATTCTGCAGTGTAACTCAATAGGGTGTTTTTCTCCCTTAGGTTTTTTAGTATTGTGTGCTGCTTTGCTCAAGCACAGTCTTTTGGAACTCAGTGCAAAAACATCCCTAGCTCAGTGAATGTAAAGAACAAGTTGTCAAGTGATGGATATTATTCCCTACACAGTGGTTTAAAAGATGTCTTTGCTTGATTGTTGTTAATTGTCATACATGTATGAGTTTGCAAAAGTTGCTTCTGGAGCTGGTGATAGAGTGTTACGTATCTGCTCCTAATACTTGATGGCATTTGAAGATGGGAATATAATCTTGCGGTACATCGAATGAAAATTCACTTGAAACAGTAATTGTATTTTACTATCAGACTATAATGTTACACCAATTAAGTATATACCAGATAAATGAGAAAATAAAGTGCAGCATATCCAAACTGTTGCAGATAGAAAATTTTTGAATTGACAGTGTTTAGTGTACTATGAATATAAATTTTGTTCTTAATACCCATTTGGAGTGGGAAACCATACAGAATAATCTTTGGACTGAATTTGTATGTAGTGAAGAGCATTTAGTTATCTAAAGGAAGGTATCTGAAGCGCATTCACAGACTTTTTATTTGTGCCAATAGACATTGCACTCTAAATCACTGTTATACCACTTTGTCATCTGTAAATAAACTGGCAAACACACTGCTCAGCTTTGAATTTCCTTCACTGCTAGTACCACTTGAAATCAGTGGTTCCTGTTTCAGTATTGCTTGTTCCTTTGGCATAAATCAAAGAGAAATCCTCACAGTGAAGCCATCAGAAAGATAATTTAATTTGTATTAGGATGACAAAAATATTTATTCCGTGTCTCCTTCATGTCCAATTTCTATTTTTATTATAAAATGGTATTTTATAGACAGTTGAATTAGAAAAAAATCTGCTGCTATAGGTTAAGGTTGTGTAGTGGATCAAAGCACCCATCATAACAAGTAGGAAAAGCTGCTCAGAAACATGATTTCTCAGGAATCGCAAGGGCAGTCCTGTGAACTTGAATCTTGTGAAGGGGCCTATGTCTTCCCTGAAAACTTCCTCAACAGAGAGAAATTTCTAAGGAGTCCACAAACAGCTAGAGTTTCTCAAACTTTCTGATTGTAGCAGCAAATAATTTGTTGGAGATCAGGCTATTAGTTTCAAATAACTTTAAAATTTCTTTACATTTGAAACATTTCTAGTGTGTTGTGCCATTCTGGAGCTTGCTGCCTTGAGAGTTTAGGTAGGATGTTGACAGACTCAGAGAGACAAATTCTTAAGCAACAAATTTGGTGCCTGAACTGATCCCTGGAAATAGTAAGCGAGTAGAAAAAGTTTTGTTGTTGCCCAGCTGGCAAGTTTAGGATACAAAGGAAGTTGAAAAGCACTGGGTAAATTAAGCAGCGCTGTCTTTTTAGGGGAGAAAAAATTGCTGTCAGATTACTTTGTTATTATAAATTAATGAGTGTACAAAGGCTGTGACTTTACGGCACTTTCGGGAAGTCAGTAATATTGGAAAGCATGTGAATTCCTCCTCTGTTGTTCTTTTTTTCCCTTTTTTTTTTTTTGTATGAACGCAGCTGCTTTTAATGTTAATCCTGTGCACATAGAAACCATGCTTTATGTTCCCTGTGTTCATAGTTTAAATCCATAAGTACATTGATCCTGGAGATCTTAGTTAAAAATTGAATTTCCTGCTTTACTGTGCTGTGGATTTTTTTGTTATTATTTGATGAAAAAATGTTCATACCTCTTTGCACGTGTTGTTTAATAGCAAGAGCTCCAGTACCAAAAGAGGGCCTGTGCAGGTGTAAGGAAACAGGACGTGTCTGGCAAAATTAACAGGAACAACAGATTCAATGATAATGCTTGTAAAAGAGTAAACCTGAATATATAATAACTAGTGTGCTTTTAATTATTTTTTTCCTGTAACAAGAAGGAGGAAGGTAGGGGACTTAGCAGTGTGGAGTGGGTATGGAACCTCTCCTGTGCGCTCTTGGTGGGATGGTGCTGCAAGTTCTTTGTTACTGATATGAAACTGCAACACGGCATGAAGACTGTGGCAGAGTTATTGGCTGGTAGATGTTTCTGCCTTTATGAATGGAAATATGATGCTGGATCTCTTTTGCCTCCACCTAATGAAAGATAAAGCATTGATTCAGCTGCCTGGGAAATCTTCCAGATCTGAGATTCATAGGAATTTAGAGTCGGAAAAGAAAGGTAGCAGAACTATAGCTTTAGAAGCAGTTGCAGTTATTTTCAAACTATAAATGGAGCATAGTACTGTATGCATGCAAAATTGCCCCTTTAATTCATTTGTAAATCAGGCTATTCATCAGAATATGAGTACGTGGATTTTACATTGCAAGGACATTTCAAGCCTATACATGCAAACCTGGAAAGTGTAAAGTCTGTAAGGTATTCCATCTTATTCCAGGCAAAATACTAATTGGATTAACTGTATGTAACATTGTAGTTTTCCAGTGGGAACTCTGGGATTTGACCATAATAAATTAAACCTCAATGCTAACTCTTTATTTTGAGCATCTTTCTCCCTCTGCTTTTACCTGCTGATTTTAAGCTTCTCTTTTGGAACTACTTTAATTGACAGGGTTAGTTTTGAGCACTGGGCTTTTCAGCTTTCCATCTTTGGGGCGGGGTTTGTTTTGTTTTGTTCTTCCTGGATACATTTCGGCATCTGTTGCTAAGTATAAAAGAAGTAGGCTGCTTTGTGCAAAGTGCCTAGAATATCCATTGAGTACCCATTTTCGAGACCAATTCAGACTTTTGCAACTTGTGGGATTGCAGAGCTTTGCACTTTTTATTTCAGTCCTGTTCACTGATTTGCACACTGGTTTTCTAACTTGTGACAAATTCAGGGACATGCAGCTCCTTGCAGAAAGCTTTCTAATCTTTCTGGTTTCTCTGTAATGGGCTCAGTGTATTTACCTGTTCACATGTCTGCATACCAAAAGAAAAAAAAGTCTAGTTTCTTTGTGCTTTAAGTGAAAGTAAAAATGTTAAATCCATTTTAAAATCTTTCAGTCTTGTTCAACTTCAGGTTTTTGCAGTTGGAGCAAATGGGGGCGGGCGATAACTGGTAGAGCTGTACAGTTATGTAACTAAAAGCTTTTCTGCTGGAAGTTAGGAGAGCAGATTGCCTGGCCATCAAATTGCAACACATGTTTTTAATCTTCCCACAGTGTCCATGCAGAGGAGTACAGTCAAGAAGTGTGTATTGGTTTGGTAGATTAATGTGTTCAAATAAAGATGTTACAAAAAAATTTCCTTTGGGGTAAAAACGTTTTTTTTAGAGAAACAGTGGTGGTGTTATACCACTTGGGGATTTAAATAGTATTTATTTTGCATAATTAATGGAAGATATTATTCATAGGTTGAAATTGTAACTGTTGATGGCTTTAGCATGAAAGTTGTAATGTAAAACTCACAGTGGGGAATCAACTAGTAAAAAGATTATACAGTGTATCACAGTGGTGATAAAATATGCTATTTTATGGGGAAAATATCATGTTACTATCATGGAAGAATGGTCAGCTAGCCAGCAATCATGACTCGTGTCACCAATTTCATATAAATATTCATGAAAGCAGTGGCTGAGATATCAGTGGGTTTTTTCTGTACCCAGAGGGTGGGTGGGTGGTTGGTTTAGTTTGGATGGGGGTTCTTTCTGGCTTTTGTATTTAGTTTTTTTGATAGCACAACACTATATGGATCTTATTATTAGCGTATACATTCAGGGAAAAGTGATATACATATAAAACTATAATGCGAACTAACTGGACTGAGATGAAAGACAATAGCGTATGAACACTTTGCACTGTGAGTTTGTTGAATTTGGTGTTGCAGCTGCTGTATATAGTCCTTTTGTATCTGTATGGAGTTGTGACTTCAGCTTCTCCGTGGCATCTTGACAAAGGTGAGGTTTGCTTATCTGTGGTGGAACAAGGCCAGTACCTGAAAGAGAGTATCTGAGTTCTGCTTAAGGTGGGTTGGTGCTGCAAGACAAGGCCCATCTTGGACTCTTGGTTTTATTCAGTAACTTCAAAATCACCCTTACAGTGTGAAAATCAGATTTTTTTTGTTTCTTTTTTGGGTCACTGAAGGGAAAACCAGTCTAAACTGACCCCAGTACCAGTCAGGGCTGTTGACATCACCTTTGTTAAGGATCATTGCCATAAAAACTCCGGGCTCGACCCTAAATGGGATGTGCGTGGGAGAAATTTTCTCTTGAGTAGAAGAAACAGAGCAAGGCAAAACAAAGCAGATTTTGGCACTGCACTGTTAGTTAGGCATCCATGGGGTTCTCCAAAAGCATTGCCTGCCTTCCTGCAAATGCTTGAAACCACCTACCAGGGAGTTTGCAGTTTCACAAGAGAGCAGAGCCAAACTCTTGCCCCTAAGGCACAGTCCGAGACATCCCGGCTTAGGCCAGGCTGTGTGTCAGTTGTGCTTGGTCTGCCACGTTTATTGGGGCTGCTCTTTCTAGGGAAACAGCATGTTAGATTGACTTCATTGCAATGAAGTTGAACAAATCATAATTATGGGAGGTTAAATAAAAGGGTAGAGGTTAAAGCATGAAACACCATTGTCCTCTTGTGTAAGGCATGGTTTGGGAAAGCAAGCAGGATGTTTTTCCGTTCGGAAACCAGAAGTCGGAAACGTGTTGGTTTAAGCAGGCGTACACAGGACAGGTGTGCTTTGCATTTTATGGAAAGGCTATTGCTGTTCCTCCGGGTTTAAGACTAGGAAGAATAGAGGAATAATTTTAAAAGAAAGAGTAACCTTGCTTTGATCATGTTCTCTTTTTCAGGGCAGCTTTGGTTTGTCTTACTGCTGTTGCCAGTATTGTGAGCTTTGGTGGCAGTACCAGGAATGGACAGACACCTATGAAAATAATTATAGACCAGATTTACCGGATGGCTCTCCTTTAGTTATTTGGTAGCCACACATATATGGATGTACATCATAGAAAACAGATTCTGCTGGGCAGCTGCCAGTGCTCAACCACTGTTTAACTAGTGAATGATGCACAGAATTGTCATAACCCATCTTGTAACACAGTGACTTTGGATTGTGTGTGCCTAAGATGATTTTTGCATGGTGAATCTAAATATTGCTCTTTTTCTCTTCTAGTTTGTGGAGACATCCATGGTCAGTTCTTTGACTTGATGAAACTGTTTGAAGTGGGAGGTTCTCCTGCCAACACGCGATACCTCTTCCTGGGGGACTACGTGGACAGAGGGTACTTCAGCATTGAAGTAAGTTTCTAATTTCCGGGTTTGGGTGCAAAAATGCTTGAAGCATATTATATATATTTACCATCCTATCTTAACTAGTTCAGGAATACTGAGGCTCTTCACATATACCATGTTAGTGTTGCTGGTGTTGTTTTTATAAAGGTTGCTTGTAATCCAGCCAAATCCCTCTATATCTGTGCTGGAAAGCTGACACAGAATGATGCTAACTAGTGGCCATCTAAATATAGCACAGAAGGCAGTGTGCTCTGCAGCTTGCGAAAGCTGAATAGCCTGAGCAGACTTTAGCTATTAGAAGAGACATAAGAGAAAAACGAAACCCATGACCCATAGTTTAGTTTGACTTTTAGGTTTATTTGATCTGAGTTTCCTGGATGTGAAATTTTAGGAGAATGGAAGGACTACGTGAGAGGTAAATGGGACAAAAAGCCAGTACACAGCATGCTGTGCTGGAGAGATTGAGTAAATTCTGTTTATTTATGGCATGCAGGAGTGCGTGATCTCTGGCTTTTGATGCAGCACTTGAATCCACAGAGAAGCGATGCACGAGTGCCCTGTTGGTGGTGCTGAGATCTGGTGTAGTCTCCAGGTCAGGCCGTAGAATGTGGAGGTCAAATGGCGTCTTTAGCTGGCTGGTGAAAGAAACAGTATCCTATCCGACCTGCCAGCTTTGACTAGAAGTGAGTCAAATACCAAGCCCAAATCCTCTGTTCCAGTGCTCATAACACAAACTAGATTTTTTCTTCTGTCCTGTGTTGCTGCTTAATTTTACAAACTGACAAGATGAAGTGCACCACTATTGAATAAAACTGGATGTGGATTTGTTTATCTAGGTTATAGTCGATCTAGTCATCGAACAGTCAATCAGAAACCCTTGCAGCAGCTCTTGAGCTACAGCTTGACTGTTTCTGTGAAAAGTTCAGACTTGAACTCCCTCTGAGTCAGGGCAGAATGCCCATTACCTGTTGGAAGCAATATCGATCCTATGATATGTCTGTGACTAGATCAGATGGCATCATGTGAGAACACAGACACTGCTTTTTCATTCTACATCCCACATTGAAGTACACTGTTGCCATATTGATATAAAAGTATGTAAGGCCAAGCAGCTGAGTTATGTGTTTGGAAAATGGATCAATGCATTATCTTGCCAGTGTTATGCTTATAGTATGAAGTTTCTGAAAAATTAGTTTCAGTAAAACTACTTTTGCTTTATTAGTTCATTTTAAAACTTAATTTCAAGTGTTAAAAGAATCTTTTGGCACAGTTTACAAATAGAAATATGCTATTCCAAGTACAGATGTTCTAAAAACTTAAGAATTGCAAGGTTCTTTCCCCCACCTGCTAAAAATCAGTGTAGTCAGGATTTAGTTTCATACTGAAGTCAGCACTTTGATCATGATTTTTTTGAGCTTGAGTTCATGATTTTCTTGAAAACTGATCCACAGTGAGCTGTGAGCTAAATCTCTGCTGTGGATTACCATGCTAGATTGCTTAGGGAAGACTGGGAAGGAGGAGCAGGGGGAGCTTCACAGACTTAAACCATTGTGTAGCTCTGTCTTGAACTACCATTTTTGTGTTGTGATAACCTCATTCATATCTCCTGTAGTCTTTGATTGAGATAAGATGTGTCTGGAAGAGGAAAGTTTTGTCTTGACTTCTGTATACATAGACTTTTAATAAAAGAAATATAACAAGTGGATTTGCTACAGCTTTCAAGTGCTTCTCTGACAGTTTACCAAAATCTGTTCCAGGGCTATTACCAATTAAAGAAATAGCAAGCCATAGAAAACAAAATTGCTTATGTGTAGGGAATAATCCCTTTAAAATCTCTCATTTAGCAACCTGTGCCTACATACTTAGCAAATTGTATTCTGAATTCACTTTTTCCATTCAGGAACACTCCTTTTTCACTGGAAGCAGTATTGGCTTCTGCCAGCGCCAAGGAAATATCTCAGCTGTCACTTATATTATTTTTTTTGTATGTAAGGTTCTCAAATCACTGCTTTTTTTTTTGGTCACATAACTTATTTTCCCTACCTGTCACCTTGATTAAAGAACGCCTTTGAAAGGGAAGGCAAGTTTTTGTTTCGTAAGTGTATTTGGATGTAGAGCTGTGCGTTCAGGCATGAACTCAGCACAATAAGTAGTGACAAGGAAAGGAAAATTGTGAAGAATGCAACTTGACATTTAGTGGGGGAGGATGTTTTTGGTGGAGAAGGGGACCTGAGTGCATAGATCAGGCACCAACTCTTGTCAGTACTTTGTGCTGGGGAGGTCACGCTGGTAAACAGCCCTAGCCTCAGCTCATATTTCTACCACGTCAATCACATACTGATCTTTCTTCCATCGATCTGCTGGCTCCCCTTTCTGCTATGGAGACATGAGATTATTGCAGTTCTGGGGTCTTTCCAAAGGAATTAAGTAGCTGGTCCAAGGTACTAATCATGAGTAATAGAAGCTTTAAAAAAAATTCCCCTTGATTGCCATGTGATCTCTAGTGTAAAAGTGACACCATTGAGCTTAGACCGAGCCGAGTTCTGATAGTGGGCGAGATAATCCTTCTCTGTGGGCTGCAAAGCATTTGGGATTCTTCTGGATGAAAGGTACTACATAATGCAAGCTATTATCATTAAGAACAGAGAAAGAAATTGCATAAGGTAGGTGGAAGGCATTTGATAATTCAGAGGGAAAAAGAGAAAAGTATTTGTATAAGGCACTCAGCAGAAATGTCAGTCCTTGCCCTATGGAGCTTTTGATCCAAGGGCTCAATTCTTCTTGTGCATGCTCCATTTCTACTGGAGTTAGCTTCACTGCTTGAAGGGGGTTGCATGTTTTGTGTCTTTTATGTTAGTTCTAAGCAACAAGTCAAAGGATGAGAGACTGATAGAGAAGTTCGAACAGGCAAAATTTAAAAATGTCAAATTGTCGGTAGAATGAGACGAGGTTTCTTGGCACAGACAGAATCTTTGTTCCGTATCTGCTTTCTCTTTTCCATTTGACCTTTTGGCAGAGCCTGGGAATTTCTTCACTTAAAATAACAAATTTCTGCAATTTAATACGGTGCATTTGTTTCCTTGGCTATAAAACTGATAACATTTCCCTCTTGTGTTTGTGCACTGTTCCAGGGGTTTGACTCCAGAGTAGAAGAAACCCCTTGGTTTTCACTTTCAAACAAGTTTTATGGTCATGGAGAGTAGAAACCCAAATGATCAAAACCAGAGGGCTATTTTTATATTTAAAGAATAGTTAGAGTGTAAGTGGTTCTGCAGGAATAGGTTGTAAGGGAGAATGACTAATCTCTTTACTTGAGTCTGAAAACACTTTTTTGAAAGGCAGACAAATGCTGTGCAGTGTAGGGAGGAGTGTACATATAGACTGTATTTTCATCACAGTCTTAGAAAAATTACAGAGTAAATACCAACTATAATACATTAATAATAATATGTAAACCAACTGTTGGAATTATTTTCTCGCTCAATCCCATATAACAGCATAGTGGCTTACATGTCAGTTGACCGGCATAAGGTACATAGTGATCATTTTTGACAGAGGAAAGAGTTAAAATATGGAGAATTAAACCAATGTTCAAAACTAACAAAACTGGAATTACGTTTTAAGGTTCAAAACATGCATACACTTCCCTTCCTGAATGCAAAGACTGAAATTTCAGATGGTGAAACTGTTTTTGTGGTATTTCCAGCAAGAACAAAGTGAGGTTTTTGGAGTGAGTCTGGAATTTGACTGCTGGACCTTGCACCAATTAAAAAAAGCATCTGGCACTCAAGATGCTTCTGAACTCACTGAACTGTTGGAAATTACTTGATCTCTCTCATGAAAAGAATTATATATAAATATATTAATGTTAGTAAACTGTGGGGGAAGTTAAAGGTGGTGAAGTTGTGTGTTTATTATCTCTCAAGTCTCTGTGAACGTTTGAGGACTTCATCGGAAGAATAAACACCTTTCTGCATCCTCTATTACTGTAGTGTGTTAATGTTTTCCAGTAAACAGCTTGATGTAAAATAGTTTGGGCTTCTCAGGAATAGTTCACCAGTGAAGGCAATCGTTTTTTCAGTTCTCTTTAAGCAAAGAAAATCCTAGGACTTTATTATCCTGAATTTCCTTGCCCTTTTCTTCTATAGACCAGTAGCAAATATCTTGCTTCATAGCAACAATTTGCATCTTGTGAGATCTCATTTTTTGTATGGCAGTGCTCCTCAGAGCTGTGAATATTCAGTAACTCAGCAAATTCAGATTATTTTTATATATATTAGATTCCCAGACTGGAACATCTGTTTGTGTCAGGGCCGTCCTTGCAGCTTGACTGGCCCTGTGCCAGCTGTTCCCAGTGTGAGTCCCCAGCATGCCCGGAGTCCCTTTTGGCTGCAGGGGGAGGAGATGTGATGGCACCATTTCCCCTGCACTGATGCCATCTCTGTGTGGGACCCATCTTCTCAGAGAACAGCTGTGGCCAAGACACAAGGTCCAAAAAGGAGAGGTAGGAGCCACCACTTAAATACCACTTAAATATTTAGAAAGTACTAGCTATAAGAATTAGAGTAACATTTAAGGAAAAGAATTTCCTAGTCACTTCTTGGTTGAAGAAGAGGTACTTCTTTTTGGATATTTTTTTATCTTTTCAAATATTGTTTTTAAAGGCTGAAATGGGAGTAATGCGGTCTAAACATCAGCAAACAGTATATTGCGATTTTGCTCCTAGTTGTAGTGAAAACAGTATAACTTTTTCATTATTTGCAGTAGAGTTCAGAATTTTCTTTGTCTGTGCTCAAGGGATAGTAGTTCAGAAATGGCAGTAAGTTGCATCTCATGTGAGTATTCCGGTTACAGCTGCAGTGTATCTTTATTTGTCTCTGAAATCATGCCGTAATAAATAGTCATCCTAGTAGTGTGAATGCAGCTATGTGTGTAAAAAGGTACATGGTTTCCATTGGGATAGTTACTCCATTTTAGGAAGCTGTATCTGTACTAGGGACTGTGATGGTATCATTATTTCAGTGCACTTAAAATAATGTAATTTTTGTATTTAGGTGAGGTGTGTGCTGGAGAGTGCAGGAGCTATGCCAGTTCCACAGGTCACAGAGCGTCGGTGGAGACCTTAGCAATGTGTGGCTCAAATTATTCTTTCAACTATGAATTACTGCACACTTATTCACACTTTATTTCATCTGCTGGAGGAGTGCCCAGTGCTGTCAGTCATTTGGAGGGGGAGTTCATCTTTTGTGGCCCCTGCAAAGCCACACAACTGGCAGTGAGCTGCATCTCTCTGTTCCTGGCACTACCAGTGCCAGAGCACCCAGAAGTGAGCGCTGTGTTGCAGGTGGTGCTGTGGGTGCACTCGAGTGGCCGTGGTGATGATTGTTCAAGGCTCCTTGTTCTAATCACATGATTGGAGATGCATAGAGGAACTGTGGGACCTTTGGTTTTCTTTTTCAGGATGGGCTATGATGTGTAATTGTGCAAATGCTCAAATTCATAATGCAACAGTAGAGTTAAATCCCAAGTCTGTTTTGAAAATGTGGGCCTTAGGCTTACACAGTGCATAATTGCACAGACCTTTTCTTTCCTGACGCTGAGCCTGCCAGAACCTCAGCAGGAAAACAGCTTGACTATGGGAGCTGGGAGGTGGACAGATTACCTTTGTTACAAACTTCACATACCTGCTATTTCAACAGCTGAAAGGCACTAACCAAGTAAGGAGGGTCTTGAGGGCCCTCAGTTAAGGGCTGTAACTTTTTTCTGTAAATAGTTTTTTTGATAGGATGAAATAAAACAGGCAAAAAATACCTTACAGATGTCTAGATCGCAAGGTCCCCACTGAACGTTTTGCATAGAGTTACAGCAGAGCTGGTGTTTAGTATGTTCTTAATGAAAAAGTTGAAGGAAAAAAGGTATTTTAAAATTTTATGACTGGGAAGCAGTATTATGAAATACTTAAAGACTGTAAGCTCAGGTTTTCAACAAGGGCAATTTATCATAAATCTTTTGACTTTGGTAAGAACTATGATATGCAAAGCACAGGCAGGAAAAAATAAAAACCAGAATGTTTGCTCATGTTACGTTGTTTGGACACAAGGTTTTTTGTATGTAAATAACTGTAAGTTGAAAAGCCATGAAAATCGTTGCCCTCATATTTGCTGTTTAGTTTGCCTTGGAAAAATAAATCTGCTAATTAGTTCTTATTTACTCTTACACATTACTTCACTGGACTACTGAAAAGAAAAGGGAGAAAATTAAAGTAATCATCTAAACAAAATAAACCTATGATATAGTACTACTGAAAACAACACGAAATGTGAATGGTGGGCTTATGTCGCTTGAATAATGGCAGAGAAATACAACCTTCTGGACTGTATTGATTCTCTGTTATCTTCTGTCTGGTTCTAATGAGTACTTCAGAGGAAGCATAGAAAAAAAGAAAAAAATAAACCTATGATAAGCAAATGTAGCAACATCAATGAAAGCAGGTACCTAATGTCAAAAAGATAAAAATTCCCTCTTTTCTTATTTTCCCTGCTTTCCAGATCTGGATAATATTTTAAGTACAGAGTGTACAGAATGCTTGTTTTAACCTTGCCAAAGCTTTAGGAAAATGAAAAACTTAGTTATGAGGGCAATGTAAACCACCTTTTTTTTTTTTTTAATATGCCATTTCCTGTAATCACCAATTGTGCTTTTCCAAAGGTGTTTTGGCAGGATTAGAAGCTCTAAGGTAACTTGGATACGACTTTAAAAGCTGGAGCCTTTCTTGCATGGATGGGGGTGTCACTTTAAACTTCTTGTCTCACAAAATTTATATCAAATTTTTGCATTAGTAAGTTTAGAGAAGTGGAAGGTTCTGGAAATTCTTGGAGGAATGAAGGAGTCATCATCAAAGAGACAGAGAACTGCTCTGGTGGTGTGGACAAGAGCAGGTTTCTTGCCCCATTGGAGTGAAACCCTCAAACTCAAGCCTGCTGGAGGTTACACAGAGACAGAAGACTTTCCCCAGGCACACCCTTTGTGGTTGTTTTGGGCCACAACAGATGATTCCTGTGACATAACACCACAATTCCATGCTGGATTACGTTAGCATGATTTCCCTGGCATTCTGACATCTCTTCTCGCTTCCTGCAGTGGCAATAGCGCCAGGGAGGCGGAAGAATTGGCATGAGCTGGGAGGCCTTCCGTGTGTTTCTAAGGGGGAGTATTAGTTTTGCAGTTCCTGGAGTATATTGCCTGTGTTTTTGCTGTTTTCCCCTGGCTCTAGAACCTCTGAGTAGAAGAACAGAAATTACAGATAAAGAGCAGACAGAGCATTCAGATGTTTACATGTAATAAATTCAAGACAACGAGTAGTAGTATAAAACCCCTGCTGCTGTGTGATTATCTATGGATAGTGTGATCACAAACATTGAAATGTTGAATCCCTTCTTCTTTTCCATTTTTCTTATAAGTTGACTGTGTAGCAAACAAGGGAGCTGAATCTACATGTTGAGACGATTAAAGTTATTATTCAGCTGTTTCTCAAGACACACTGAATTGTAGAAGGGAATTCACACTATAATGTAGAGGCACTACATTGGTAACAATGCTGATGTTGTTCTAATCTGAAACCATAGAGTACATTCTGAATTTCCAATCTATTGATTATTAAGTTAAATAAAATGGTATTTTTTTCCCAATGGAACAGGGGAGTGTTAGGAAGTAGTTGTAAATGAAAGTGGGGGGTTTTTTGACACCTTTTATTTCTTGTGTAGCATTTCTGCAGTTCATGGATATGTAATCAAGGAAAGGTTGGAGGGAAAACCATCCAGTTTTCTAGCTCCTGTTTTTGAGAGGACATTGTGGTGTGTACAGTGTCCTTGCAGGGAGTGGGCTCATCTCATGGGATGAGTGGGTTTTATTTCCATCAGCTTTCTTGGAACTGTTTGTTTTCTGTGAGTTTTCAAAACAAATATTTTAATTGGGTGGTTTAGAGAGGTCTGAGCAGAGCTTAGCCTCTCCAAGTCTTCTTTTTTATCTTTAAAAGCATGCCTAGAAGAAATGTCATCTCAAATAGAAATCTTAGGAAAGAGAAAAGACATTATAAAAGCTTTGTAGTAACTTCATTTAATGCAAGAGCTTTGTGGATCTTTTTACCCCAGTTGTATGTAGAGAACAATGTTAAGTGAAAAAGGAGCAAGCTTTCATGTAAGAACTGTGTAATTCTGAAGGCTGAGGTATTTCCTGAAGTGTGGGTGAAATTGTTCTGAGGCAAATTTTTCTTAAGCCAGGAAATGCAGGTCTTCCGGTGAAATTGTTTCCGCAGAAGGTTTCTGCCTAACCTTCCAGGTGGAGAGTGAGCACTTCATTGTAGAGATGAACAGCAATTGCTGTGTGAGAGCTGGGGCCATTGAAGGCGGTGCACGGCCGGCCAGGGAGGTGCCACTCAGCAAAAAGTGTAAAACTCTTATCAGAATATACCCATACAAGTTTTAGCCAGTCCGCACTGAAGTGCAGAGAAGTGTTTGAATGTAGTGTGAAGAATGAAGTTAATCAGTTGAAAATAAATGCTTTACACAGATTGCTTTGCTTTTACTTTTTCGCTTGTTTTTTGTGATGGAGGGGAATGTAAATTGTTGTGTTATGTCACTAATTATGAATTCTATTTTTCTTTCTTGTTCTGATTCACAGTGTGTGCTGTACTTGTGGGCCTTGAAAATCCTTTACCCCAAAACACTGTTTTTACTTCGTGGGAACCATGAATGTAGACATTTAACAGAGTATTTCACATTTAAGCAAGAATGTAAGTGTGCCTTATCTGTCTCCTCTCAACTCCTTTTTCACCAACTGAATTTCTTATTTTGCAAGTATTTGATACTGGTTCACTACCAGTAATTTTTTGTGTACTATTCATGTTAACTGCCATTAATTTTAGATTGTAATCCCTGTTCTCTGAGAGGGCAGTCACCTCTCAGTGGTGTGGAATGGAAGGGCTTAGACCCCCCCACATTTGATTTGAGCTTGCCAGCCTGGTGTGGGAGCATCCTGGGGCTGCTGTGGGTCCATCTGGGCATGGATACCTTGGTAAACATGTATTGCTGCTGATGCTTTTTGCAGCAGCTTAGGGTTTGCTGCCCTACGCAGCAGCCTGGCAGGCAAAACCTGCTGTCACACCAGCTCTGGCACCTGTGACAGGTTCCTGACTGCTAGTTAAGGAGGTGGCATCTCACAGGGCCTCGTCTCATGCAGCAGGAGAAAAATGCAAGGAATTTTTATTTTGGTATTTCTTTCTCCTTTAGGTATAGCATTTTCACATTTGTCCTGTGTGTAGGCTTAAACTTTTCAATATGCTCTTTTTGTATGAATTCCTTTCTGCATTGCAAGAAAGGATGCAGTGACACATAAAAGCTCATTAGATGTAGACCTTTACCTGCGCAATGAAGCTTTTTTCCTGTGACATTGTAAGATGAAGCTATTGCCCTAAGTCTGTGTTTCCTTTATACACTGGGGATAAAGGAAATGTTAATTGGCTCAAAGGCTTCATGGTTTACTGAGTTTAATATGCATATTGGTAAATTAACATTTCAGCTTCATTGTACCACCTCGTTCATTTCATAATGGCATTTCTGTAGATAATTAATTATAAGGGACTGGGCTAAAGTTCTGAGTATTTCATAGAGAGTAAATTGAGTGATAATGATGATAACCATTCAGCAGATGTTTTAAGGCTTACTCTACAGATTTCATACAGAGTAAAAATGGTAGACTATACTGGTATATTCAGTTCTTTACTTACAGTTTTTTAGAAAAAAATATGATGAACTTTTACTAATTTCACCTCAGAATAGGAAGAAGTTTTCCAGGAGTGGATAACAAAAATCCTGAAGATATTTTTGTACTAAGCAAAAGTTTGGGTACAGTCCTCAATACCAGTTAGAGTAGTGAGAGAACAAGTTTGAGATATTAAGCGTATTCCTTTTTCCTCTTGAATATTGATGGCACTTTCTGTTACCATCTTAATCTTTAAAAGGTAAAATCAAATATTCAGAACGTGTATATGATGCCTGCATGGATGCCTTCGACTGCCTTCCCTTGGCTGCTCTGATGAACCAACAATTCCTGTGTGTACATGGTGGCTTGTCTCCGGAGATCAACACCTTAGATGACATCAGAAAAGTAAGTCTTTGAGGTATTACCTGTTAGCACAATGTAAGCACACCATCTGATGACTCCTTGTGCCTTGTTAAGCGTCTGTTCTTTCTTGGAGAAGATACAAAAATAGCTCTAGAAAAACCTCACAATACTTAAAGGATGTAACAAAAAAGGATCATATGATTGCAATGAATATAGTTGGCATTTTTTTTAAATAGTCAAAGCTTCGTTCTCAATAGGTCCCGACATATTTTAACAGTTTTGCACTTGAGTGCCTTGCAGATTGTCTGAGTAAGGCTTAATAAGTTCCTGCTTGTTGTACTCTTATGTTCTGAGAAGTTTCTCAGAAATCTCATGAAAGTTCAGAGAACAATATCAAACAGCTTCTTCACATAATCCAGTGTTGTTGCATGTTATCAAGGATTAATTTTTTATTCACATGTTTTGTAGAAGAGATCTCAGTTGATACTTCTAAAAAGAGATATTTAAACCATTCATTCTTAGTGTTCCCAGCAGAAAAAAAAAAATAGCTTGTTTCTTGTTTGCTGTTTGAGATTTGTAAACATTGATATATATTTCTGAGCTTTCAAGTTAGTAAAAGGTAATTTACATTCTGAGGTTAATTTTTAGTCTAAGAAATTAATATAGTTAAAAAAACCCCAAGTTCACCCAGTAATTACATGTTTTGGTTTAAAAGCAATTAGCTTAAGATATTAACTGCTCTTCAAAAAATTACTGAATACAAAGTTTTGTTTCTGAGGTAAAGATTCACTATCTCAGTAAACAAAAATACTCTGCCTAAAAATCAGCTGGCTCTGCAACAACATAATGGCAGAGTAAAGTTGTTTAGCTCTCAGGTTCTAGATTAGGTTCATTAACACCTCCGTCTTCCCCCTGCCCAACCCAGCAGGTTTATTTATCTTTGGCAATCCGCTGAAATTGGGTTTGCGTATTTATGAACTTTTGTTTAATTTAAATGAATTGTAATTACATAAGCATTAGTTGGAGAGGGCTGAAATAAGAAGTGTAGGTATGCTGTGAATATGTCAAGATGAGAATGCAAAGGTAAAATTGTAGGCGTCTCTTACTAAAACTTTCTAACTGAGCGTTGAAGACGTATAAAACCAATTTTTTCTGTTTGAATTTGTTTTTGAGGGTAGAAGGTACCTACTAGCTACTGAATCATTGCTTGATTGTTCTGGTCAAAATAGAGAATGTTTCAGACTGCAGGCCTTATTCATGCACCCATCTTAATAAGGCTGTTCTTACATGAGAGAATTCTTTAGATAACATATGGTGGTTTTATATTGAAGAGTTTTTGCAGGAGAATACTGATTTTTATTATTTTGCTATACTTCATTTTATTTGCAGTATGATTCTATGTAATTTGAAGTTTTAAATACCCATAGTAAGACCAAAAAGAGGAGTTTTTAGCTGCCAAATTAGGGTTAAGGTTATGGGAGAACCAGGAATGTCATGACAAGATGCTGTAATGCAGAGATATTGTCTTGATATTTAGATACAATTTTTTGTGAAAATGTACATAAATCTAAATGGGAACTTGCTTTGAAATAACTACTGTATTTCCTTGAGGTGCTCTACTTACATAAATTGAATGCTATGAGATTTGAAAAATCATGAAATACAGAAATACTATATGCTCCCTTGTCCACTGGAATCCTTGCAAAAACCAATAGAAAAGGCAAAAAAAAAGGCAAACAAAAATTCATGTAGAGTGGGAACCCACTGTATCTCTTAATTTTCAGTTATATCTCTTCCTTCTACCCCCTGTCAGGGTTAGCAAGGAATGTTTTGCTGTTACTCAAACCCCCATTGCTTTAAAGCTGAAGAACAGATTGCTATGGGTCTCATTTGCCTGCTCGTGGATTGAAATACAGTAATTTTGCTTCAATGTCTCTGTGATACATAGTTGAAAGAAGTTAGTATTTCTTTGTCTCCTATTTTTCTTAGTTAGATCGATTCAAGGAACCACCTGCATATGGACCTATGTGTGACATCCTGTGGTCAGACCCGTTGGAGGACTTTGGAAATGAGAAGACTCAGGAACACTTTACTCACAACACAGTCAGGGGGTGCTCGTACTTCTACAGGTGATTATTACTACTTTGAATAGATTTCTGTAGATGAACTGGTTCTGGTTTTGCAGTGTGTTTGCTTGAACTTTGTGGCACTACTTAGCTAATTAGGCCTTTTTTTTTCCTGCAGGCTGGCCTTGTTTTCAGATAAATTCGTGCTTGCTTTATTTGAATCTCTTTTGTTAAGCCACAGTGGGGAAATGCTAAATCACTTAATTTTATTCACCAAAGCCTGTGTATTTTGCTTATTTCTGTTCTTGTAAGTTAGAGAAATGAATGTGTCACTTTTAAAAAGGGGTACACAACTGCATTTCGAGTTTGAAAATTAAAGCTTAATTTCCAGTGAAAGATGCCAGCATTGGAAAACTGATTACCTGTTGTTCTGCAGGGTAAATAAAAATGGTGATTTTGCCCGCAGAGGTACTTTTTTTCTCTCAGTTTGATCAAACTTTTTTTAATGTTTGGGAGCTGAGATGCAGACAAGTGTCTGTAATATTCTTGCAGAAACATGTATGTACCTTCCTCTGACAGTGTGGGGATTTTAATGAATTTGGGCTTTTGGTTTTTTTTTTTTTTT
>VZTI01000785.1:68439-79870 GCA_013397865.1 Struthidea cinerea
TTTTTTTTTTTTTTTTTTTTTTTTTTTTTTTTTTTTTTTAATTATGGTCGTTAAGAACATCATACAAGGATGCCAGAGTAGCAAAACTAGCAGGGGAGGAGGTAAATGGTAAAACAAGCAATGTATTCAGTGAAATATTAATTTTAAAATCCGTTTTCATTTAGGAGAAATGTGAAGATGCTATTGAAATGTTAAGAGGTTGTTGAACTTTTTGAAGTGAAGCAGTTCTGCTTCAGCCCATGCTAGTTACACACAAGTCTAAGTCTTCTCAACAAACTCAGCAGATGGGAGGAATCCAGCTCTTTCACTTGCCTTAGAAAATCTCACCTTGAACACAGCTGAGTGTAGCTGTTCAGTAACATATCAAAAGTAAATCAATGGCTTCCACCAGTAACCAGGTGACAGAGCTGCTGGAATCAACCTCCTTGCTGGTAAATTTATCAGGAAGGTAACAGATGGTTTGATGTTCAGAAACGAGATTTCCTGCTCCTTCCTTGGAGCCACAGTTGCTGTAGTGTGGGGCTGGCTAAGAACAGAGCAGTTTGCACTGCAGCCTGTGCTGCTGGCACCCGCCCCCGGTGGGGAAGTCGGACGGCCACGCTCGGGTCCATGACGTCTGGAAGGTGCTCAAGATATGTGTTTGGGCTCATCATGAAAGGGGTGTCAAACTGCTGCAAACAATTGTTCAGTGCAGAAATGGGCTATGACTGAAGGGTAGAATCATTGCTCGTCCTCTCAGCAGTAGTAGCAAATGCTGGAGTGTACCTGAGACTCCCAGGCACTGCACACAGGAGGAGTAATAGTGATTTCCCCTCACGGACAGCCTGGCAAACGTGGCTTGTGCTTAAATACAGAGCTGCTTATATACTGGAAAAACTTCTAGATTTTAGGATGGGGGTTTTTTTTCAGAGGTCTGCTTCGTGCAATTGCCATAAAATTTCCTTAAAATATGTATCAGTTTCCTCCAGAAAATATATCAGACCTAGTCTGTGTCCTGACTCATATTCAGAAAAGTGCATGTTTCAGGAGAAGATGGAGTATTCAGAAGACAGCTAATTAGCAGGTTATGTGTGAGGGACATATAACTGCTTAATGATTCAGTCAGAAGGCTAACTTGGAGTCATGTTATCTGAGATTATATAAAGGCAAGCATTCCTTTTAAAAGAAGTGCCTAGTTGCCCTGGAATATGAATAATTGCTTGTCTAATGATAATACCTGGTAAAAAAAGGTATCCATCAGTGTGGAATGTCTAATTTTCCTTGCCTTTTCTAGTTACTTCCTGAGTAAAGGAACAAATTTCCCTAAACAGGCAGCTCAGCTTGTAAAGGAAGGACTGAATTACGCAGTCCTCCTTCAAGAATGCCTGTTAATAGAATGATTGTGTTTATTCTTCACTGAATAAAATTTCTTAAGTTTCTTCAGAGTCATTTCCAGAAAGGAAAGAAAAAAGATATGAAAATGAGGATTTTGAATGAAGGTCAGGAAGATTTCGGTCATGCCTGTGAATCAGCAAAAAGATTTCTAGATGACTAAGATCTCCTAATTAATTGCAGGAAATATCTGTAATCAATAAATTTATTTATCAGAGGAGTTCATTATAATGACAAGTTGCAAGTTACTTTGCTCTGACTTAAAGTTATTTCCTAATACAAAAATGCTATGAGGAAAATAACAGTAATGTGGCTTTCTAACTGTGCATACAACATGTTAACAGGACCTTCCATCTCAGTAGTGCATGAAATTCTCTTCATTCAGCCAAAACCCATTTGTGACGTGTTGGGCCACTTGTTTGAGAAAGTATAAAGACTGTAGCTTACAGTAGTCTGACAAGTTTCTCACTGCGTTTCTTACATGATCACTCTCATAGAGCCTATTGAATTTCCAACTGATCCAGTATTTCTTCAAGAAACTTCCTTTTATGTCAGAGTTCTTGAAACTGCTATGGCTAGCACTGGAAAGTGTTGAGTCTTGAAACCATAGGCATAACCTGTCATTTAGAGATGTAAAAAATAGTCAGCCTAGTTTTCAAAAGTGCTCAGAGTCAACCCTTAATGCACACCTTTAGCATCTAGCAGCATTTTGCACTGTGGATTGTCAAAATAGCACAGTGCCAAAGTGAAGAGTTAACTGTGGAACATAAGGAATTCTTGAAAATATATTAAAATTTCTGTACCTTAAAGAGAACAAAAAGCGATAGGGATGCGATTTCATTTTTCCTATCTCAAATTTAAAATTGTATGTGCTTTGTAGTCGTGGTCGTGTTTGATGCAATTTTGAGAAAAAGTAGAAATTACTAATGGTGGGCTGGTTGTTTAAATTGTTCTTTAATTATGAGTTAAGTTTTTCTTTCTTCCATACCCAAAATAATGTTGTGTTCAGAGTAGGTTACAAACAAGAGGGAATTAATTTGTCCCAGAGTGATGTTAGACCCACAGACACACAGTTTTTCAGCTAACCCAGCCAGTAAAGACGTTTTCCTGTTTACCAGATTATCTAGTTCTTGCCTTCAATTTTTCTAGCAAACACTTATTTGCGCTTAGCGGTTTGTACTGATCTTGCCAATGACCCTTTGCACTTCTTTCATGAGCGAGTGGTACAGTAACTCTCAGGCATTTCTGTAAGAAACAGGCTGGACACCAGGAAGAACTTCTTCACTGAAGGGGTGGTCGGGCACTGGAATGGCTGCCCAGGGAGGTGGTGGAGTCGTTCTCCCTGGAGGTGTTCAAGAAACATTTGCCAGCCTTGGATAGCAGTGAAGTGGTTCAGCCTTACAGATACTCTGGGGCCCACAAGCACATGATTTCAGTGGTATACTTGACGTGCAAGTTAAGTTTGTCAATATGCAAAGACTGAAGAAATGTCTGCGGAAAGCTTTTGCAGGCTGTAATGTACTTCAGCTCAGGGTGGGAGGCACATTTGTATGAATTTTTTCTATTTTTTTTTTAGTAGTAGCATTTTAGACAGATTTTTTTTTTTTGCCCGCTTTTCCACTCCTCCTTCTCCCAGGCCAGAAGCTTTTTGCTGCCCTCAAATTATCTGCCCAGATGTACTGGTAGAATTGCTTGTGTGCTCCATCAGGCCTGGGAACGCATCCAATTTTAAAAGAATGACTCTGCAAAAAAAGATGTGTTTATTTGTTCTAATCCCGTACAATTCCCTGTTCCACTTCCCAGTGCAGCTCTGCAGACAGCACAGCTAAGAGCAAGAAAAAGCAGGTGGAAAGGGATGTTCTGAGAGCTGCTTAGGACAGCACAGCAGCAAAAGCATTTACCTTAGAAAACTCAAGTGTGAGACCAATGGACTTTGCAGGAAACCTATTTTATATGTGCATGTAATGTTACAGGAGCTCTTGGACTAAATTTGAGTGTTCTCTTTTGAAAAAAATGCTTATGCCTCTCTTTTAATGGCATGATAGGGGATATGAAAAAAAGCATGTTAATTCCATCTATTTTTTCCAGTAACTGGTGGAAAAACAATTTGAAAACATTTGCCATTTTAGTTCATGTTAGCAAAGTATTGCTTTTCTTTTAAAACTGCTCAGAAGTAATCAGTGATCATGCAAAAGAGACCTCAGAACCAGTAAATGCATGAGGCAGTTTAATGAAAGAAGGATGCCAAAGTAGGGAATATCACAGTCACATACTCCATGGGGAGTAACATCTCTCTAGCTTAGCAGAGGGATGTTTTGTTTTCCCTGTGAGTCACCACTCCTCTGTGATTCAGCATGACATATGAAGGCAGGAGGCTGGGTCGCTCTGGAAAAGCCTGTTGCGTGGGGAATTTCTGTTTGTTTGTTTTCCCTTTTGGCCAACTGCTTTATTTCTGGCTCATCTGAATTACAGTCTGGGCTCTGAAAAGCAGTGCAAGAAGGAGAGTGTTTTTGGAAGGGTAGTTCTCTGAAAAACTAGTAGGGAATTTGATTGCAAGTCAGTCATTTTAATAATAAAGATTAGAAAAAAGATTTCCAAGGAGAAGTCATTTCGGTAAAAGTTTGTTTCTGATAACTTTTGCCATAATCTCTGTTTTGTTGGCTCTTTGTAGGACTTCTTGTTTTCACCTGCTTTTTAGGACATGTATTTTTGTGTTGAGGAAGATTGTTTAATATAAAGCAAACAGATACTAAGTAAATGCTGGATAGCATATGTAAGAGCTGCAAATAGTGGAAACTTTGCTTCTCCCCAGTCCCTGCTTCAACAAGAAGCTCAAGAAAAATGCCTGCAAGTTGCTTTGCCTTTTTCAAAATAAAATATCCAGATAGACTGCTCATGGATTGTGGTGGTCTGGGTAATAGGGCAGCAGGCACATTGAAGGTCCCATGCTATTCACTTGGAAAAAAAGAAGGCAGGCAGATTCTTTTTTTGTAAATTTGCACGGAGCACTGTGTGACATCTCTGCCTTCGTAGGTATGGGCCCTGAAGAATCAGCCAAATTCTGCTAGCAGAAGTCTTATTTTCCACTGATTTATGAAGAACAAGATAATTAAGCAATAAAAAAACCCACCACTTTCGTACTTGAAATGGAAAGAAGAACCTATCATATCTATTTAGGAGCATTTTTTACCACTTCATTATATCTTCTTTTAAAGCAGTACTTAACACTGGATGAAAAGAATACTATGGAGGAAAAAAAAGTAATAGCCTAGACATTTTGAGCAGCTGCACTGATAATGAACATAATCAACTGTCTAACAGATTTTTGTGATAGACCCCAGTTTTCAGAAGTTAATGTAAAAATTTCTAAACAAAATGTACCATAAGTCTACATTTAGTCACAATTAATTATGAAAAGAAATGTATGCAAATCAGTTCTCATTTGCCAGTGGTTTGAATGGCAGCCTGTCAGCATTTGAGATCGTTGCACTTGCCAAAACAATATCGCACGTAATTTGGGAATTGAAATTGTTTTATAATGGCAATCTTTTTAGACAATTCCGAATACCAGACCTGCATCTGAGAATATATGCTAGGTGGCTGAAGTCCAGAAACAGCAATATAGCATTCCACTGGGTTTGTAGCCCCTAGCTGCAAATGGCATTTCAGCTTCAAAACATCCAGGAAGGTTTGGAAGCAAGTAGTATAATTTCTCTTGGATAAACTAAAGGAAGATGATGCATTAGATTGGGGGAGGAGGGTGTGTAAGTTTCCATCTTTTTCCTGCATGAAGTTAGAAACCAATGGGGCTGTTAACTGATTGCAAGTGGGCTCTTAAGGTGGTCCATGAAATCATGCCTGGGACAGCAGTTTTTTGTGTAATGTATAGTTGAGATTTTTTATTTTTTTATCTTGCTCAGTATGTTTAGCACGGATGTATTCAGTGCACACATTTTTGGGGTTTCAGAAGTCACGGGATTTACATTTTAAGTTGCCCAGGGGAAAGATAATTTGTTTATTAAGGAGATAAAGTTCAGGAAGATAAACATCCCCAGTTTGAAGATTGGTTTGCCTTTCTTCTTTCTGTCTCTTTCCCTCTCTTTCCGTCTCTCTCCACTTACCACCGTTATTTTCTGGTGTCCACAAGCAGCCAGTGCATACAGTCAGTGGGTAAGGTTTTCTGTTACAAGCAACTGTTGTATTACATTTTGCTTTTTTGGAATACAGTAAATCTTAGAGTAATAAAAGAAGGTACCTTTTTTCTGACAAGCCATAGGCTGATTGTTGTTATGTAATGAATTGCAGTTTCTAGCATTCCTCTCCAAGCAGTTATGGGGTGGGATTAAAAAAGACTCTGCTGGTAGTGTTGTCTCTACTGAAATCTGCCTGCAGAGCAGGCACTGATTTCATGAATGATGCATGTTTTATGATATATTTTTTGAAAGCTAGAGCTCTGTGTGCTGCTTCTGATAATGCCATGACAGGTGCTGTTATGTTTTTTTCCGACAGTTACCCTGCTGTATGTGAATTCCTACAGCACAATAACTTGTTATCCATACTCCGAGCTCATGAAGCCCAGGACGCTGGGTAAGTATGTGTGGAGAGTGGGCAATAATAATAATAATAAGCAACACAGCACAGAAAGGAAGAACAGATGAGTGAGAATGAACTGGAAAATATAAGTTGCAACAGCTTTCACTTTTTACTAATGCTACAGAAATACACATTGGCATTACAGTGTCTTTTACATTATTATTAGTGAGTTACAAGGCTTAATGAATCCTTATATATGCCACTTACCTAGCCTTAGTGATTTTAAGTGATATAAAATGACCACTTTTTTTTGATGCCAGACTTGGAAAGAAAAACAAATTCATTTCGGAAAAAGATTTGCAAATGTGCTTGAGTCTTTTGACACACTGATTGCCGTGGTGCCAGGGAAATGATTTGGCTCACGAAGGCCAGAACTGACATCTTTCAAGTGTTTCACAGCTACCTGAAACTTTTGGGCCTACTAATTTTACACTTCATTAAAAAAAAAAAAAAAAAATCATGGAACTCAATAGGCAGAGAAATTTTTCTGCAGGAATATCATTAATGAATTCAAAGAGTCTAAGCCATTGTATGCAAAAACAGTCCAGGTCAAGCATCAGGTGGTGTTGATGGTTCCCCGTGAAACTATTGTCATTATAAAGATAGAATTTTTTGTGCTGCTTTAAAAAAAATACTTTAAATATTCCTCTTATTTAAAATGTGCCATACTTGTGAGATACTGATGAAGGATTGGAATCTAAATAAATAATTTCGCATATCATGCAAAAGCTGTTATTATTGTGTTTGTTTGGAGGTAGAAACTTTACCCAACTTGAATGGCAATAAAAGATAAATTAGCGGCATTGTAGGAATAAGGTCAATATTCACTATGCATATAAAAACCTATTCTGAATGTTGGAATTGTCACGACTTCAAAATGGTAATGCAATTAAAAGCAAGCTCTTACTATGCCAGAAACATCTAGCATGAAAAACACAAGGGTAATGAAATTTCGTTTTTGTTGTATTGCTTTCCAATAAAGGGTGAAAAATAAACTTTTGTAGAAGAGATTGCGTTGAAACTATACAACGGTTTCAGAGCAACTTTTGTGGGTGTTTGATAAATTCTTAGGTTTCTTGTAGCCAAGGACTAAAGAGCAGTATTTGGCGTACTTGTGTCATTTGGTTGGTTTCTTTCCAATTACTTGCAGGTTTAATGCTTGATTGATTATTTGTTGGTCCAATAAGCCTTTTATTTTTCATAAGGCAGTAAGGTTAGGTAATGAAAACATGCAGATAATTAATAAGCTGGCTAATAGAGTGGATAAGATTAGACACAGCACTGAAAGTATCAGATGCCCTCTTTCCCCTCCCCTTCTCACACCTTCCATCTCCCCTGGCCTTGCCATCGCTTCCATGCCTAGAGAGGGCAAGCAGCAGGAGAGTCCTGGAGGACACGCGCTTCCTTTTGAAGGCAGGACCCTTCCAAGGCACCTGCTGGTGCTTGCTTCTCCTGCAGTCCCACAGAGGGAAAGTCTGGGAAGGTCCTGGGCTGCATGCCTGTAGAGGCCCTCTGGCTCCAGGGATAGCACTGAGCAAATTCACAATAAAACCCACTTCTGGCTCACTGAATTTCAGACAGAGACACAACTTCAAGCATGGATCCCTGGTCATGTCAAATGGTATAATGAGAAAGTCTGCAGGAAATACTTCTTTCCCGTGGCTTTTCAACATGTGCATGTTTTTCAGTCTTGGCATTTGTTAACAGCCACAGCACTAATGTACTAGGGGTTTTTTACACTGTATGTGGTCAGTGACAAATATACATTCAACACTGGATAGTAACTAGTATCTTCTCTTTCCTCTTAGATATCGTATGTACAGGAAAAGCCAAACAACAGGCTTCCCTTCGCTAATCACAATTTTTTCAGCACCAAACTATTTAGATGTATACAATAACAAAGGTAAGAATTTAATTCCTGTTAATGTACAGTAGACTGTACTCCTGTTTACTCAAATATGTTGATGTTTTTTCACTCCTTTATTTATCAGTTCATGCCTATTTTATTCCTCTGTTTATTTGTGCCCATTCCACCTATTACATAATACAAACCTAATTAAATTTATTACAGGCAGATGTATGCCTCTGAATGTAACTATGTATTTTAATATGCCTTAGGATATTTCTTCATTTTGACTGCAAGTTATTAAGTAAATGTTACGTGGGAAGCAAAACTTAAAACAGCTCTATTATCTAAGAGAAGTATATTAAGAAATGCTCTGGGAGATGTTTGGAGCCCAGTGTTCCTTATAGTTAATTATCTGTTCCCTGCTTCTTTCCAATAAAATTATTGGAGTTTGTATGTGCAAACTGTCTAGCCAGTTAAACTTTGACAGATCATCAATGGATAAAGCATGGGATGGATGTCTAAGTTCCTTTACGTTTTCGGTTTTTTAATCCTTGACCACTGATATGTAGACAATTAAATATAAATAGCCAAAAAAGAAAATAAAAAGGTTACTGCAGAAATAAGAGTCACTGGTCCCTGTATAAAGGCCCCACTGAATACAAGTCTTTGCAGCTTCTCTGAATTTATCCATGTATTGCATTCCCGGAAATCTCTTATGAACTGGAAAAAAGAATCTTGTTTCTAAAAATAAAGTATTCTAATAAACCTGTCCTTCTATATCTTGAAATGAGCAGTAGTGTTTACTTTCTCCTAGTCCCCGTAATGATAAAATTATTTGTGTTCCTCTGTGAACCAAGTAAAATAATTCTTTCTCAATCATATTCTTGAAAGTCACTCCCTTGCAAAGAGATCAGTTTCTCTTGCAGAGGGATATTTTTAATCTGGATACTTGTTTGCAGAGGAAGCAAGCAATACTTCTTATTAAACTTGCAAAAGAAAGCTTCTTCAGGCATCATTTTGCATTATAAAATTTATAATCTGAAAGCTTTTATGCCATGAACTGTATGCAAGGGAAGGAAGCACTTCACTGGTAGATAATGGAGTTTGTACACCTCAGTATTCTCAATATGCCTGTTAATTTATGAAAAAATTACTATGTTATTCTGCAAAACCATGCAAGCAGAACTGTCAGTAGCTACTTTTGTAAAAATTAATAATGCAGGGGCTCTGCTAGCAACCTAAAAAGTGCAAGTTGAAGCAAGGAATATGTTCATTTTCTTGGTAGGATCATTGCTATTGGTGGAGAAGTGTATTTACTCTCCTGGTTGGCTGCTTTGGGTTGAAGGCTGAGCGATCACAAGTCTGTACAAGGGAGGTGACAGAAAGTGTTCACCTTTTGTTTCTTAGGCATGGAAGCAGTTTTGTGCAATGAAGGCAATGGGTGAATTATGTGAAGCTTCGTCTTGAAGGCAAATGTTTAATGTAAAGCAATGATTTACAATGTTCAAAACCTTGAATTTGAAACCACAGAGTTAGGGTGGTAAAGAGAAGTGCCTCTCCATTATCTCCATTTCGGAAGAGAGGGTCATGTCCCTTGTTCCAGGATGCCGCACTGTGGTGGGCAGGTCTTATACGTGGGGAAAAGCCTATTGTGATGGAAGGCTGTACACCTTTTGCTGAGAGGTGCTGGTTATCTGTGGCCACAGCTGGGGTTGGTGTGCACTGCCAGCAATACCTGCTCAGAGTGAGCTCAGGCAAATCAGCACTGATGCGACTTCAGCACTCGTGTGCCACTCCTTAATATATGACTTGTTGTAAATTCAGAGGCTGACCTTTAGCAGCTTTGTAATGCATCTCCATTGAGTTTATCTGCCTCCTTTTCTCTCATTAGAAGTTTTGACGCTTTATTTCATGTGACGGATTGCACTGGCTCTTGGCATTTAAAGTACATCATGCATAGTTTTTCATGCTGCATTGCTCATACATCTTTATCTGGGTAGTCTCTGGGTGCTTGCTTCCCTCTTCAAGGAAAAAAACCACTATCATACAGATTGAGTCCAAAACATGGCTACTTGTTGGCTTCCTTGGTTTGCAGCAGATGAATTCACTGAGAGCACAGTTTCTGACTGATTTCAGGAGACAAAGGGAGGTATTTCCATCCAGAGGTGTTGTCAGGACAGTTGCTCTAGCTGACTCATCATGCACTGGTACAGAACCTGATGGATTTTTACAGGTCATCCGGATGTTTGCTTACTGTCAGTCCTTGGAAAAGGAGTTACTCTCCTACTACTAAGTCCCTTCTTGTCTAGTATGCATTCCCAGTGTTCCTCTGGTTGTCAGCCAACAAAGCCAGCCTGAATAAATTCTTGAGAGGCTCCACCTCCCACTGACATGAAATGGGTCATTTTTAAATGCAGTATTGTTTAATATAAACACATTTTTTAAAAAGCTGCAAGAGGCCAAGAATGCTCATTTTCTACCCCAGGTTGATAGTTCTTGTACCCATTAAAGCAGATAGATGTACTTTCTTGAGCTTCTTCAAAGCACTTCAAAGTAGACCTGATTGCCAGCTTTATGCAAGGGCTCCTTCAGTCCCTGCTGGAGAGCAGCTGCTGGGATCAGGTATATCCTCAAAGAGTAGGGAGGCAGGGATCTCTGTGCAAAAGAAGGTCTAACAGGAGGAGCTGAAGATAAGCTACCCAAACAAGCCCACGTTCAGCGTATCTGCTGTTAATAATGCTGCCAGGGAGCCTCTGCATGGCCTGTCTCACAGTGCTGACCTGCCATGGGAACCTCTCCTGGCTTTGCTCCGCTGGGTTCTGGCGCCGAAGGGAGTTGTCTGTATCCCTTGGGTTCCTGGCTGTTGCCTCGTGCACCACGTGGCTGTGGGTCCTGTCGCAGCCCCGGGCCACACACACGCAGCTTTGGGTGCCAAAGGGAGGTTTTTGAATTAGGAGGCTCCTGTCAAGGCTTCCCTCTGTAGTTAATAGAGACAGAGGCTTTCAGGGGGTGATCAGAGACTCAGAAACTGCCTCGATATTGGGAGCCTCATGTCTTCCTTTTTCCATTATTATCCTTCTCTGTTACTAATTCCTTCCATATTCATTATAATGGAGAGCACTGGCAAAGGGAAGGAATTTTTATATGGTTTTTGGCAACTTCTGAGCTACTGTTCAGTGTTTTCATAGCTTTCTCAAACATTCCTGCTTTCATTTATTTTATTAAAAGGCATAAAGATAAAGATACTTTAAGATTATTATTAATACTTGTTACAAGAAGTACCAGTGCATTGATGATTCTTCTAAGACTACTGCTTCTCGAGAGAAAGCTTGTGCAAGAAGTTAAATGTTAATTGGGTTGTGGTAGTTACCAGTGACTTCAGGGCCTCAGACAACATCTGTGCTCATCAGGAAACTCTGAGAAAGTTGTGTAAGTACAGATTTACCCCTGGGTTCCAAGGTGCCCGTAACTAGGAGAAATTCTCAATAGCAACAGAATAAGAGGGTGCCAAAAATTACCATATGGTATGATCTGGCCTTTTCATGCCTAAACTTTCATTCCTGCATTCAGGATTTCTTAATGCCTTAACTAGGACTTGCTGTAATGCTGTTTATGCAC
>VZTI01000785.1:79920-105375 GCA_013397865.1 Struthidea cinerea
CCCCCCCCCAAAAGAAAAGGAAAAAAAAAATCAAGTGAAAGATTCTGCAGAGGTTCTACGGAGGCAGAAAAGTTATTTGCGAAACACTGGTAATGCTGGCATTTTCATGTCTGGCTGTCAGTTCAGTAAGTGTGTGCTTTTTGGCTGAGTGAGCAATTTTAACTTGATGTTTAAAGATGCTATTATCTTTTGAACACTTTTAAAAGATTAGAGTTTGTAGTGGAGAGAGAACCACCAGAAAATCCAAAGTTATTAAAAAAAAACCCCAACGTGAAGTTTCTCCTAACATACTGCAACATACATGTGTTGTTTCTGAAAGGAAAAGCAGGAAAAGAAAGTATGCGGGAGAGTTTGGGACAGTAGAAAAATAAAAACCATCTGTAAATCTGTATGCCTGTTAATGTATCATAAGTGATATGCCAGTGAAGTGTGTGTAAAGTATCAGCATGAAGTATACCATGGATACAGATTAAGAAGTGTATCTGGTCGAGATGGATCTAACGGGAAAATTATTTTCGTCTGGAAAAAGAGTAATATATCTGGAAGACAAGGATGGTCTTTGAGAAATACTAGCACTTTGAGGGGAAGAAAAGAGATGTAGCCTCTGTTTGCCCTATCAGTTTTATTTCACGACTTGTCTCTGCTGCTGTGATGAGTTCTTGTCATGGAAACAAAAGCTTTTAAAGAGGACTTGTCAGAGTATCTAGGCCATCTCATTGCTGATGCAGAGAAGTTTGCCAAAAGTGATTTTTGTAGTCTGTTGATAAAATCTTGAATGTTACTTCGCTGTTTCTTTGCAAGATGCAGTTGCACATGTAAAATAAAAATCTTGAGTTTTATAAGGAAAGATTTTTCCACCTGCAATTATCCTCACTTCTGTAGTGGATTATTTAGAACATTACCTTGTGTAGTAAATAATTTTTGTCCTTTGATAATGTTTAAACTCCTTGAGCATTTTGCTAACCCTTATCCGTGACCTGACTTGGGCAGAAAATGCTGTGGTTACTTAGCAACTCTTCTTGAGAAGGCACTGTTCCCAGTTGCACAGTTAATGCTAAAGTTGTTGGCATTAAATCAGAAACTGCAATTCTTTCTCAGGTGTGAAGAATTTGAGGGACTTTTCACTGATTCATTTTCTAAATGCAGGATGAGTTTTCTGAAAGAAAATTACAAGAAAATTAGTTAAATTGTTTGCTAAAAATATTTTTAGGTTGTTCATCTAAAAATATTCTGGGCTAGTATTTCTATCAGCTCATTATTTTTTTCCTCTGATGGAAATGTTATCAATTGATTTACACTGCAAAATGATTTGGCAGATCATGAAGCAGGATATGTAATGTCTTTGAGAAATTCTGAACTGTCTGTCACACAGTGTAATGTTGTTCACATTGCTTAATCTAGCTCCAAATATATAATCTTTTAAAGCACCATTTGAGATGCCAGAGGGTCTGAGACACCCACTCAGATGTGACAGGTGTGACACACTTGTTCCAGGCTCATCTTTAACTGAGGAACACCAAGGAGGCACTAGGTGCTGTATCTAACCCTGAAAAGATTAGAAGAGCTGTCTCCACTTCTAGCCAAAGGAAGGAGGTTTCTTACGTGCACAGTTTTCAACACCCATATTTCCAGCTTACGTAGCTGTTTTAAATGCTTAAAGCTAAACAGTACAAATGCCCTTTGCCTTTGCTGCAACAGTGTTTCATTTCACTCTGATGTCATTTCAGCATCCACTATCTCAGTTTACTAGCATTGGAAAGAAGTGTAATGTCATTTGGTCTATCTGCACATCCTCATTTTACAAAACATTAGCTTTTGAAACTTATTTACAACAGCAAATATCAAAATTAGGTTAAAATGTGTGTGTCTGTTAAGAATAATAAAATAAGATTCTTGCTCTGGTTGGTGATTATACACTATAATGGCTGGTGGCTTGGTCTGCTAGCATCTGTCTGACTATGTGTTTGGAAAGAAAAGTATTGAGGTTGCAGACTGGAATAATAAGCAAATGTTGGAGAGAGTCAGGTTTTCCACTCTTACGGGTTTCATGACCAAAGGAACCTATCCCACTTCTGTCTCCTCTATCAGCGACTGTGTGACCTCCACTCCCATAACCTTCAAAAGCTGTGTACTCTTTCAGGGCTGCTGGTTCTCCAGTAGCTTCTTAGGCATCAGGCTAACGTGGACTAAGAAATGAAGCAGAGGTGAAATGCCCAGCCTTTTCTAAGCCAACAGAGAGGGAAAACAGAGCTATGACCAAAAGAAAGCACGGGGCCAGATAAGCTCAGGGAAACTCCTGCTGTTATCTGAGAACCATTTCCTACGTGATTCAGAGGAAGTTTTCCTCTTCTGACTACTAAGTAGTAGTGAGAACTGTGCAATCATAACGAGCCATTTTGCTTCATGTTAAATATCATCTTCATTAGTTACCTAGTAAAAATATTTTGTGTACATTGTGCATGTAAATTACAGATTTTTAATTGAAAATGCCAAAAAGTATTTGCGGTACTGGTAACTACCCTAATTTATTTTATTCTTTCAAGAGGACAGTTATTTTAGAAGACTTCTCTGTTATTACCCTGATTTATTGTATATAATGTTATTTTGCAGTGATTTGTTGAGGAGATGTAAAGGTCATTTACAGGGGAGAACTTTTTAAAATACAATAACCAGAACTTTCTTTTGTGAGGTATTCAGGTATATAAATGATTAAGGTGTTGTGAGGATTTCTTTGTTATAGTAATCTTTAATTATCTTCCTTTCAAAGAAAACAACCCAACTAAAGCCATTTTTATTTAATTTTATGTTTTTCAACTGTTCTGCATATGATTCAGGCTTTTTCAGAGGAACTTTTTTTAAAAGTTCCCTGTAAAAATTATTTATTCAAATTTCACAGAATTTAGAAATAGACTTAATAGATAAATTGCAGTAGCAGGAAGGGGAACTACCTCAGCTAAGATGACAAATTTGAAGTTTTAGTCCTTCTAAATGAATCTTCACCACCATTAAGTGGTCCTTTTTGTGTGGTTTTGACTAATTTTTTTCTGTAAAGCCACAAACTATTTATTTTTATTCTGCAATTGTGTCACTGTAATAGAAGAAGAATGAATTTCCATCTGCTGCATGTGATTTCAGCCAAAAAGTGTTGGAAATATTCAGGGCGTCAACACTGCTTTTCTCATTTTTGCTAATAGCATTATTAAGCCTTTTTTTTTTTTTTCTACTGAGCAGCAGAATGACTGCAAGTTGTCAGACTGCGATGGGCAAGAGTCAAATGTAGTTTATTTAAGTGGAGGATGTCTGCTTGGCAAAAGTTCACATTATTGCTAGCGAGCTGTTTTCTGTGTCTGTCAGTGAGGAGGTTTCAGAAACTCCTGGGTCACTCTGAACTCTGTCATTGACCACAAAATGGAAGACAATTAATGTCTTATTAAATATTTGTGAAGCAACAGCCTAGTGCATAAGAAAAGGGTTCTTTTCTGATTGACACACAGTCAGTGAAAAGAGATAAATAATTGGAAGAAATTGTTCATCCCCTTCAGCCAACATTGCATTTCTTACAGTGCTGTCTCACATTGCAGTTGTGTGACTTTATTCCTGGTTATTAAGTGATAAGCAGTCCCTGGAACTATATTCTTCCCTGCGGAGCCACGAGTGGGAAGGCTGGAGGAAAGGGGAAAGCATAAAATGATACTCCTTCTTCTTGTGTTGACTGTTCTTGTTGTTTGTGTTGATTAAATATCCTGCATGCAGTCTCCTGTAACTGCATGGTTTAAAGACTTTCATGTCTTGAGGTCACTTTGGTGGTAATCTCAAAATGACCTTTTCAGATTACCATTTCAGGTATGAGCCTGAAGTCTGTTAAAAAAGTTAACGCTGAACTTGGTGCAGTGCTTTAAAAAGTGGCTGTGACATAAATACCTATATTTCTGCTTGTGAGCAGACGTAGTCTGTGTGTTTGTGTGTTGGCAAGAATGATGCGAATGTTAAATGGTGCAAGACAAATTGTATTAGTATTGATTCATATTACAGGGAGCACAGTCTTGTGTGCCTAGCGTTTGAATAATGTGAGAGGCGTCATCTCTTGTACAATACTGTGAATGAAATATGTTAAAAATGTCCATCAGAAGAGCAGCATTCAAACTCTGACTCATAAATGTTTTTTCTGTTATCTCCAAAGCATGGAGATATGGTTGTGAGGAGCTTAGATAACTGTGTGAAATGGGGGGCTCTGAATTCTCTGCTTCATTCCTCACTGGTGGCAGATCGCAGAGCTTACGTTCTTGACTACTCAGAGATATTAATTCACTTACCAGCCCATCTTAGTGCCAGGGAAAGCTGATGACACTGCTTTCACACTGAAAATGGCTTTCCACTTCACTGAGACTTCACTGTAACTAGCATTCAGGTGCTGCCACTGTATCAAGAGGATGGAAGCTGGTGAGCAGCTCTGTGGGCTGTGCATGCTGTCAGCGTTCCTGGTCTGGTTGCCAGTCACACACATGGCTGATGTCTCTTATTTCTTTTCTTTCTCCCTTCTAGCTGCAGTATTGAAATACGAGAACAATGTTATGAATATCAGGCAGTTCAACTGCTCCCCTCATCCGTACTGGCTTCCAAACTTCATGGATGTGTTTACCTGGTCCTTGCCGTTTGTTGGTGAGAAGGGTATGTATGGAAATTGGTTCTGTTCATAAAAACTGCAAAATTGTGTCATAGTCACTGTGCATGTGGCCTCATTTATTTTAAAGGGCAAGAATAGTTTGAAGACAGATGTCTTGCTTTTGAGGACAAAGTTGTAGAAACAGGCCTGAGAGGGGCAAGCAATTACCAGTGGGTAATCACGCTTCTCATATATTTTTATAATTTCCACTCTTTCCAGGTGATGATGCCATCACATTTCTGCTGCAGAAAGAGATCTTATGGCATTGCAGGCCAGAGGTGCATTCACTAAACAAAATTATGATTTGTTTTTCTGTTATAAGCTCTTGAACATGCCCTTGGATATTGCTTACTGCTTAAGGGACATCTCAACAGGCTTCACTACACGTGGCTACATCTTTACTCACATTACCTTTATGTGTGGGTTGCTTTTTCATCAGCAGACACAGAGGTGGTGATATTAAGACCCAGTCTGGCTAACTGTTCCTGGAGAGAGTAGAGGGATGCCAGTAGGAAGGAAAACCTGCTCCTCAGCCCCTTCTGTGCACAGGACACGTGGTGCCTGATCGCTGGCAAGAAGAGTCTAAAGAACACAAATGATGTTTTATTGAAACATGATGCTCTTGATGTTGCCTGAATGCAGCTTCATGCTATGAATGGCAAGCACACAAAAGGCATGAAAACACTTTGGTGTAGCATATTAAATGAATACAGAATGCAAACTGCCTAAACTCCAAGTCATTTTATTCAGTGCCCGAGATGAGGCTTGCTTTGATCCATCCATTATAGAGTATTGCTGCAACAGCAATTACTGCCAGAAAACTATAATAAACTCTTAAAAGCTGCTTGGAATAACAGTTCTCTCTTAATAGGCAACTGGAAATACAGCCAGCTGTGGCTCTTACCTGCAGTCATGACCAGCTTTGTTTTGAGCTACTCTTTTGTTTGAGGAAAGCTGCTGGTGAGAAGCCTGAGGTCTCTGTGAACAAAGCAGATAGACAATGAAGCAGGGATTAACAAAGAATAGGCAGCTGTTTGCACTAATGGAGACATTACATAATCCTCACTGACGCGTGTTGCAGACTCTTGTGAAGCAGATAAAACGCTTTCATTTTCTTTGGCCGTAAACTCAGCCAGGCTGTTTTTAGGTTGAGCATGTTCTCCACACATGTTGCAGTCCTGTAAGATGTTCTGTAAGGTCGCTTGTTCAGAGGCTTCCCATCAGCAGCCTGCTCAGGTGAGGCTGCAGGATGCATGGTCAGAGTTGTTGAGGTTCTGAGACCATAGTGTTCCTCATTCTTCTTACATCTTGGGGCGTTTTTTTTCTCCTTCCTGTCTTCCAGTGGTCACACTTACCAATTTCTTTGGAATTTTAGAGCCCAGAGAAGTGAAATCAGTATTTTCCTTCCTATGCAGAACAATATTCAAGGATGTAAGCTTGTTATTTATTTCCTTTTTTTAATATAGATTTTTTCCCTCAAAAGCCACCAAGGTAGGAAGCTATTAGTTTCACTGGTTGTTGTTAATGTGGAAAGTCTTTCCACTAATACTGTCAAAGGAAAATATTAAATCCTTCACTAAAGTAGGAAAAAATCTAGCTTTGTCCCACCCTTCTAATGTTCCAAGCCTTCATAGTAGTCACAGAAGAGAATTTTAATAACTACTTGACTAAAAAATTTAAAGTTTCAACCTGTGTAGCTAGTACAAGGCTAGACAAGCTTGGTAACACTTTTAATGTTGCTTACTACATTTAGGTGTAGTGAAGTTTTTCTTAATCTGCTAATGGCTTCACGTTTTACCTCATAACTTTGGCTTTTTTTTTTTCTCTCTAAATTGCATTTCCTTGGGTTTGATTTTTGCTGGGGTTGTTTTTATCACTGTTCTTACTCTGTGTGCTCTCCGGTTAGTGTGTCACAGTTGTCTTTCTAGAAAGAAATGAGACCAGGGTTGGGACAGCCTGTGGCCGACCCTTTTGCGCCCAAGTTACAAAGTAAGCAAGCTGAATATAGTCTAAATTCTCCAATAATGATGTATCTATTGAATATAGAGTAGTTTCACCTATAAGGAATGTACACTCTCTGGTCTATTTGTCCTGGAATTCAAGGGACACTGAGGACATCTTACAAAGGTTAATGTTTTGTTGAACTGGAAGCAGTGCCCAAAACCTGGATAAAGAAATACTCTATGATCCCTCTTGTTGTACCTTTTTCCGCTGGAATGTTGTTCCCATTCGCTGGGCAGGGAAGTCAAATCCTATTGCAAGAGGAGAGGGGTCAGTTCTGTTACCCAAGTTGAGTGAAAGGCAAAAAATGCTTTGAGGGGGAGAAAACAAATGTTACCTACTTCACTGACAGTTGCAAAAAGAGAGATCATTAGCAGATTTTTTTTTTTAAGTCTATTTGTAGTGGTGTTCATTGTATTTGGAAAAATATTTATGGACACTTTTTATTAGCTACACAAGACACTTTCAGCTTCTGTTACTACAAGTCCTGTTGTTTAAAAAGTGGGTGCTGTTATTGCACTGAATTTTCATTCACACTGCTACAGCTAGAGTTGGCTTTCTGACAGACATGGGAAGCTTATTATCAACATTTTGCACTTGTTTTCCATTTTAGTGACAGAGATGCTGGTAAACGTGCTGAACATCTGCTCAGATGATGAACTGGGTACAGAGGAAGATGGATTCGATGGTAAGAGCCTCTGCCCTTGGTTGAGATTGTTTGCCTTGAAATTACTTTAAAGGTTTATTTACTAACGGTGAAATAATTTTCTGAGTCCCAGTTGAGTTCTTTGCCGCTGAAAGCCGCTGTTGTGGTAGACTCCAATGGATTTGCTTACCGTATGCTTCAGAAAGAATTAATGGATCTGTCCTCTTCTAACCCTTTTCGTTATCTCAGTCTTCTGGTTAAAAACCTGTATGTTCCTCCACAAAATGTGGCTTGTGTTGCCACAAAGGGGTCCGATGATTTCATGCAAAAGATCACGGGTATTCTCATAGTGAGTTCAATTATGTCAATGAAATACTCTTCCTACAATGAAGTAAGCTTCCTGCAGAGCTCCTTCCCAAAACGTTGGTACTGTGACTTTGGAAGACTTGTACTTGAGTATTTCTTTAGTCACCTCTTTTGATGCGCTTGAGTGTCTAAAGGACTTTAAAAAGCCATAGAATCGTTAAAAATAGGCATGTAAACACAGATAGAAAGTGTTCTAACCTGACATTTCTGCTAAGTACAGAGAAATGGTCAGTTCTGTTACCCTTTGGGTTGAAGTTTATATGATGATTAGTTGCCTTATACCTGTTGGTTTGACTGTAGATGATACTTTGTATCTCACAACTTGTAGATTCTTAGAGGTCAATTTATTTTATTAGACATAATTTTCTGTTAGGCTGTGCAAGAGTAAATAGCAGCTCTCTAAAATGTCCCTTCTCAACTGAGAAAAGCGGAAAAAAATCCCATGCATCCCTGACATTCTTACTCTGAATGCTTTCAGTGTTTAAAAAAAAAAATCTATGAAAAGTAATAGTAAATAATCTATCTAATAAAAATAGTCAATGAAAAGAACAGAAATACTAAAAATAATTTTTAAAAATAAGAACCTGGAAAACTCTAGCACTACTGAATATTCTCTAGATGTTTTTAGGCAGAAAGAATGAACAAGGAGAATGAAGAACTTTCAAGTAAGACTAATATTTAATGGAGTTGTAATTAATAATTAAGCTTCTCTTTCAAAGTATTTATTTTTTATCTTTGGAACAGGAAGCTAGATCACAGGTTTTGCAAAATGTTTCCTTTGTGATGGAGAAGACTGGTATGGATGATAGTACTTTGATTTTATTCTGAAAAACGAGATGGAATTCCCTGTTCTGCATCGGCCACAGAGTGTGGACATGAGCAATTATCTTACAGGACGTGGGACAAAGACTAAATTATTGAAACCAGTAATCAGTGAAGAGAAGAAAACACCTGTTTGAATATTGTCCCCATTTTTTTTCTCATGAAATTTAAATAAGTCACTACTGTGTAATTAAAGTAGCGTGTGAAATTGTATGGAGGCATACGATGAGTAAAAACTGTGTCAAGTTAAATACAGTAGCAACAAACCATGTGCTTAAAATCCTTGGCTCAAGAAAGCACTTTAACACAGGCTGAAATCCCTCTAAATGCAATGCCAAGGCAAAGACTTTATGGGAAAGATTTTTAAATTAATTCAGCCTTGGCCTAATACATCCTTTTAAAGTTGTAATGTAAGCTTCCATTGGGCATAGACAGGCCAATGCCCGTAGTCTTTTTCTAAAATTTTGGAGTGTCATCATTCCCAACCGTAAGTGACAGTTCAGGAGCACATTTTCAAAAGCAGAATCAGAAATACAGAGGTGTTAGGGGTCTTGGGGAACAGCAGGTCTCTCCAGCTGTAGGAGGTTGCTGCATCTACTGTGTTTTTTCTCAGAGGAGGGTGAACCCCTATCCCACCTCCCTGGGAGTTTTGCCATGGCACTCCTCCGGACGTGGAGTTTGCAGCATTGCAGGTGTCTGAGCAGGGAGACAGGCTGAAATCCTCTGGGCTCGCATGTGTGTGTACTGCATAACGATATCTAACAGCAGTAAAGTTCCAGATGAGGAATAGCTAAGCCATTCCTGCTACTGTAACACTAATACTGTTATCTAAATCTGCTTTCAGTTTTTTCTGTATGAATGATTTCTCTGTGTAAAACATTATGGTAAGGAAGATACTAGAAATGTAGCTGTCTTTAGCATGTGTAGCTAAAAATTGGAGCTGGCATATGTTCATGTCTGCTTTCCCAGATAATCCCCTTAGAGCTGTAAAATGGGCTCTGTGACACTGGTGCTGCAGCTTGCTGTGGGCTCACACTTTTACCTGCAGCACACTGGACATGTTAGGCTCATGGGAATCATACACATGGAAGAGACTGAAGGATTCAGACATTAAAGTAAATTTGAGGTTGATTTAAATTTAAATAGAAGCTGATGTCTGTAATGATTTCTTAGTGGGTTCTGATTTATTATCTATACAGCAAACAAAAATCCTCTTTCTCTCAGAGATAGTTGAGTTCCCTCTCTTTTTTAAATTTTTTTTTTCCTGAAAGCCTTGCCTTTTGGAGGAGAGAAGTACAAGATGTATTTCATTTGCGTTCTCAATGAAACAGACCAGGATTATTACCAGCTCAAAACTGTTTCTGTAAGGACTGTGTACTGACAGTCTTGTAGTGGCTCAATATTTCCAGTGTTCTTCAGTAATTTCTGTCCAGCTTCCTTGGAGGATTAGTCCTGTTTACCTGCTGACATTTTTTTTAGCAGTATTTCCCATAGAAGGAAATGCCTGATAATCTGCAACAGCAGATGCATTTTGTTTTATGGAATGATTCTTAAAAGTCATTGCTATTTTTAGATCATCAGTAGTTTGCAGGGCTCGCTGCTGATTTCCTTTCTCTCCTTGCAGTTTGAACATGCCCTGACCTGGGTTCCCACATGTATTAAGAATGGTCCATCACTATGGTTTGCACTGATCATTCATTTGTTACCTTCTTTTACACTTTCTTGCCCTCTGTCTTCCCCTCTCACTCCTTCCTTCAAAACAAAGCCCCATTAGTATTGCCTGACTTCACTGCATGGTGTTCTTGTGAGCCCTTTCTTTTTTTATTATTATTTTTAGTTCTGAGTCATGGATGTTGCATCTAGCCATGAGCAGGATGCTCAACAGCATGTATTCCTTTTTTTCCTCCCTGCCCCCCACCTTTTTCTTTCCCCTAAGGAAACACATCATGGGGATCTGATCAATTAGTTGTAGGCAGTTTCTGTGTAAGCCTACTGTGAAAAAAGCCTAAATATCATAATGCCTTTTATCCCATATGTCCCTGCTGGCCTGTATTGGCCTTTTGGTTTCACTCGCTTTAAAAATGAGAGAACATGATAGGTCAAGCTTCCTTATCTCTGATAGTTTCCTCTTGCTGTACTTTCTCTTTCCTGTTTGCTGTGGTGGTTGCAATATAATCTGATCCAGAAAAAAATGTCTTGGGCAAATGTTAGTTCATGTGCTGTATGTTTGTGCATCAAACGTATCACTTAGCAACAGGAGCTGCAAATACCTCTACCTAGCCAGCATATAGTCAGAGTTCTGTTTTGTTTTAATTAGCAACATTTCTGGCCTCATGCATTTGATTAAATAAACTAAACTGCTAATTAAAAGGGTACAATAATGCAATTAACAATTTGACACAAATGCACTGCTTGCTTTGTATGCATCCTTATCATGATTTGGCATGAAGACAGTCCTAAATTACCTACATTATTTTTTGTATTGCCTTCAACATTGTGGCTTTCAGCCTTCTCACAGAAAAGCCACTGTCAGAGCCATTAGCTACAGCATTTATTCCTTCGTTGGAAAACAGCTTCCCAATACAGTGCTGTAGTTCCAGCCTTAAGAGAATTCCCAAGTCAAATGTCTCCTGCCAATCACAGCCTGGTTCTGCTGTGAACAGTAGTATATGCCATTTGCCACATCTCTTCAGTACAGTAAACTGTGCCTGGGGCCAGCTCAGCAGCTGAGACTGATCGAGCGAAAGCAAGGGCTTGTCCTTAGGTCTGTTACTTACCAAAGCCTTGATACTGGTGTTCATGGTATTGCCTGATGAGAGAGTCTTAGCTTGCCAATGAGTTGATTTTTAGCTGGGAGAGAAATGGAGGGGTTTTCCCAGGGGTTTGTATTTGTTCTTCCTCCAAACCAGCAAGGCTGGGCTGCAGTGCGTACTTAATTTCTGTGAGTTGGTGACAGAGTGGCATTTTAATGTGATCTTTGTATTTATTTATTCACTCTGTGATTTGGCCAGATGTGGTTGCTTCCATGCCCAAAGCATTTCTCCTGTGAGCCGTATTACGGCACATCGGTGTGCCCTGCCTCTGGACCAACCTAGCAGCATGGACTAGATGCCCAGTGCCCCCAGAACATGTGCTGTGGTGCAGTTGTGCCTGGGCACCAAGTGCTGCACTTGTCTTGCCCTCAAACAGTTGGTTTTAAAATGCAGGACCTTGTACAGTGGTGGCATATGAATTTGCTCACTGAAAGCTGCTAGACCATTTGGACAAACGCAGGCATGCACTGGGTAGCACAGATGCTGGTAGGAGCAGCAGCCATTGCTGTGATAGTAAGCTGCTCCGTGAGATATCAGGTGTAAATAAACTGGAGGAATTGGTTTGATCCTTTTAACAAAAGAGGCATCATCACGCAGGCACGCCCCATATGGCCATGGTGGGGCTGTTTTTGAGAAGTGGTTAAGCCTTATCAAAGCAGCAGCAATGATGTAGGAGAAAGTCTGTGTTTGAGAGGTGGTAACACCACTGCCGGTCTTCTGCCTGCATGTTGATTTCCTGCAAAACCTACTAACAAGGCTTTAAGCTGAAAAGGTTTCTTTCTTTTTTTATTTTTCCTGTAATTTTCAATCTCTTTCTTTCCTTTTGGATGTTCTCTGCTTAATTTGTTTCTCTTCTGTTTTTCAGACTTTACTTAAACATTACATTTCCATTGATGTTGTCAAATGTTCTCTGTTATTTTTTATTTCCATTCTACAAACATCACTGATCTTTTTCTTTCCCCCTCTTTGGAATTCATAAGAAGATCCCGTTTATGCACAGAAGAAAGGTATTCAATAAGTTGGAAGGCTTAAGTTTTATTAGTTTTCCTAATGCTTAACTACATAATACATATTAGGATACCAGTGAGAGATTTGGGGTTGACTTTTTTACTCAGCATTGTTTTATATCTGTGCAATCCTACATCCTAGAGTATTGTCAGAATTTATAATCTTTTTTTTTCCCTTGTTGTGCTTCGTAATCTGAACGTTTAAATTACATTTCATATAAGTCCTTCATATCCATCTTGCAGAGTCTGTGTTTAGATGATACAATTCTAAAATCCAGTAGAACTTGTTAAACTACTGAAGATTCAAAGTTTTTATTTTACCCCCCAAATAATTTTTACACATCAATTTTAAACTTTAAAAAAAAATCCTTCATGCAAAAAGGGTTTGTTTAGATATTGGAAGGTCTTTTAGAAATGGTTTCCAGCCTAAATGAGTCTATGATTGTACGAAAGAAAGGTGAAATATTACGAGGATATCAGGTAATATTTGCAATATTTACCCATGGTCAGTTCTCAGGTTTTGACCTATTTACTTTCACGTAGGTGTGTGCTTAAGTGTAGCTCAAGTAATTCATAAGGATTTGCAGTAATAGTGAATTTCAAAATATTAAACTAGACACCCTTGGAATGTGAGTCTGAGAATTATGTATAAATAGTTAAGAAATCCAAATACTGTGAGGTTAGTGATATTCCATCAGAACGAACAGAGCAATAAAACATTTTGCCTATCAGGTGTGTTATTTAACAAATTATGTTAATAAAGCCAAATAGGATAAATAAAATTGTTACTAATATGTACTAAACATAAGTCATTTTCACAGATTTGTTACATTAGGAAATTCAGTGGAGACCAGAATCTTTTGAGTATATTTTTTGGTAACCTTTATGTATATCAATGAGATCCAAAATATTCCCTTTGAGCCTTTTGTGTTTTATGATTAAGGTGTTTTTTTTCCATTCCTTTTTGTGTTTAAATGTAGGACACTGTATTTCACTTCAGTTGTAAATTATATTTTCAGTTCTCAAATCTTCTAGACTGTAGTCTTAGTTGCTGTTCAACTTTTTGAATATCCTTATAAGATATACCAGAACAGTGTGGATTTGTAATAAAACAAGTAGGGGTGGTGATGCTTGTGAGGGAAGAAAAAAGGACAAATCATGCTTCAGTGTTTTCAGAGTAGGAAAGGCTGAAAACCATGTCTTGTGTATCTTGAGAGTACAGTTCTGTGAGATCATAGTAACTGAGGCAGGAAGGTACCCCCTACTATTCCTGAAGAGCCCAGCTGAGTCAGTGCTGTTTTATTTGAATTTTTCAATAAGCTGTTACAAGTATATTTTATTTAATTCAGTTACAGCTGTTTCTCCCACTCCTTATTGTCTAGAATTAGACATTATGCCCAAGTGTTCATATCTTTTTTTATCTTTATAGGTTCTATATATTTCATTATATTTTTATCTCTATATGTGGGAGATTTGAAAGCCATCATTCTGAGTGTCTTTTAAGCAGAAGACTAACTCTATTCCACCCAAAACCAGGACAGTATCCTGGTATTGCAGCATATCAGGTCCCACATTTTCCAATACACCATCACCTTTCCTGGTTTTGGTAGATAAACACACAGATATCATTCCCCTTAGTCTGTGGGCTATCCCTTAAAGAGTCCATTGAGTTCATAAATTCCATGACCTTGAGCTCCTGTCATAACAGTTTTTCAGGGCAGGAAAGATGGTGTGTGGTGTTGAGAGGTGTTGGATTGTTGCATGCTGAAGCCAGTTCTGATTCCATCACCACTTGTCCAGTTTCATCAAAGCTTATTCTTCACTAATGTGGTCCTCCTCATTTGTGCCCCTTTCTGCTCATTTAGCTTCCCTGATGGGCTCTACAAAATGGATCAATTTGCTAGGATTTGAAAACAGAAATTTTCATTTTCGACCTTGAATTCTGCAGTAACAAAGAAGGAAGCATTATTGTGATGTGCAGTGGTGTCTGAACAGGCAGGAGTTGTCAGGCAGCATCCATACAAGTCAAGGCTGCCTGTCCTTCAGAAACCTTTAGGAGAAATCTTTGTGATGTATGTGGTTATGATTGTGGTAATTAAATGAAACTGTTTTTCTGAGTGTAACAGAGCATTTTCTTGGGGATGTGGGGGATCCTTATTAAAAGAAATTCTTTGTAATAAGTATTACTTTCTTTTTCCATTCAGGTGGTTCTCTCTTGCAAGTACAGACTTTGATTATATCCAAGTAACACGTACACCTCAAACGCAGCTGAACTGTAGTCTGTGTTGCACTATCCTTTTTTTTTAAGGCAGAGTATGTGTGAGTTCACAAATTTCAAAGCAATTGTAATTTTGAGCAGGCCATAGCAGTCCTTACAACGAAGTTGCTCCGTGGAACTCTCTTAACCCCTGCTAACCAACACAATCCCTACCATCTCATGATGGTTTCCAGGACTCTGCCCTTAGGTTTTATTATCTTTTAAATAATTTTTAACTAGGAATGGGAAAAACAGTGTTTTCAGTTTTGACTACAAATGTGGCTTAGTTTGGCAAACTGTAGCATTAATTCGAAGTTTCTTATATTTAGTATTGAGAGTATTTAGTGATGAATTGTTTACAAATCCCTATAACTATTTTTAATGTGTTCTCCATAGGAGCAACAGCTGCTGCTCGAAAGGAGGTTATAAGGAACAAGATACGAGCAATAGGAAAAATGGCTAGAGTTTTCTCAGTGTTAAGGTAAGGTTTTATGCTGGTTTAGATTTTTTTAGTGTTGGGTGATATCTTTGAATGGTTACTTAGAGCACTCGACTGTTAATCAAATAGCAAATTTGCTATTTTAGTATACCACCCGACTGAGTTCTACTGCAACCTTTTTGCGATGGTTTTATTTATACAATGCTGTGATTTATTTTGGCTCTGAATAGTCTTTTTACTCAGGCCTTTTGCTGAATATAAAACAGACAAACAAAAGACATCAGCAAAATAATTCCAATTAATATTTTTAAAGACTTTTGCTAACCAGGTGTACTAATTAACTTTTAGCTACTGTGAGGCAAGTGTTAAATGTGGAGAAAGGGTATGTTATACATCACCTCTCTTTAAAAATGAAGTCAACTGTCACACTTCGTCACCCACAGATGTTGCTACAGCCACAAGTAAAGATGACTAAAGATGAAGGCATTAGGGTCATTTACCTAGAAATCCAGGAAATGGTTGTGCAGGCAACAGCAGCTCATTCCTTTGGGCTGCACTCCCCCAAACACATGAACATGAGTAACTAATTGCTACCCAATGTTTAGAACTCTCCATTTGATGTCTCTGAGCAGAACAGAAAACATGCTGTACTGTGCTGAAGTCTAAATATAGAAAATACAGTTCTCCCTCCCTTTCAGCAGAGGGATTTTTTCCTCTGGAAACTGTATGTTGGTCTGCTGTAGTCAGTTGATGGCTATTCTGCTTAGTGGAAAATCAAGGGAGTTCTAAAACATTTACTGGTATGATTTGCATGGTTGGTGTAAGAAGAATAAATAAAATAGTTACTTGAAGTGATGCCTTTTCTTGGTCTTAAAATCAAGAGTCAAACACAGTTAGAAAGGAAAAAGGGATTTTACCTCTGTATTTATTTTAAGGATCCTTAGGTGCACTATGTCCAGGTCAAATGCACCCCAATGCACACTGCAATGCACACCCCACTAAAGATCTGGTATAACATTATAGGTCTTACTAATTAGCCTATCTATCATAAATTCCTCAATGGGAGGCTTGAGTGAGCCCCCCTCCCCAAGGAACCTTCCCCTGGATGGTTCTATCTTAGTTTACAAAATGTGTTCTGGAGAGGACCTTGGGGTCTGAGGCATATTGCTCCCTGACTATGAAACCTCTAAAATGTTTAGTCTCCAAACTTAACGAACAAGTCTAAGAATGTAGGCAAAAGCACTAAAGAATACAGAAGTTGTAAAAAGGTATAAAAGGTGTTTAAAAGAAAAGGCAAAAAATCATTATGGCATATAATAAGAATATACTATTTACTTTCAGTGGAAACTCTGCGACTTGCTTGCTTTGAATGCAGCATCTCAGCAGTGGGCAGGTTTTCTGTGGCGCTTTGCATGGGCACACGCCCATGCCTTGCAGATTGCAGGAGCATAGCTTTTAATAGCAAACTGAGCTGGAGAGCTTTGTACCTGGGGTTCCCAAAGTGTTACAAGTGAGTTACTGGTGATGGCACGAGCTACTTCAAAGTAGCCATAAAAAAAAAGTGCCCATAAAAAAAAAACGTTAGCATCATGCCTTTTCCCTAAACAAGATGGGGGAGCAATCAAGTGTTTCCACCTGCTCCTCTGTACCAAGTCTGGCAGAGAGCCTGGAGGTGGCTGCTACCACCTTCATAAAACAGCACAACTATTTTTCTCTAATGATAGTTGAGCAAACAAAGTTTGGGAAACTTGGCTTTCTCCCGTAACCTTGAACCACAGCTTCTGGACCGACTGTATTTTGTTGTGAACCACCTTTTTAAATGTAGGATTAATTCAAAAGAAATGTGAACTTCAGTAAGCAGAAGGATCTGAAATTGGATGATCAGCTGATATATTTGGGGTTTTATAACTTGCAGATGATTGACATCAGCTATGTGTCAGACTTTTTCAAAGGGATCTGTAGGGCAGAAGCTTTTCACTGGTTTCAAGGATGGAAGAGGGATACAGAATCCTGCCTGTGCTCTGTCGAAAACGATATGCATTAAGCCTCATATCTTACGTCTACCCCAGCCAAAACCAGCACAACCTTTTACAATTCTTGATTATTGATGGTCCTGAAAACTTTGAGGGAAAGACTGAAGATGAAGAATAGATTTATTCTCTCTTAGCTTTAACCAGCAAATACAGCACATCCTCACTGTGATCAGAGGTGTATTCAGCAAATAAACAGGTACCTCCAGTGCATGGTTTTGGTGACCAGTCTTCCAGGGGAATGAGTGACATTTCATCCCAGCCACCACTGCCTCCCTGGGAATACTTGATCTCTTTTTTCTGAGAAAGGCTGATTCTGCTCAGCTACGTGCCAGGCTGCTAGACAGCAAAAATTTCACAAGGTTAATCTTGCAAACACTATTCCTATAGAAAAGCCTGGGATATTTTTTCTGTCTTGACAGCATAATCTACATGTAAGACACAATTGTCAGGTAATTGTGTGTGACCCTAAGAAGACTGCAGTGGCACCATCATCTATCATCTATCTATATACCAACCTATTTTGGAAACCTTTGAAGTTCCTCTTTGAGTCATTATGTTTTATGAAGTGTATTTCACTAATTCTTGAAAAGCTTTCCGAATTATCAGCACCTGATCTGACCACCTGCAAAGGACTTAGTCAATCATCTCTTCTTCAGGCTGGAGTGTTCCCTTTCCTTGAGGATGTAACTTGAATGTAAAGCTCAAATAATTTCAGCCATTTTAGTTTGAAAATTAGATATCAAAATAGTGTTGTATTGAGTTTCAGATGTTAAAAATGAGCTTTGCTGAAAACAGCCATCATAGGAAGATTTGCTTTACTAAATGGAAGACTTCATGATTCCTTGTCATCGCCTCTCTCCAACTTTGTTTCTCAAGTCTGACTCTTCTTTTGGTATATTTAGACAGGAGAGAGGTAAATAAAATATTTAAACAGTCTATTATCCTTTTTTTGAAATGGAAATAAATGACATCAAATAGAAATTAAGGAACACTCATGGCTAAAACATCTCAATATTTGTGACACACATCTTTCTTGTGTGTATGCAGTTTAGAGATAATAAAAGTACAGTAGATAAACTTACCCCATGAGGGTGAAACTAAAAGTGCCATTGCTGTTTAATTAAAAAAAGAAAAAAACAAGGGTTGTTTAAAATACGTGAGTCATTTGGGCATGTAGGTCTAAAGAAAATTGTAAGTAGTAGAATTGCTGAGAGACAGTTTTTATAGACAAAACCACATTATGCTCAAGTGTATGTTGAACTAAATTCTGTCTTTGTGTTTGCTTCCTCCAGCTTAATGTCATTATATACTTCAAAGTAAAGCACTTCAAAATAGGTTTCTCTTAAAGAATTGGGGTCAGTTTTGCTGCTGAGAAAGTATGTCATCACACGCAGCATTACAGTCCTTGTAGAAAGCTTTACTTAAAGGCTTCTCTGGATAGAGCTGTTGTATTCCTCTTGCCATGTATTTAAAAACTCTATGTATTTGGAGACCAGCAAAGCATATTCCGGTTTCCTAAAACAATTTTCTCAAATCCATATTATTTTTAGCATACGAAATTATTAAGGACAGTACTAGCAAGGATGGAAGTGCTTATTAATTTTAATGAGCTTTTAGCTGCCTTTCTTTAAGTGGCTGGTGATCATCAATAAATAATGCACCTGCCTGCTAGTGTAGACAAGAGCAAACTAACAGTTTAAGTTGATTTTGGACCACACAGTATAAAATGCCTAAATGCATTGTTGGCAATATCTGATCCTTCTGGTCCTCCTCTCAGATTTGGGTTTATAGACATATTGTTCCATAGGTGCAGGTTATACTGTTAACTATAGTAGAGTCTGCATATGGTGTGATGCAAAGGTTAACCATGTACACAGCAGTGAAGGGGATATTATCACCAAATTCAGTCTGTCTTGGCAAGGAGATTGGAGATGACAAAATCATTGCAGGGCATGTGTAGCTTAAGATGTCTAAAACATACCCCGTGTTTTTTAAAAAGACATTTCCTTACTTTTGGTGGTTTTATTTTTCATTTCTTTTTTAACTTTTGCAGAGAAGAGAGTGAGAGTGTGCTGACACTGAAAGGTTTGACTCCAACAGGCATGCTGCCCAGTGGTGTGCTCTCTGGAGGAAAACAAACACTGCAAAGCGGTAAGCCTGTTTGCCTGTGTGTCTTGTCCTGTGTAAAAAAAAACAATTGATTTTCAACTGCAGAACCTAAGAAAAGTAACCGCAGCTGTCTCAGAAAAAAATAAAACAAAGAACAGAAGAAAACCAGGCAGTTTGTTGTGCTGGAGCATTTGTGAGCAGTTCATGTAAGGCTGCTTCTCAAGACTTAATACATACCACCAATTTTCAGAGAAAGCGGGGAGGAGGGAGCCCTGAAAATCAACTGTTCAGAATGGTAGCTCAGGATTGTATGTGAAGTGCACTCTTTCCACTGTTTGGAGCATCTTTTGGGGTTTTTTTTAGAGCAGCCCTTGATACATGGAGTATTGAAGTGAAGTTCAGCTTAGATAATGACACTCAAACTCTTATTTTACCTGATTGGTTCTTCCTCATAGAGAATCACCAATGGGAAATAGCTCCAGAATTAGATTTTCTCTCCTAGAAATTCTAGGTGACAACATGAGCACAATTCCACTCTGATTTAAGCACAAGTGAAGGGAGGCTCTTACAAACACCGTGTTTGCCTTGTACACAAACACGATACAGATTTATCAGTTTTATACCAAGTGCTTCTTGTTACAGGAGATTGGTAAGTCTATGGTAGGGCTGCCTTTGTTTCCTTTTGGAATAAGGAGTGCAAAGTATTTAATTTATTACTGGAAGTTCTCCTTTTTTTTTCTGTGTGTACTGCTGTAGAATATATTGCAGGCACACATAAAGGTCTCTCATTTATTGAGGTTCTGTTGGCAGTAGATGTAAGAAATAGAAATGCTTTATAACCTTGACACAGTCTCAGCCTCATGTTTTCCTGTTTCCTTCCTGGAGCATTCTTTCTCTGTATTTTTCCCTTTACTGTCTCTTTTACCTACAAGATTCAGGTATACAGTGGTAAACCTCCTTTTTCCCCTTTTTCCTTTCTCTTTTTTCTTGTTGATGACTTCTGTGTTATGGACATAGTAACGTTCTGCTTTGAAAATGCTGCAATATGATTTCACAGGAGGCCTTTCTTAATGGGTTTGTAGTCTTTACCTAGGCTTTTCTCCACATAGTTGCTTTACATTTGTCCAAAAATTTGGTCCAAGGAAACTGCTATTGTTGCCCTGGCAAAATATTACGAATAGAAATGAATTTGAAAAAATTGCCAAATGTTCTCTTTAGAATGGCTAAAAGGAAAATCTCCTCATACTGCAGTATTCTGGCTCAGTAAAACATTACTATACACAAGCTTATGCATTAGTTAACACGTAATACCCCATTCACCAAATACTCTGAAGTTCATATAGTTTCTGTTAAACACACATATTGCCATATGTATTAACAGAAAATATGAGTAGTATGTTCTGTTGTGGAAGTATACATTTTAGTCGTCATTTTTTCTAATGTGTCAGTGCTGGTTTGGATCTGGTTATTCATTTTAATTTCTCATCCTAGTTACCATGTTTCCTTTCCTTTTAAGTTTGCATCGGTTTTGTTCCATGTTTTTTTGCTCTCTCTCTTGCTCTGCTGCTTGAGAGGCATAGGCTTACCTTGGTGCATGAAGGTTTAATCCTGTCATTTCCCCATGCAGCAAGATAATAATATAACTATTTTAGAATATATCTCAATCCATATTTAACATCCTAACTGGGAAAAAAAAAGTTTGGGTTTTATGTAGGGGAAAGCAAGACAAAAAAGAAGAGAGGACTTCCTAAAAACTTGACTTCTTGAGCTATTCTCTAAACCAGAGAAATTCTTGAAAATCAAAATTTCTTTTAAAATATTTGCTATATTGGATTGCATTTAATGATTTGCATCAGCTTCTAAATCTCTGACTGTAAAAAAAAAAATGCATACCAAAGCTGATGGGTAAAATTCAAAAGAAAGTATGTGTTTAAGAACAACTAATGGTTTCACAACAGTGGTAACATGGTATTCGTAACATTGCAGCAATCTCCTGGTTACAAGCTTTGCTCTCTCTGACCAGGCTTTGCAACTTTGGAGGTCCAGCAGTCAATCTTATGTCTATATCCACTGATTTAAGTAAAATATTAGAAAAATGCTGCTTTTCAGAGACTGGGTTGACAAAAAGAAAGCTTACAGATGGAGCAGACTGGGCAAGGTTGCAAGCAAAGGCAGAGCTTTCTGAGTATCCCATGCTGTGGGGATGTTTCTTTTAGTCAGGAGAGAGAAAAAAAATTCTGAAACGTTGTATATGGAATTCCTTTGCCTTGTACTGGCATTAGTATTTTTCAGGCTGATGGTGTAAGTTGTATGAATTTTGTGTGGTGGCTTTATGCCATTTTTTGTTCTCTTTTGACAGGGCAAATCAAACTGCTCTTACTCAGAGCTGGGAGAATTATGTAATGACCTTTTCAGGTCAGATGTGCAATATGGAAGACATTTACATTTTGTAGTTCTTTTGAGTCAAAAGAAGACTTCTCAAATGTGTCTTTAAAAATTTTTAGTTTGTGAAACTTCTGCTTTAAAACAAACTCTAGCTTAATTCAATCTGCAAATTACTGTTTTTGTGTAAACATTTCTGTGTGTCTGTTTTGCCAAAATCCAGCACTTACAGTAACATTAGTGTTGTAGCTCCTTTGCTGTTCACTGACTTGTTCTTAGAGTTGAAATCCTCTGCTCATTTTTCTCATCCGTTTTGCTACCCCTTTCTTCTCTTCAGCTACTGTTGAGGCTATTGAGGCTGATGAAGGTAAATTGGCCAGTCCCCTTTCTGTTGGTGCCACAACAGATAAGGGCTCTGCTGGGTGTATTCATTTTGCTGTAGCTTGTACAGATTGTGTGGGTGTTGGGCTAACAATTGTGGCTCGGTATTAACCAAAATGTAATTGCTTTAAAGGGGAAAGTGTTTTTTGATTTTTCTTTCTGTTGCTGCTGTTGAGGTTTTTCTCTTTCTGTAAGTTACAAACATGTTGGAATTGCTGTATGTTGAACTAAGCACTGAGTAGTGCCACAGGAGGAGATCAGGGAACTTGGATTTCATGGGACATGACTTGGCAGCAGCTCGTAAATGCTTTGTGACACAGCTCAAAAGCTGTGTGCTGGAGGCTGGCTCAAACTATCCTCAGCAATTTCTGGTCAAGGAAAACACATAGCTTTTTATATATTCTCTCTTTTTGTTGCCTTTGTTTCTTTTTCCCGTTTTCTTTATTTTTGCCTCGGTTTGTTTCCTTTCTTTTAGGTCACTAGTAAAAAAATTTTATTGGTCTTTTGTTACAGTTCAGCATGTTTCTGTTTCCCTTTAAAAGTAAAACAACATGAGACACTTGTCTGCAAGATGTCTGCTTCCTTCGGTAGTGGCAGTTTACACACTGGATATTTACATTATGGCAACCATTAACACCGGCACCATGTTAGCTGCATATAAAGTGACTGGCTGCCTTACAAGATTTCTGAACGTTCAGTATTGAAAACTGGTGTTTTGTTGACAGATCTCTAATTTAACCCTTAACAATTTTTAACGCTACAGTTAAAATCAAAGTAACCACATGTTGCAATGCAGGTGTACAATATTTGTTCAGCATTATAAAGTTTTGGAAGAAGAATTTTCAGAATTCCCCTTTAAAACAAAATTCTTCAGTTGTATTTTGTTCTTGCCCCTCTCAAATTTTCTCTGGGTGCTTTTTTTTTTTTTAGTTAATTAAAAAAAAAAATCTGGTGATTGTTGTCCTTTGGTAAGATGGGCCCTTTCGGCCAGTTGAATTTGTTTTTGAATTTTGTAAAGCAGTGAATAAAATTACAGAACAAACAAGTAAGAGAAAATACAACTGCTTTCTAAATAGCAGTGAGTAAGCTGCTATTTATGTTGGAATTATCTATTCCTGTCGGCAATCTCTAATCTGCAGTGTGCATTCTTGTTGACAGTTTGGCTGTTTTCTGTGATTTTCTGTGACTATATGTTGTGTTTTAGTATACTCTCAATGTAACCTGCTAATACTCGTTGTCTGACCAGCAACTACAGCAGAGCACCTTCCTTAGTGTTACAGACAACAATGTGCCTACTGGAAATACAGTCCCTTAAACGTGCCCCTGTGCCAGCAATACGCACGCCTCAAGTTAATTCTTGATTTGCCATCCTTGCTAGTTAGACACTGTCACCATAGGCACAACTACTGCTCTGCACAGGTGAAGCTTCTGATGGAAGAGAAGTTTCACCCCTGACCTGTTGTCCCTCAGGGCCCAATAACACCACCTGGGCTGTGCTGCTGGCAAGCTCCAGGACATGGCAAGTGCTTCAGCTTCAATGCAGCCATCCATTAAACTATTGCTTTAAGGGATTGGCATAGGTGCTTGTTAGACATCTTCATCTTGTGGTAGAAGGTAAATAAAAAATAAAAAAAAAAAGCCAACCCAAAAGGCAAACCTTAAGAAAACTCACTGTATGACCTGTTCTGTTTTCACTGCTCCATCCCTGCTCACTTGACTCATCACCATTATGTTGTTTTTCTGAGTTGAAGTATAATACATGTTAAAAACCATGCACTTCACAAAGTTCCAACGTAACATTTGTGAAACTGGCTAAAGGACTAAATCCTGAGGCAAACAGGATCTATCAATTTTCACAGGAAAAGCTGGCAAAATCAACATGAAAATGCCTTTTCTTGCTCCCCCCAAAATACAAGGAGTGGTAGCTTGGTACCAGGGATCTTCTGGGGTTTTGGGTGTGTTAGCTTTTTTTTTAACAGAAGTTACCAGCTTGTCCAGAGTCAGGACTGCATATTGGAAGGAGAGCAGGAGTACTTGGGCATGAAGAGAAGAGGGGAGAAGGAATACTGAATTTGATCTCTGAAACTCCCCTACCATTTTCTCCCCAGGGAGTTTGCAGTTTCCTGGTACTAACGCACCATTTCTGCTCTATGGCATGTTACAAAAGAAACTTAGCAGAAATTCCAGTTCTGGAAGTGCAGTGCACTGATTTGGTGCAGAAAAGAGAAAAAACACACAGAAGGCTGTGACAAATTATCTACAGAGCTGTGACCTGCTGTTTGCCTACAGTGCTTTTTTTCTCTTTTGCTTTAAATCTAAAGATCTTCAACACTTTAATTAGAGAGAGAATAAAATTAAATAAAAATCACAGTCTGTGAATACTTTCCTCAGCCTGTGGCTTCCTTCTGAGGTTGGTGTGGCCTCACCAATGTCACTGCTAAAAGGCAGATCAAAAATCCTCAGGATCAGTTGGAACTTTGGTCCTTTGTCAGTGCGTTTCCTAAGCTAAACTGTACAAATATGCCAAGATTACAATATCCCTGATCCGTGTTGCGCGGTGTTACTGCTGTTTGATTCAAGCTGCTTTCTAAAAGTCCAGGGTTGTATCAGGGAGGGTAATTGCCCCAAAAAATCAACAAGCAGCTCACCTCTGCTGAGAACAGAAGGCAACTTGTTGTAGGGTCACCCCAGATCTTCCCTAGCTTTAATGTATAACCCACAAAGTGGCCTCACTATGTTGTCACCATCCAGAACTAGCCAGCACTTTTTACATGATCTTTGAAGGTCAGGTGGGAGTTTTGCCTGCTGAAGGGCATTAGGGCACAGTGTCCTTAAGGCTGTAGGCGATGACAACAAATGCCAACTCACCTGCTCGTGGCTGTGCCCTCCGCATGGTTCCTAAGTGCAAACTGTAGTTTCATGTCAGCGTCTTGGCATTCTAAGCTGAACCCCAGTGGACAACAAAATACTGGAAGTTGATGGTATTGAAAACAATAATTGTGTTGGAAGGGACAGTGGTGGTGAACCCCCAGCTCTTTCTGAGTACGGTAAGGAGTTGGTGGTGGTGTCAGATCTTCTCACTGCTGCCTTCCCAAAGAGGGACTCTTGCACTTGTTGCTAAATTGGGGGAAAATCTGCTGAAAATTTTGCTAATTTTATTTTTTAATAATCCTTTATTTAGCTATCAAAGGATTTTCACCCCAGCATAAGATCACTAGCTTCGAAGAGGCCAAAGGCTTAGATCGAATTAATGAGCGAATGCCTCCGCGCAGAGACGTGCCGTCTGATGCCAACCTTAACTCCATCAACAAGGCAATCTCCACAGAGACTAATGGCACGGACAGCAACGGCAGTAATAGCAGCAATATCCAGTGACCACTGTCCGGGAGGGGGGTTGAGCTGCAGGGCGCGATGGGGTTGCTGCATGTCAGCACTGGGATGTTCTTGCCTCTGATAATAGCTTACTTGCTCTGGGGGCCAGGTGTTGGATTCAGTTTACAAAATTCATCTACAAAGAGATCGTCAACTTTAATTTC
>VZTI01000788.1:0-16606 GCA_013397865.1 Struthidea cinerea
GGGGGGTGCGGGAGGGTGGCTGCGAGGCCCTGATAAGCTCAGCACCAGGGAGTCGTGGGGAATTCCAAGAACCACGTTGGGCTCAGCGCCCTGTCCCCAAATTCTTGTGCTGCCGTCAGCCAGGGGGCTGCGCTTGGCCCCGATCTGCGGCACACGCTGATGCCCCGATGCGCCAACACGCCCATGCGCCAGTGCACCAACGTGCCCATGCCTCAGTACGCCGGCATGGTGCTGTGGCCATGCAGCCACAAACCTTCCTCCAGGCGCTTTCTGCCCCTCCATGAACGCAGCTACGGCACTGAGCAGCCCCGAAGCTCCAGCGAGAGCCTGGATGTCGGCTCTGCCCCGCACCCTGTGCCCCAGGGTAGCTGTTAGCCCCGGGGCAGGGGCATGGCAGAGGAGCCCTGAGCAGTGTGCCAGGAGCAGCCCGGGCTCTCCTGTCACACCGCCGATAACCCCGTGTTTGCACAGGCGGGTGCCCTCGCTGCCACAGCAGCCCTGGCGCTGCCAGTCCCAGCTCCTCGCAGCAGGGCAGCTCCCTCCTTCCCTGGGGACACGCGACCCCGCGCCTGGTCTGGATACCTCTGGCACCTGCCAGGACAAGGGCAGGACCGTAGCACAGCGTCCTTGGTGCCCTCAGTGCCTGGATCTGGCTGGATCCCAGTCGAGTGGGTGACAGAACTGCCCTCCCTCCTGGCACAGGGTGTCACAGCCGAGCGGGCGACGCTGTGCCAGGACGCTCAGCCCTGCGCTGCGCCGGTGGCTGGGGCAGGACATCCCTGTCCTCGTCCTCTCTGCCCCCCACTGGAAACCCCTCCCGGCCCCCCTGCTGCCCGAGCACGGCGTTGGTGTCAGGCAGACCCTGGCTCGCCCCAGCTGCGGGTGCTGGGGGTCCCACTTACCCCCTGCCCAGCCCCTCGCTGTCCCCGTTGCCACTCGGGGCTGGCGCTGCCTGGCCTGGGGACGCCGGTGCGCTGCGGCTGCCAGGCTGTTCTGCGTTTCCGGGCAGGTGAGCAGAGCCTGTTTTACCGTGGGGCTGAGCCAAAGTCCACAGGTGATGCCAAGGAGCCAGGAGCACTCCACGCCCGCCGCAGGGCGTGTGCTGGCACCCGGGCTGGCACCGAGCAGGGTTGAGGCCCCACCGCCCCAGGAAAGAGCCCTGGAATCCTGGCCCAGGGCAGAAGCAGGACCTGCACCAGCCTGGGGATGGGCAGAGACCCACGACCACGTGGTGATGGGGCCTGGGGGCATCCAGAAAACTTTGCCATGTCCCCTTTCCTCCCAGCATCCTGGGTCCCACATACCCCTTCCTCCCCACATCCTCTGCCCATACAGTGAAGGGGCAGCAGAGCCCATCCCTCACATCCCCATCCCAAACCTTCCATCCCCATCCTCCCAGGATTCCCACCTCGTCCTCCTCCCACCCATCGGTGGCTCCAGGCTGGTTGTTCACACAGTTTATTTGCTCGGTTTGGGTGTTTTACAAACAACGGGGTGAGGGGGATGGGAAGGGGAAGGGAAGGGAATTCAAACGGCTTCGGCACAAGTGAAAAGCTCGGGGGCACGGGAAGTGCACTTCAGCGGAGCCGGGCAGGGGACACGGGGGCTGTGGGATGGGGCGGGGACGATGCCGGGCCCACCACCCGCTCCTCTCACACCCCAGCCCCGGCCCGGGGGCCTGGCCCTGCTTCCCCAGGGGCCGGACTGGGCTGGGGGTGCCGAGGGCGGGAGGGAGCCCCAGCTTGGGGCTTGGGAGATTGCAGGGCCCAGGGTGGGATGGGGTGGGTGGTGTTGGCCCCTGACATGGGGTGGCAAGAGGTGACATTCCCCCCAGGACTATGGGGCAGATGCCCTGTGGCACCCAGCCCGTGCCCTGCTCTGCAGCAATGGGGCTCCAGCGATGCCCAGCAGTGGACGGGGCAGGAGAGGCCCCCATTCCCCCGGCAGTGCCCTCCCAAAGCCCCCCGTCCCCTCTCCCAGAGGCTGTGGGTGCCCAGCTGGGGCTTGGGACAAGGGTGGCACCACGAGCCCCCCCACCCCTCCAGCCCTGCAATGACTCTACTGGGGGGAAAACTGCAGCCTGGGTGGTGACTGGGGGGCAACTGGGATGTCATGGGGATGGGGGGGGTGTCACTGCTCACACAAGGGGAATGTGGGGGAAGGAAGGCCTTGGGGGAGCTGAGCCCCATCCCTGGCTGCTCGACCAGCCGTGTCCTGGTGGGCTGGGCAGCATGGATGCTGCTCCACTCCTGTTTTGGGGGATCCCTGGGGACTTGCCCAGCCTCACAGCAGCAGGAACCCTCTCACACACGAACAAGGATCTCTACCCTGGCTGGTGGCTCCTGGACAAGTGTCTGGGCCCTGCCAGCCCGGCTGCTGCAGCTCAGGGGCAGCTGATGTGGGCACTGGGTGCCAAAAACCATGGGCCCCCCCCCGCCTGCCCCAGTTGGTCTCAGTGAGGAGGAAACGCTGGTGCTGGTGGTGAAATCCCCACTGAAGGGCTGGGGTGTGGGGTGGGGCAGCAGGGAGGCTGCCCTCTGTGGAACACCGGACCCCTGGCAGCTCCCAGTGCCAGTACTGGGGTGAACTGGGCTGCCCCACTCCCCTGGGGGACCCAACGCTGCAGCCCAGGACCCCAGAACGTGGCTCTGCAAAGCTGCTGCTGCTGAGCGTCAGAGGCAGGAAGGGGACGGGATGCCGGGCCACGCTCCTGCTGCCACCAGGAAACACGGGACCCCCGCCCCATTCCTGCCCCACAAGGCTGGGCCCCGACACGTTCCCCTTCCTTCCCTCGCTGCCGTTGCCCCAGGAGGACACGAGCAGTGGCCACAGCACAGTTCAGCCCCCTCGGCTGGCAGAGCCCAGCGGCACCGGCTGGCAGCCGAGACAGAGGAACGGCTGTCACTGCCAGCACCAGAGTGAAGGGCTCCAACACGTGAAGCTGAGCCCGGGAGGAGCAGAGCAGGCGTGGGGACAGGCTAGGGTGACCCTGCAGGAGCCCTGCGTGGCCCCAGCCATTACCACGGCCGAGTATCAGGGAGGGGACGCTGCCCTCGAGGCCCTTCCCTTGCCTGGACCCGCTCCGTCCTTGAGGGCTTGGGGAGCCCGGGACCGCAGGGATGAGGACATGAGATGGAGCAGAGATGTCCATGGGCAGCTGGGAGGGAACAGACCCAGGCCTTTCCCCGCTGGAGAAGCGGATGATGGAGGCACAGAGGGAGGGGCTGGCACGGGGCTGGGTCCGATGCCCACCGTGGGCTGGGCCAAGAGTGGGTCCCGCTGGTGGCGGCTCCCGGGGAGTCATCTACGGACACAGTGTCGTCCTCCGACCCCCAGCCCGGCGGCTCCATCCTCCGACGGCGGGTGGGACAAGGTCGGTGACAGAGGGAAAGGCCCCGGTGCCGGCGGCAGGTGGGGATGAGGCTGGGCCGTGGTGGGGTGGGCGCACTGTGGGGCGAGGGGGGTCACTAATAAATACCACAGGCAGCGCTGGTGGGGGGCGGCGCGGGGCTGGCATCGGGCAGACGGAGCGAGCGTTGCCACGGCCGCTGCTCGCCGCTGCCCGCTGCGGCCCCATTGGCACCATGTTGGATCTCCCCGGTTCTGCAGAAAGAGGGTCCGTGTCCGGTGGGGGGGAAGCCCGGTGTGCCGGGCCTGGCGAGCAGGGGCCAGGGCGGAGGGGGCTCGGCGGGGGCTCACATCACCGTGCAGCACTTGCAGCGCTGCTTCTTCACGTCTGTCTCCTGCTCGGCCTCCTTGGCGTCTGTGGCGTTGGCACCCGGCTTCTGCCCGCCCGCACCCTCCTCGCCCAGCGGCTGGGCGGCCGCCGGCTCCAGCGCGGTGCCGTTGGGCGGTGTGTGGTCCTTGTGTGCCGGCTCCGGCTTGCTCTCGGCGTCCTCAATCACCACCAGCTCTGCCTTGATGGTGCCCTCCAGCCCCAGCACCTTCTTGGTCTCGTTCTCATCCTCCACGTTCTGGTAGCCCATGAAGATCATGGTGACGGGCTGCTCCTGGGTGGGCTCCGTCCCCTCGCCCGGTGGCACCTTCGCTTGCAGCCCCGTGATCTCCCGCCGCGGCGTCGGCTTCTGGCTGCCCGGGGCGCTGCCACCCCCCGCGCCAGCCTTGGCTGGGGTCTGGCGCCCGGCAGCTTCGCTCAGGGTGGCCTCGTCCGCCTTGTGCAGGAGCTCGTCGACCTCGGAGGAGCTGAGGGGGTGGGCCCCGTTCTGCAGGGCCCCGTCCTCGGCAGTCACCGCATGCACCACTGTGGGGACAAGAGGAGGGAGGGTGATGACCTGGCAAAGCTCCTGCTGGCATGGCCCCCTCAGCCCTGGCTCCTGTGTGGTCAGGGAGCAGCCCCTTCCCCTCTCCAAAGGTCCTGCCACTGAGGCTGGGACTCCCCACAGCATCCCAACCCTCCCCTCAGCAGAGCTGCTGCCAGACCCTCTCTCATCACCTGGCTCCTGCCTGACAGCAGCCAGAGAGACCGAAATAAAAGCCCAACGCAAGGAGCTGTTCCCGAAGCCTCAGGCTCAGCGAGCCCTGTGGGAGCCGCGGCCGTGTGCCAGGCCACTGACAGCCGGCCAAGCTGCCCGTGGCGGGACGGCGTCTGCTGGCACCCGGCTTGGCCGGAGCTGACGTGACACTGTGTAGCAGGTCACCCCTGCCCCTTCTGAGACCCCAGTGATGCTCGGCAGCTGCTGCCCCACCGTGTTCCCACCACCTCCTGCCACATCCACCAGGACCATCGCACCCGGCGGCCCCGTGCCCGGAGGAGCCGGGGCTCTCCCACCCTGGCGCGCTGTGCTGGCTGCTCGTGGCACCGGGGATGTGCGTCACGGCCAGAGCAGGCAGCGGCTTGTGGCATTTTCCACTTGACCTGGGGCATGACGTGATGGTCAGTGCGACTGCCTCAGCGGGCAGCCAGGGAGTGAGGGACAGTGACCAGCCTGGCAGGGCCAGCACGGCCGTGGCCACAGAGAGGGGGTGGAACAGGAGCGCTGCGCTGAGTTTTCCTTGAAGAGGCGGTCGGTCCGCTCAGCCACCACAGCTCCCAGTAAGAAGCCCCACTTCCATGGCTGCTCCTTGCCACCACGATAGTCCCTTGGGTTTCACCAGGCCCTTTGGAGCAGGTTCCCAGTCGTTCCCAAAAGCAGGGACCAGTCCAGTCCCTGCTGCTGCACTTCCACCACACCTGTCAGCCACGCTCCCCGCTGCCAGCCTGTGGGACAGGCCAGAGTGGTGCTAGTGCACCTTCCCTGCCCATGGAACAGGCTCCTGAGTCTTGGACACAACAGATCCTCTTCTCTGCTCTCCAGCAGCGCAGGGTCACGATGTGCAAACCTGGACCATCCACACCATGCTGCCATGACGATCCTGTGATCCACTGGACTGCGGTCAGTGAGAGATTGCCCTCACAGAGCTGGTAAAGCTGTCAGGAGCAGCCCCCACACTTCCTCACCCTGCTGGGTGCCCGCTGGGATGTTCAGGTGGCCGCTCCCTCGTCCCCTGCCCTTGGCTCCTGCCAGCGGCGCGGGCTGGCCCGTACCTTTCAGCTCATCCTCGTACACTTTGACCCCCTGCAGACAGTGGTTCTGGGGGAGCATGGTGGTGCTGGACAGGACCTTGGTCTCCCCAGTCACTCTGTCCTTCTCCACTGTGATCTCCACAGAGTACATGGCTGGGACACAAAGAGGACAGCGCGCGTTACAGCGGCCCCGGCCCTCCCCAGCCCTTGCTCTGCGGCTGGCGGCGGGATGGCGCGTGGCGGCAGCGCTGTGGTGCTCAGCAGGGCTCAGTGGTGCTCAGCAGGGCTCAGTGGTGCTCAGCAGGGCTCAGCAGGACCCAGTGTGGCTCAGCAGGGCTCAGCAGTGTTAGCAAGGCGGCAGCGAGGAGCGGTGAATGGCAGAGGCGGGTGCGACATCCCTGGTACATCCCTCCTCCCGGGACCCGTGGGACCGTTGCCATCCTGGTGCTGCTGGCATCACCTTACCTCCATGGCTGCTGTGGTTCTCGGGCTGAGCCATGTCCATCTGTCCAGCCAGTGAGCAGTGCTGGCCGTGGGGCCCGGACTCGGAGCCAGGTTCATGCTCACGGAGGTGCAACCCTCACCGAGGGTGCTGGCGCTGGGACAGCCCCTCTGCCCCCATGGGATGGGTGATTCTTGGCATCTCTCCTTCCACTCCCGGCCAGTCCCTGCCAGCAGCGGGGTCCCCTCAGCCCTGCGCATGGTGCTTAGCTCCGAGGATCCCAAAATGGGCTCTGCCCCGTGCTGGTGCCATGGTCTGGTCTGAGTCACTGCCCCAAACCAGAGCAAACCCCTCCAGCAGCAGAGGTGGCTGCAGCACCCCCAGCTCAGGCAGCCTGGCCCCGTGTGCCCCGTAGCTCCCTGTGGCAGCGGCCCCGGGGCCTCGCGCAGGGTCAGCCGTGCTGGCAGCCAACACTCTGCTGCCTCGCCCCTGCGCAGAGAAGCTGCAAACAGAGCGGGAAGGATGAAACTGGAGCAGAGACATGGAACGGGGCTGAGGTGGAGAGGCCCTGAGCCACGAACGAACCGTGGGGTGGAAGCAAAACCAAACCCTGTGATTGCAATGACGGATGTTCTCTGCCCTGGGCTTGGAAAGGCATCGAGCGGCACGGCGGGGAGCGGCTGCGGTGGCAGCGAGCCGAGGACGGTGCGGAGGGGAGGGGGAAGCAGCCTGGAAGGAGCGCTCCTCCCAGGGCAGTGGGCACCTACCCGCCTTCATCATGTCACTGCCTTCCACTGCCTTCATGGGGCTGCTGGAGACCCTCTTGTCGGCTGGAGATGGAGAGGAGAGATGACCGCCTGAGCCACAATGATCGCCTGGTGTGCCCGTGGGTCAGGCCCCAGGGAGGGCAGCGTGTCCCCCACCATGGCCGGTGCCTGGGACGGGCTCCCCCGCTGCAGGACACCACTGCCCGGGAGGGGACCTGGGCACGGGGCTCTTGTCTGGCTCTCCCCACCCATCTGGCCCCAGCCTCAGGGCGGCAGGAGGGGATGGTTGGCGCTGAACCACGGCTGAAGGGAATCAGGATTCACCTACCCTTAACTGTGCCCAGGGGACTCTGCAAAACAGAAGGGAGAGGTTATAGGAGCTGCGGGGGCCTGGCACAGACCCGCTGCCTGCACGCCCACCACCCACACACCCACCCATCCCCAGCAGGGCCGGGGACCCCAAGCCCACTGCTGGCAGCCCTGCCCGTGGCCAGCAGCCGTGCCCACCTTCTGCGCATTGGGGACAGCCTCAGCCTTCTCCTCCTTGGCTGCTGCCTCTGCCAGGTTCTCCTTGGTCGAAGCCACTGAGCTGCTGTTCTCCAGCGTCTCCAGCTCCTTCTCCAGCCTGCAGGGAGAGTCAGGGCTGAGAGGCCGAGGGGAACGTGGGACAGGTAACTGTGGCGCAGGCAGCCACAGCAGAGCTGTGGACACAGGCCAGTGACACGGTGCGGGGGAGAGGAGAGACACAAATTGTCCCCTGGGCTCACAGGGTGCAGGGACAGACAGACAGACTCTGGCATGGCTGTCACTGCCTCTTTGCGGGAGAAAAGCCAATGGGCTCGGCACCAAGTGGATGGCAGAGACCCTGCCATGGGCACTGGGCAGGGGGACCGACCCCCGCGCACTTGTGGTCCCTCACTTGGTGGCCAGAGCAAGGCTGCTCCATCATCCTTCTGCTCCTGCACGCGTCGCCCGAAACCTGGATGAGCTTTCCATGAGGGCAACCTCCTGTTCCCAGCCACCAGCCTGGCAGCACAGCCCCACTGGGATGCAGCAGAAGTCCGGGGAGTCCCCACGGATTGGCGCGGCGGCAGCTGCCCCCGGCAGAGCTCTCCCGGGCTCCTCGCACGGCGCCGGCGGAGGAATGCACCGCGCCATTAGCCGGACACAAAGGCCCCTTCGTGCCTGACCCCTCTCTGCACCGATGCTCGGTAATTAGCGGCACCACCGTGACTGATTGCATTCCTGCTGTGCTGCCGGGACACCTCCGAGCCGGGGCTCCGGGCCCCCGCCTGCGGCTACCCAGGGACAAGGGGGCTGGGCAGCGGCTGAGGCATCTCCCTCTCAACCTTCTCCCCGCCCCTTCCCAAGGGCTGAGCCGCCACGCTGGGGACAGAAGCCTACGGGAGGCAGCACCCTGGGTGCTGGGCACCAAGCAGCCCCCCGGGGATCCCAGCCCGAGGCCCCCCACCCTGTGGCTCCCACTGATGCCCAGCGCAGAGGCAGAGCACAGCTGGGGATGTCCATGCTCAGAGGGGCCGCAGGGCTGGACAGGCTCTGGGTCTGGCTGCAGCCCCTGGACAAAAGCTGGCAAGAACCCAGCCAGGGTTCAGGGTCCAGGGTGAGCCCTGGCAGCACCGTGGGGGCACCTCTTCACTCAGCAACTCCGAGCTCAGCGTACCCTACCTTGTGCCCAGCACATGGCATCCACCTGAATCCCAGCACCCACCTGCCCAGGGGTCTCTGGAGGGATGCAGGTGCTCTCTAACTGCACCCCAACATCTGGCCCCACACCAGCCCCGTTACCTCTGGATGGTTTCCTCCAGCTCCTTGGTCTTCACCTCATCCTCCTGCATCTGTTTCTTCATGGCCTCTTCCTCCTCGGAGGCAGAGGCTGGGGCCCCCTCCAGGAGCCATCTCTCCCGCAGAGCCTTGGACTGGGGAGCAGAAGGGGGTCACGGTCCTGCCCTCCCCAGCCGGGGGCTCCCCGGCGCAGAGGCAGCCTGAGGGTCCCGGGGGAACCTCACCTTGAGATGCTGCAGCTGCCGCCTGTCATCCTCGAGCTGCCGCCTTTTGTTCTCGATCTCCGTCTGACGCTTCCGCTTCTCCTGGAGGGACGGGAGCGGCGGAGCCGGGGTCGGCGCAGGGAGGGGGTGGGCACCGGGCATGGCCGGGCAGGGAGGAGCGGGGGCAAGGGGCTGCCCTCGGGGACAGGGGTTTGCGAGACCAGCCTCGGGAACACCCCACGGCAAGCCCGGTATCACGTCCCTGCCCTCTCTGGGACAAACCGAGGCACTGAGGGTGAAGGGAAATTGGGGCAGAGCCTGGGCTCTGTTCACCATCTCAAAATGTCACCTTCCCCTCGGCCGGCCCCACTGAGCGAGCTGCCAGCGCGGGGGAAAGAGCCCCCGCGGCCTCCACCTCGTCCCCCCCACCACCCGTCCTGGGGCTGCTCCAGATCATTTCAGCAGAGTCAGACCCAGCCCGGACGCGTCACCCGGCGCTTTCTCCTCTGGTCCAGAACAATTTGCCCTTTGTGCGGCAGAGATCGGCCGGTTGCCGGCTGGGCTGGGCAGGGCAGGGCAGGGCAGTGGGGCTGCCGTGGGGCAGGGGGGCTGCCATGGGGCAGCGGGGGGTTCAACCAGCCCTGTGCCCTGCTCTGTGCTGGAAGGGGTTAGCGCGGCCCCCGACTGCTCACTAATTAATGTAATTACTAGTGCCCGTGATAGCACCATCCTCAGCCCTTCCTGGGGAAGAGAGGGGGGAGAATCATCACTCATTTTCCTCACTTGGGGCTCGTCAAGGCGCTGCTTCGTTAATTAAACCTCCCAGCTGCCTGTTGCTTGCTCTGTCCCTGTTTCAACCGTGCAGCCGAGCCGTGCCGGCTCTGACACCCCAGGAAGAGCCCCCACAGGGACACACTGGCACGGGCCATTCTGAGTCCTCGTTCAGCTGCTGGGCACCCCCAGTCTGGGGCTGAGCACCTGCACCAGCTCGCCTGCACCTGCACCCTCCTCCCCGGTGGTGTCTGCCCCATGTGCTGCAGGTGACGGCTTGGGGACGTGGGGACGCTGGCCTGAGCAGGGACTCACCGCGATGGCCTGCAGCCTCTCCTGCTGAAGGGTGCTGGCCTCCACGACCCTGCGGAGAGCAGAGAGCAGCAGTGAGGGGTGGCACCAGCGGCAGGCGACTGGGACAGTGTGCAACCAGCAAACCAGACACTGTGGCACACGGACAAAGGCTGAGCCCTTCCCTTCCACCGCCCGTTTCCTCATTGCTACCCTGGAGCCAAGCACCCCTCACCTGTGTGGCTCCTCCAGGCACCCCTTGGCCCCTGTCCTTCCCAAATCCCCTGGGACAGGCGCCTTGCCCAGCACCTGGAGGACTCATCTCATCCAGACCCACTCCTGCCGTGGCGCAGATGGAAACCGTGACCACGGAGGGGCTGGAGCGGGACGCTTCTGGCCGCCCCTGCGTTCCAATCTGGCTCAGGCTTTCCATTCCAAGCCCGTTTCTTGGCTGCTGACACCTTTCCCGGACAGTGACCTTTGCGGGCTGCGCACGCAGGCACACGCACGCACATGTGCACAGACACACTCAGACACACTCAGACACACACACGACAACAGGCTCTGCTCCCGATGGCATCCGTGTTCCGGGCCCAGCACCTGCCTCTGCAGCACGGGCTGCCACAGCTGTGCCAGGGATGCTGCCGGTGGCAGCCGCCTCTCTGGCCCCGTACAGCTCTCCCAGGTGCACCCAGCCCTGGAGTGCTGCAAGGAGGGGTTGTCCCCCATCCCCACAGCCACCTGCCCACGTACCCACCCGCCTTCCTGTGTCCCCATGGTGTGGTGACCCGGGCCAGCCCAACCAGCAGCACAGCTCCCGGGGCCTGGCAAGAGCCCCGGCGCCGCGGAGCACCAGGTGCGGGTTCAGTGCCGGGAGCCGCAGCGGGGCTGGGGTGGCTGGCGGGGCCGGCTGGGACCGGGATGCTCCAGCGCCACAGGAGCCGCTGGCTGCTCGCCAGACGGTGCTAACGAAGTGCTTAAGCTGTGGCAGTAATTAGGGTGGGAGGCACTGAGGTATTGTCAGGCGATGGATCATCTCCACTTGCTTCCTAGAGCAAGGGACAGAGAGGTGGACTCCACGCCCCTAGGAAGGGAGTTTGCCGAAGATGGTTTTACACACAGGGTGGGCTCGGGGTGCTGAGCCCCTCACATGACACCCTGGGCTCTGACCTCACATGCCAGACACATGTGTGTGCCCTCACACGGGCTCCCCACAGGCTTTGCCACAACTCAAACGGGCTCTTCAGGGTGAGAGGAGCCCCTGCCCCCGCCTGCTCCCTCCTCGAAGCCAGCAATTAACTGGGAGCTGCTCAGAGCCGCCGTCCTCCCCTCACCCCGCACTCTGGGGATCCCTGCGATGCGCAAAATCCAGGCCAGGAAAACAAACCGGGAAGGTGTCGCTTTTGTGGTGGTTATTTTCGTGCTGTTTGCAGCGACGCTGTGACTGCTTCACCGGCGCAGGCGCACGGCACCACTCGCACACCCGCGTGTCCCGTGGGTCCCTCACCAGCCCCACAGATCCAGGGCTGCCCTTCATCATGGGCTCCCTCCTAGTGGGGGCCACAGGTCCCCTCAGTCCAGCCCTTGGCACCCCACACTCGTAGGGAGTTGAACTGGGCCCCGTTTCTCTCCTGGATCTTGCCCTGTTCGATGGATCCAAACTTTTACAGCATTCCTGAAACATTCTGTTCTGCTTTTCCTCCCTCCTCCATCCTCTTTATTTTCCATTATTTGCTACAGTCTCCACATTCCCAGGTCGGACGCCAGGAATCTTCCTGGCCCAGGGAGAGACGCAAAACAGGCTGGATGCCCCTCGCTGCAGTCTCCCAGCCTGCTCAGCCCTCCCCCCGGGGGCTCTGATCCATCGAGGAGGGCTGAGCGGGGACCACCCCGGCCCCCCCAGTCCCTGCCCGCTGGCACCAGGTGCTGAGGTGGAGGCAGGGGGTCCCACGCTCCCCAACAGCCCCATCCTGCCTGCCATGACCTGTCTGGGGGTTGGTGTGATGGGGCCCCGCTGCCGCCGGCCCTGGTGACTGATGGAGGCGGTTCCCTGGCAATGGTTCCCTGGCAACAGTGCCATGGCAACGGCGCTATGGCAACGGGCGAGTGCCGAGGGGATGTGGGGGGATACTCGTGGTGGCAGAGGGACCAAGGGGCCCCCCGGGGCCGGGACGCCGCTCCCCAGGCCTGGCACCCCGGTAGCACTGGCAGGCCAAAGCCATGGCATCACTGGGGCCTCCTTCGGGGGTTCTGGTGCTCCCGATCCATCCTGGGTGCCAGGAAGGGTGGGAAGGTGATCCCGGGGCCACTGAGCTCCTCAGGAACCACCAGCCCAGACAAGGAGCAGGGAGAAGGAGCGGGGACATGGGGGATGATGCCCTGGGAGCTCCCAGCAGCAGTCCCCAGCCCCGAGGCTGGACCCCCGCACACGTGCGAGCGCACACACGCCCGTGCACGCGCCCGCGCTCTCCCTTGGCTCTCCAGCTCTTTCCAGCCCTGCTGATGCTGCCGTTTCCCACCATCACAAGGGAAGCCCGTGACCTTTTGTCTCCTCCCGCCTGACATGAAACAATAATGTTTATTTGCCTTCCTCTGTTTTTTCCCATTAGCTCATCCAAATGTGCGAAGAGCCGTTTCAAGCTGCTCCTCTGCTCCCCTGACCTCCGCTCCCTTCCCCACCCGCTCAGCTCCAAGCTGGGGGAATGCAGGAGAGCGCCCTGCGTGGGCACCACCCCTGCACAGGCCCAGGGTCCGTGGTGAAGGCGGCAGTGGAGGGATCAGCGCTGATTTACAGCACCGTTCCCGTGCCAGGAGCCGGGCCCCTCGGCCGGGCCCGGAGCGACGCGGCCGTGGGGAGGCTGCAAAGCTCTGTCACAAAGCCATTAACAGCGGGGCCGGCATCGAACGCCCCCGACGGCAGGCGCGGGAGGGATGGGAGGGAAGGGAGGGGAAGGGAGGGGAGGGGAGGGGGCTGCAGCCGCCCGGGGGCCGCCATGCATCGACCATGAAGGCAAATGCATCAGCGGCAGCGGCGAGGGCGAGGACGGCCAGAAATCCGCGCGGCCAACGAGCAGCGTGCCCAGCACAGGGTCGGGACCCTGCTCAGGTCCTGGTACGGGGGGGCTGCTCCTGCCCCACCGTGTGGCTGCCTCCCCCTGCGGCTGCTGCATCGCCCCAGCGCCCATCCCACTCCTTCCCACTCCCTCCCGGGCTCCCACTGCCTGCGCAGCCCGAGCCATCGCCGCTGCCCGGGGAGGGGACAGGGACGGAGGGAGGCGGGGGGAGGAGATGGCAGCCCCAGGCTCCCGAAAACGCAGATGCATTAGAGCAAGCGGAGCTGCCTGATTGATTCTTCGGGCTGAGACGTGGGCTGGGAGTGCCAGGAGAAAATGGATCCCATGAATATTTGATGAACGGAGGCTTGGGGAGGGAGTTTGATTGGAAAATTACAGATCTTTCAAACAATGGTTCAAGTGCCCTCCAAACACTTGGGTTTCCAGCTCCCTTCCAGTTAGAGGAGCAAGGCTCCACCAGGAAACTCCCCCCACGATTCATGAATGAGAGTGGAGCTGGCCGCTCCCCACACCCGGCAGCACCAGCCGGCCGGGATGGGCAGTCCTGGCGCTGGCCAGGCTGTGGCACCTCTCTCCTGTCACCCGCCATCCCTGGGTTCCTGTTCTTGTGTGGCAGCGTGGTTTTCCACAGCAATGCCATGAACACGGGCACACATGATGTCCCAAGGAGCCAGCAGGAACATGGATCCCGGCACGGGCTCACCCCTGTGAGCCCTGACACCCACGAGGAGCTCAGTCCTCGGCGCCAAGCCCAGGGGCTGGGCCCAACCCGCATCCAGCCACGCTCTGCCAGGAAACACCTGTCTGGGGCAGGATCCACCCGGCTCCTCTCCCTCCTCCGGGCTCTTCCTTGCCCCTGACAGTGGCTCCTGTCTGGGACCTGGGGGCTGCTTGTCTCCGGATGGAGTGAAGAGACTCAGGAATCTGGGCTGTGCCTCCAGCCCCAGTCCTGACGCCTCCACTCAAACCCGTCCCAGGGCACGGCACCGCCTCAGCTTTCCTCCGGCACCTCCACCGCTGGAGCCCCGGCACGGCTCCCAGCACAGCTCCCGGCACAGCGACAGCCACGTGAACCCCCACGCCCCTGGGGAAAGGGGCTGTTTCTGGCCAGGAAGCAGGAACACCGACACCGGCGGCTTCCCAGGAAACCGGCTCCAGTTCCTCCCAGCAAGGCAGGTCCAGCCGAGAGGCCCCGTCTTGCAAGCTGAGCTCTGAACCCCATGATCTGCCAGCCCCAAGCAGGGCTGGGTGCTGTTGTGGGGCCATCGCTGGTGGAGATTTGTGGCCTCCTCTAGGACAGCTGGGAAGGGTGACAGTGCCGCTCCTCCGGCTGCACACAGGGACAGGACAGACCTGACCCCTTCTGGTTCCCTGCACATGGCCAGGAGGCAGCGGAATCTGGCCTGGGTTTCACTTCTCCCTGGATGCCAGCGGAGAGCAGGGTCTTGAGTCCCTTCCCAAAGGACTCACGGGTTATTTCTCAGGCAGAAATCTCCCTCCTTCCCCGGGTGCAACTGTCAGCTTCGGATCAGGGTTGGGAAGGCAGGACCAGGAGAGCCCTCGCTCCAAGGAGACCCTCAAAGCCAAGGGGAGAGCAGCAACTGAGACAAACCACCAGAGCAGATGATGTGAGATGCAGGATCTCCAGCTGCTCACGAACACTGACAGCAGCGGGAGCAGAGGGCACACGAGCAGCTCCCGTGGGACCAGCACAGCCTTTACCAGAGTTGGAAAGTTTCCGCCAAACCTCCCTGGGCACCAGTGGATTGTGGCAGCCAGGACCCTCCTCCAGCCACAGCCGGTGCCAAGGAAAAGCGGGAGCCAAGGCAAAGGCAGCAGTGCCCGCCCCAACACCCGTTGGCTGCCGCAGAGCCGGGCCAACAGCAGGGCAGCACCATGTCCCCAGCTGCCCTGGGACCCTCCTAATCCTCCAGCCCCACGGCCAGGCTTTGGAGCTGAGTGACTGGAGGGGTTATGTTGTTTTTCTTTGTGGCTGTGTCCCCCACCCGGGGTCACTCACGAAGTTTCACTCAAAAGAAAGAGGCATTGGCAGGTCCAGTGTATGGAGCTGGCAGGGGAAAGCCTTTGCACCCCTCCGTGGGCTCTGTGGCCCTTGCTGGGAGGGTCGGTCCAGAGCGGGGTGAAGGGCAGCGCGTGGAGCACAAGGGCAGGAGCCACCATCCTGTCTGGCACCATCCCACACCTCAACCCCAGTCCTGGACGCCTCCGCCCCAGGAGAGCCCGAGTCCAGCCCGGCAGCTCCTCACCCCCTCCCCAGGGCACGTCACACCCCTCGGCTCTGCTCTTCCCCTCGCTGCTGCGTTTTGGCAAATCACGCACATTTTCCTCCCCGAAGAGGCTCTTTCCTGCAGGGACCGAGGCGCCATGGCCCTGCCTTGGCCAGCTCTCCGGCCCCTCCAGCAGCACGGGGAGCCACTCTGCCTCCTCAGTCCCGCAGCTGCTGCACCCCAATCTCCAAAACACCCCCACATCTCCACTGGTGTCCCCAGCTCAGTTCCAGCCCCAAATCAGCCAGAGCCCATCCTGGCCCCAGGACACCCCCACCCACCCCTCGCCAGTGCCCCATGGCCTCTTGGGGCTCCCAGGTGGGAGACGGGCAGTGGCGAGAGGGACCTGTTGAGCACGCGTTGTCTCGGTAGCCAGCGGCGAGTGGATCAGTGCAAGGTGAGGTGCTCACGAGGAGCAGCGGGTGGCTGACCCCGAGCTGGCTGGGTGCCCCAGGAACCCCCAGTGCTGGGGTGTTGGGGACCAGAGCCACGGGAGGGAAGGAAAGGCCTGGGTGAGACAGGGTCAGCGCTGGCTTCCAGCACCTCGAGCAGCCACGCAGCCCTGCGCCCTCCTGGCACCAGACGCTGATGTCCCTGAGGGGCAAAACCAGCGTGCGGGTAGGACAGCCCGTGGCCACAAGCCCCTAGTGGCCTCTGCCTGCTCCGTCCTTCCCCCACCCGCCCGGCTCCAAGCTCCCAGCGACCGGGCAGGGCCCCACCGCAGCACACAAAGGATGAGGCCGGGGTCGGAGAGTGTCCATCTGTCCAGACTTCTCCGGTGGGACCCGGTTCATGAGGATCCCCTGGCCACAGCCGGGTCCCTGGGCAGGGGCTGGGGGTGCAGTGCAGGGAGGGGTCTGCAGCTCTTACCACCCACTCACCCCACCACACGCAGCAGCAACAACAGGTTCAAAACACAAAAATAAACGCCCTCCCCACCCCCCGCTTCCTGCACCGCTGCCAGCCCCGGCACCCCCCGCACCCTCTGCACCCCTCGCACCCTCACCGGGGCCTCTGCTGCTGCTCCCCGAGCCGGCGCTCCAGCACCCCACGGCGGAGCAGGGACCGGGGAGGGGCCGCACCTGCTGAGCGGCACTGGGGGGAAGGAGGCCCCGGAATCGGGGTCCCGAGCCCCAGAACCGAAGGGATGGGAGCCCCCGGTATTGGGGTCCTGAGCTCCAGTATCTGGCGGGATGTGAGCCCCCAGTTTTGGGGTCACAAGCCCAGGCATTGGGGGGTGAGAACCCCACCCCCGGTTTTGTGGTCCCAAGCCTCAGCATAGGGGGGACACAAACCTCTAGTATTGGGGCCCTGAATCCCCAGAATCGGGGGGATGCGAGACTCCGGTTTTGGGGTGCTGAGTCCCTAGGAGCTGGGGGATATGAGACCCCAGGTTCGGATTGCCCAGCCCCGGCATCGGGGGTGTACGAGCCCCCGGTACGA
>VZTI01000788.1:37679-50679 GCA_013397865.1 Struthidea cinerea
GGTGGGGGGACCCGCAGTGGTTCGAGCGCTCCGGCCGCCCCGCGGAGAACGGCTGGGCCCCGCCGCGGAGCCGGTCTGAGGCGGGAGTCCGCCCGGCAGCAGCCACAGGGTCCAGCTCTGACAGCCCCAGCCCGGGCAGCCTGACCCCATCCGGTGCCGAGTGAAGCGCCGCGGGGTGGTGGGGGGTTTCTCGGTCGTCTCTCAGGAGGGTTTAATGAACACGAGAAAAGCCCCGCGGTGGTGGTGGCTGGGGCGCAGGGAGGTGCACGGGTAACACGTAGGCAGCAGTGCTGTGTAGGCACCTGGGCAGGTGCTTTAATCACGCACCAAAATCCGGCGTGTGCGGTGCTCGTCCTGGTGTGGGTGGAAAAGAAGTGTGGGCTGTTGGGGAGGATCTGGTGGATCACTTGCTCCCCTGCTCGGCTTCCTGAGATGTTAAATGTGGTTTGGAGAGCCCTGCTGGTCTCTTTGTCTTGACAATTTTCACAGCATCTTGTCCCAAAAGTCATTGCTGGTCGCTCAAGTTGAAAAGCCTCCTCCAAGGGCGAAGCAGAGCTGTCCCTGCTGGGGGTGGTTGGTTTGTGACGTGTGATTTGTCCTTTTGCCCTCTTGTTTGGGCCAGGGTGGGCCGTGCTGGGGGCTCCCAGCTTGTGTGTAAGAGTGAGGACAAACCCCTGACCGTGCTCCTGCTGAGCACACAGGGGCTGTTGGGCAGGAGCCAGGAGGTAACCTAGAATATCCGTTGTTTATTTCTGGTCAAACACCCCGTGCTGGGCCGTGCTCACCTCTGGTTGTGTGCACTTGGCTGGGCACACCTGGCTGTGCCAGCTGGGCACCCTTGGCCAGACTGGGCCAGGAAGGGAGCGTGTCCTGTGTTTGGGGGCTCAGGGCTGGGTAGCTGTGAGTTCATGAACTTGTTTTTGGGGATCCAGGTTCACTCGGGTTTCACACAGCTTTCACTCACCGTCTGCAGACGCGGTGACCAGAGCTGCCGAAGGAGGGACTCAAACAGCCCGAGAAACAACAAACTTTGACATTTGTGCTGTTCCAGCTGCAGAGGAATGTGCTGATCCCCGTGCTGGGAGCTGGCTGTGAGCGCACACACACACACAACACACAGCAGCTTCCTGGAGCGGGCAGGGTGCTCAGGCCACGGTCATTCACCCCCGTGCCACGTGTGTCCTCACCAGTTTGTGCTGGTGGGAAGCAAAGGGAGTTTCATGGGCAGGGGTTTTATGGGCTGCGGTTCCCTGTGCTCACACAGGAGTCCCTGAGCTCAACCCTGGTGTCAGCGGTGCAGAGACGGTTGTTTCGCAGCGACAGATCGGGAGTCCTGTGTGGGAGAGGGAGCAGCCACCTCTCCCAGTCTGTTCCTGTGCCTCGGAGCTCCCGTATCTCCCTGGGCAGACAGGGCACATGCAGTGGCTCCAGGCTGTGCTCCTTCCCTAGGGCCTTATCGGGGTCGGCTGCAGGGGCCAGAGGAGCGACCCCAAGGGCCTTATCAGCGGCCTCAACTCCTTGGGGGAATCCCTCAGTCTGGCTAAGGGCTGTGCCAATTCCAGCAGCAAAAGGAAGTGGCATTATTTTTAGAAGCTCTTAAATGCCTTCTGTGCTGAGGCCAGCTCTGCCAGCACAGGGATTTGGGGTGGCGTGTGCCCGCTCTGGGGCAGGGGATGGGGTTGGCTCAGTGGTGCTGCTGCTTCTTGAGCACTGAAAAGTGAAGCAGTTCCCTTTCAGGGTTCTGGGCTGCTCTGCCCAGGACAGGGTGGTTGTAGAGGATGAATTCCTCACTAAGCCCAGGAATCGTGACGAAGTGGCTGTCACAGGCACTGCACACTCAGCCTGTCTGTCCTGACGTGCTCGGTAGTCAGTGCTCAGGGGACTGGGGTGGCTGCAGGTCTCTGTGCTGAGCTCTGGGCATGGGAATGTGAGGTCCTGGCTGCAGAATGACCCGGTGTGTCCTGTGTGCTGTGAACCCCAGGCTGTGTTAGTGACAGGGATCGTTCAGCCTCCCTGAGCACCGCGACCTTGCCGAGTCCCTGCTGCCATTCCCGCATTGTTTCCTGCTCCCCAAAACACGCAGCTGTGCCAAAGTTTGAGGGCTGCTGCGCAGGGAGCGTTGGGGGTTTCACTTTCACTTCACTGGAACTGCCTCAGCTGCTACCTAATGCTGTGTCTGTACTGGGAATTAATCAGCATCACCCTCTTCATTCTTAAGCTGAGCTCTCACAGGCTCAGGCCAAGCTCTGGCCTCACTGGCTCAGGAAGGCAAATGTTGGCGTTTGGGGTCTTTCTGGCTCTGGGACCGTGGCATGTGCTGGGGACTGCAGGACCCTCCCACCCCATCACACCCTGCAGCTCTGAGGTACCACTTCCTTCTCTCACCCGGTGTGTCTTCTCCTGCAGGACTACATCTGCCCACGGTGTGAGTCTGGTTTTATTGAAGAGCTTCCCGAGGAGCCAAGGTAATGTGCTGCCCCAGGGGCTGGTGCTCGAGTGAGCCCGGCTTGCTTTGCTCTCTCCCTAGTTCAAAGGCAATGTTTGATATAAAATGCACCGTTTCTATTGCTTCTGCCCAAGCTTTGGCTCATCTTTCCTCACTTTTGGAATACAGTGCTCTGTTGACAGAGTTAGCATCCACAGGCCAATCTGCCACGGGAATGCTGAGTGTCCTCCTGAGCCTTTGAGAGAGGGGCGGGGCAGGACTGGTTTGATGTAAAACAAACATAAAGAAGTAGTAGGGAGGCTTTCCCTACCCATGGTGTGTGGTAGCTCTGACCTGATCTGAGTCATCAGGACAGAGATAACCCCAGAGAGAGAGATCTGGGAATGGGGAGCGCACGGACACCTCAGTGTGAGTAGAGACTGTGTTGGGGATGAACAGCAAAATGTTGTGGCTGAGACTTTGGACTCTGCCCTGGAGCAGCGAGTTCTGCGTTTCTGTGCTGCGCTGCTGCTGGCAGAAGCAGCAGGAATTGTCTTCAAATGTTTCAGTCATGTTTGTGGGGGCCCCAGCTGTGCCTGGCTCCAGGACAGGCTGGGGGGCAGTGGGTGTTGCTGCCTGCTGATTGTGGTGCTCTGCATGGCCTGGGGCTTCTGCACTGACCAGGTGACGTTTGGTTTGACCACCCAGGCCAACCCTGGAGCCTGAAAATCCATCCTGGCTGATCCTGACTGTTCTGGTGATTCTCTGTGACTTTGGGAGAGTCACGTAGTTGCCAAATGTCAGCGGTTTCGGTACCCTGAATGCAAAGCTTGGTTCAGAGCAGGAAGTGTTCCTGCAGCTCTGAAAGCAGAAGTCTGACAGCATTTAGAGTTTTCTCAATATCCTGAGCCGTTGGGTCACGTGCCTCTGCAGTAGAGAAGTTTCTTTGATTCAAGATTAGACTTATGTGTCTTGGGGTCACAGCGATCAGCGTTTGTGCCTTAAGTCTTCCTGGTGCTCCAGAGGATTAGCTGGTGCGTTTGAGATGGATTGTAGGGGAAATCCTCACTTGGCATCGTGGTTCAGGCACTTCTCTGCAGTCTCATGAGATCTCATAGAGGGAGAAATGGGTGAGGATGTGGGAAAATGAAAGGTTTGGGAGGGAAAATTGATACAATCAGAAAATCAGCAGCTGAGGGAGGACCAGCTTCTGTTGAGCTGCCTCTGCCCTGGAGTGGGAGGGGAGGGGGACAGAAAAGCTTTGGAAGCTGCTATGAGAAGATTACCAGTGCTCTTCATTCCCCACAGGAACGCTGACAATGAGACCAGCTCCTCTACATCAGCCACTGATCAGAGCAGGCACCCTTTTGAGGTGAGCAAGTCCTTTCTCTCTTCCAACACCTTCTGCTTTGCAGTTGGATTGAGTATTTTTCCAACAGTGCATTGTTTAAACGTTCCTCAGACCATGACAGAATTTGGAAAGGAGGAATTAATATCCTCCATATGCTGCTCCTGAAATCTCCGCATACCATATTTTTGCTGCGTGTGTTACGTAGGACCATCACTCCTAGCTGATTCCCGTCGTGAGGGGGCTCAGCAGGATTTGGAGAGCAGGATTTGGATGTGTTGCTATGCAGTAGCCTCAGCTCGGAAGCAGCAGTGACACACCAAAGAGAAATTAGGGACCTGTGATTATTTCTGCCTTCGTATGCAGTTCCTGTGTCGGTTCCTCACTGAGCTGCTGCCGAGGGCGCTGGTCCCAGTGTCACCCCAGGCCTGGGGCTCACTGTGGGTGGCTTCTGGGACACCGTGGGAGCCGAGGGCTGTTCCTCCTCTTGTCACAGTCTGTTCTCTGCATTCCCTCCCTCCCAGAACGTGGATCAGCACTTGTTCACCTTGCCCCAGGGCTACGGCCAGTTTGCTTTCGGGTTCTTTGACGACAGCTTTGAGTTTCCCTTCGGGTCCAACGTGCAGCCGGAAGACAACCGGGACTCCGAGAACCGGCGGGAGCGCGAGCACCAGTCCCGGCACCGCTACGGCGCCAGGCAGCCCCGCGCCCGCCTGGCCACGCGCCGAGCCTCGGGCAGGCACGAGGGTGTCCCCACGCTGGAAGGGTGAGAACCACTCTGGGGCCTGGGAGAGGGAATCCCGTTGCTCCTCACCTTTTCTCCTGGCTTTGGGGAGCAGCATCCCAAAGCTCCGCAGCACTGCCGTGGGTGCTGTCTGTGTCCCGCCTGAGCCTGTTGGCAGCTGCTGCTTGGGGTCTGTTGGGGCTGTTTCACCTGAGCAGTGATGTGGGCTGTGGCTGGGAGTTTGTCCTGTAGTGGGAAAATATTCCCGGGTCATTGCCAGGTGTTGACAAAATGTTGTACTTGCTGTGAGGGGAAACAGGAGAAAACACTGGACAGTGTTTGTGCAAGTGGATCCTGGGAGCCACCTGCCATCGTGTCCGGAATTGTCCCCTTACAAACCAAACACTGGAACTTTATCACTGGCTGATCACTCCATAATCTGCAATTGCAATTGCTGTAGGGTATTTTTAATTTCCCCCAACAATGTGACAGTATTTAGCTTATTCACCCTCTCCCTCCGTGTTGGGGTGCTGGGCTGGGAGCCAGCAAACTTTAATTCTTACACCATCCTGGTTTTCTTGTCTTTCAGAATTATCCAGCAGCTGGTCAATGGCATTATTGCACCGACCACAATTCCAAACCTAGGCCTGGGCCCCTGGTGAGTTGGAGGATGTGCTGCTCTCTCTGACAGTGTCTCCTTGGTGCTCCAGGATGAACTCACTTGCTGTCCTTGCTCTTCAGGGGAGTCCTGCACTCAAATCCGATGGACTACGCCTGGGGAGCCAACGGCCTGGATGCAATTATCACACAGGTAAAACTGGGGTTTGCCAGGGTCTCCATCCTCCTGTGTGGTGCTGCAGGAGGGGCAGCACCTGTGGTGGTGCAGGGAGCGAGGGGCTGTGGGGGCAGGAATGGGAAAGGGTCCGTATTGCGGGATCCGAGTGCCCTGGCTCAGGAAACGAGTGGATTCTGTGTGCTGCTGAGCTCACCTCTCTCTTCTGCCTGCCTGGCCGGTTGTTTTTCCAGTTACTGAATCAGTTTGAAAACACTGGACCGCCGCCAGCGGACAAAGAGAAGATCCAGGCCCTCCCCACCATACAGATCACACAGGAGCACGTAGGTACGTGTCTGCTCCAGGGAGTCGTGCACAGAGTGCTCCCTGTGTAATGTTTTTCTTGGGACTTGAGTTTTGTCTGCTTGTACCTTTGAGGCATAAAACATTTCAAAGCGGGCAGAGAGCTGAAGGGGCTCTGTTACACTCACACACAAAAAAAAGAGCAGTGTAGGCTGGTTGGATTTGCCCCGGGGAGGTTGTGAGAAGTTCAGTGTGGATCGAGATGGAAAAGCAGAAGGAAAGGGAAGGATGAGGCATACCCAGGGCAGGGGGAGGTGGGGTGATGGTGTGGGGACTGCAGAGCACCGAGCTTTCCTTCTGACGAGGATGGAGAAGTGGTGGGGATGGGTCCTAAGTCGGGGACTTTGCGCGTCGTTCTCTCCTCCTTTGCTCAGCTGGGCTTGGCTTTCCCTGTGCGATGCAGATTCCGGGTTGGAGTGCCCTGTGTGTAAGGAAGACTACACAGTCGGGGAAAACGTGCGGCAGTTACCGTGCAATCACCTGTTCCACGACGGCTGCATCGTCCCGTGGCTGGAGCAGGTGAGTGTGGGGCGGTGCCTGGGGCGTGCAGCGCTGGGGGCTTTGTCTGGTCCTGCTCCCCTCTGTAAATATTTTCCTACCTCCATGATGAGGCCTGAGCACAAGCAGCCTTTGGTCAGAGGATGGAGTGTCATCCAAGCCCATTCCTCGAGTGCTGCTCCCCTATTGTGTTTCTAATCCCGTTTCCCGTATTTCTTGTTTTGTTTTTTGTCTGCTCCCCAAAGCATGACACGTGTCCCGTCTGCCGGAAAAGTTTAAGTGGACAAAACACTGCCACAAACCCCCCAGGACTCACAGGGATGAACTTCTCGTCATCCTCCTCCTCCTCCTCTTCCTCCAGCTCACCAAGTAACGAAAACTCATCGAACAACTCATGAATCTTAACGCATCCTCTGTCCCCGGGGCCCTTCCACTGTTCCCCCTCCCTCCCTGGCCACCGCGAGCAGCCAAAGGGGCTTCCAGAGCAGAGCAAGGGGAGGGGATGAGGCAGGAGCAGTGCCCCCAGAATTTCCTTTTGATTTCTGAAGACACGGAGACTCTGGGTCCTTCAGAGATGAGAAGCCTCAAGTTCTGTGATGAAAAAGGGGGGAAAGAGCTCTGTCTGTCAATAAAAACATCCTCTTTGCGTGGACTTTACCCGTTGCAGTGCGAGGCTGCTGCGCTCCCCAGCTGGGAACCCCGAGGTGCTGAGCGAGTGGTTGAATCCCGAATGGAAAGGTTGTTTGTATGGGTTTGAATCTGAGATCCCTTTCTTTTATTTCTTTTGCTCCTCTTCCCCTTGGATACTATCTTTTCTGCTTTGGAGATTGAAGTCTAAAATGGAAGCATAAGGATGCTGCCTCCCCCCCAGGATCGCCGTCTGGGGAGGACCAATAGCTGTCACTGAAACAGGAACTCTCAAGTAGACCCCGGGATCCTTCCCTGTCCCGTCTCGAGTCCCATTTATTTCTCTTTATAACCTCGCCCGCTGATACTCAACACTGAAAGGGGTTTTTATAATCTTAAATTATTACTGTTGTCAATAAATGGACATTTCAGCTCTGCGAGCCGTCATGCGTGATTTGAGGAAAGCTACAGGGTAAGGTCTGAGGCCACCAAGCTGTCCTGCCTCCCCCGGGCAGGCTGGGCCTCTCTGAGCCTTCCTGCGTGCTGGGAGCTCCAGTGGGAGCCGCTGCCAGCCTGTGGATCACTGCACAGGTGGCCAAGGATCGCAGCTGGAAGCATCCTCGCCTGGTCTTTTCTATTTTTTACACCTTCTTCCCCTTCCAGTCCTGTCCCCCTCGCAGCCGGGGCAGGCTGTTCTGCTGGGCCAACACGGGACTGGGTGTGCAGCAGAACGAGGACCAGCAAATCTCATTGTGACCGAGTAATTACCAGGAAAACGACGTTTTGGAGAAAAAAAAAAAAATGTATTGCAAATTTACTTAAAATAGAGCTGATTAAAACAAGGAGAGAGAGACAAATATCCAGGTATGTTTGTGACTCAGTTTTTGTGACCGAGCTGGAGCTCAGAGAATGACAAGAATGTCACCAGAGCGGGCAGTAACTCCCTGCCATGTCCCTGCTTCCCAGGCCCCAAGGCACGAGAGGAGGAGCTCTCACCATCCATCACCGGGACCCCCTTCCCCTCACAGGGACTTGGGGTGGTCAGGAGGTCTCCTCAAGGGCCAGGGGTCCCTGGTGGTGCCACATGTTGGGACTGCGCTGTGGCAGAGGCCAGAGCAGACAAGGGAGAACCTGCCCCCGTGGGAGCTGCCAGGGAAGTGGGCAGAGGGTTTGGCAGTTTGGGGGGGTTCCCTGCCTCTCCCTCGGCTTTTGGGAGTGGGCTGGGGCTGCTGGGGAAGGCACTGGCTCCAGCAGAGTCTCTTCTAAAGCAGCATCACCCCAGGACCTGGCCCTTCCACGAGCTTCCTGAGAAGAGATGAGCCTCCTGTAGGAGGGGGAAGGATGGTTTGGCCTTTCTTGAGCCATTTCAGAACGCAAGAAGTTGGTTTGTTGGAGAAAGTGTCACCAGCTGTGCCGGGGCCAGGGGCTGGCAGGGAGCGACTTGCCCGGACTGTTTTTCCTCCTTGGCTTGGCCGGGCAGCGGGGCGGCGCCTTTCATCTCACAGGAGGGTTTATCTCAGGACTGGTGTGTCGGGGTTAATGGCTCATCCTCTGCCAGGGGTTGAGCCAGAAGCCTGGGCTGGTGAGGTGGGTGGCAGCAAGAAGGTCCTGGCTGAACCTGCGTGTGTCCATCGGCTGACCTGACACCGAGGGAAGGCTTTGCTGTTTAGTCACCAAAACGAGAGACCTGGAAAAACCTTCCCTCTCCCACTGTGTTTCAGCTGTGACAGGGGCTTCCTGGCTCCCCTGGGCGCACAGGGATGATTTCTCATGTGTGAGCAGTGCTCAGATGGGTTTCAAGCGGGCCGAGCAAAGTCCCGGGTGGGTGTATGGCAGCTGCTGCCCACCTGGCAGGGGCTCACCACAGTCACCACATGGTTAATACAGTGGCTGTTCCCTCTCAGACTCATTTGGAGCTGGTTGGGTCAGAAATGGAACGAGTTTGGTGGTTTTTGCTGGGGCCATTGCTCTGTCTGACGTGACAGTGACCGGGCTGCTGGGCCTGGCCACAGCGGGCTTGAGGTGGCGCAGGGATGTACCCTGGCCAGGAGCCTGAGGTGCAGGTGCTATTCCTGGCCATGCTGCCCTCCAGGTGAGGGGCTGGTACTCACCACTGGCCACTGTCCCAGCCCCATTTTTGTTGGGGATGATGGCACGGAGCTGGGCTGCAGAACTGACTGGCACTGGCTGTCGCCAGGGGCAGCCCCGGAGCTGTGTCTGCCTGAGGATCCGGGCTGGCTCCTGCTCCCTCCTTTGTGCTGCTGAACCACCATGGCTGTTTTCCTGCAGGATGGGTGGGGGTCGATGAAAAGCTGGATGTGGCAAAGGACCAGCTGGGCTCCCACCAGTTGCAGCAGGGATGACACTGGTGCTGCAGCCACAACCACAGGGGAGCCAATCCCTCCCATCCCAAGCCAAGTTCACCATCAAAGCTCCAAGATCTGCTCCTGTTCCATACCATGAACACAGCTTTAATTGCCACAGGTGCTCGGACACAGACAACCCGCCGGTACATCCCAGCCCTGCAGAGATGCCATCAGCACGCCCTGGCCCCTGCTCTGGCCGCTCTCCCCGGCTGCACCGCACTGGCTCCGCGCCGGGGGAACAGCGGGAGAGCCACAGCCCCGTGCGGCTGAGTCTGGAGCATCTGCCTTCCACATCCATCCTCTGCTGTGCATTAAAAATGAAGCAATAAATAGCAAAAAATAGATATGTACATAAATAAAAGAACCCTTTTTGTTTGTTTGTTTGTTTGTTTTCGGTCAGGACCGTCTGGAGCTGCCCGCGGCGTTCAGCTGACGAGCATGGGGAGGAAGTGTGTGGAGAGGTGCTGCCGGCGTGTCTTGCCCCCTCGCTGTGGCCTGCCCTTGCTATTGAGCGAGAGGAACATGGGGCGGCCGCGGTGCCGCCAGTGCAGCGACGCGTAGGTGTTGTAGCCGTTCTCTTCGATGCGCTCCGTGAACTTGCAGTTGGGGCTGAACTCCTTCTGGCAGGAGAGGGAAGGGGGTGAGGGGTGGCTACGCTCAGCTGGGGCCCGTTGGACCCCAAGAGTAAGGCAGGGCAGCACCCTGGCTCTTCCCTGGTCCCCCGGGGGCAGAGGGGCTTGGTGGGTGCAGTCCCCTGCTGGGGAGCAGGTCAGGGCATGGGAAACCAGGACCCTGTTCCGACTCTGCCCTGAGCCTCTGACCCTGGTGCGGTCCCTCCCAGGAGGCAGCGTCCGACCTACCGACCCGTAGAGCCTCCCCCGCTTGTTCATGGCCAGGTAGAAGCCGGTGTGCACTGCCCGGATGGCCACGACGCCGACACGCACTGACCGGATCTCAACGATGCCTGCAGGACAGGGAAGCACGGCATGAGCCAGGGAAGGACGGGCAACCTCCCCGAGGGGCCCTGCCCCAATGCTGCGTCTGTGGCCAGGGACGGAGTTGCTGATCCTCACCCAGAGCCAGAGCAGCCAGAGGAACAAGGGCTGCAGCCCAAGCTGGGAGTGGGAGGGGGAACCTCTGATCCGAGGAGAGTTTGATCTTTACTCCTCTCCTCCCCAGGGTCCAGCCACTTCCCAGGAGCCGGGCTGTGCGGGAGCGATGCCAAGCACAACCTCATGTGTGTCCTCCCCTCACCGGCAGCTCTGCCCGTGCATCCATCCCCAACGTGCCCGCAGTGCCCCGGGCACCTGACCCACCTCCTGCAGCGCCTGGCACGGCACACACAGGGCACTGAGGCTGGCGTGGCTCTTGGAGGGGCAAAGTGTGCGTGGGGGTGGCAGTGACAGCAGATATCGTGTTATGGTGGATGAAGGCATGCGGGCGAGGGCTGCGGGGGCAGGAATGGGCCAGGACAGTGCCATCCGTGGGTGCCCGATTGCCTGGTGGCACAAGCGAGGACAAGCGGCCCCGTGCCCAGCACTGCGGGCTGGCGGGTGGAGGAGCACTGCAGGACCTGAGGATGAGCCCGGGGGGCGGCTGCAGCCGGGCTGTGAAGCCACAGCTGGGCTGGCGTGTGTGTGCCCCGACCGCCGAGCTCCGGCTCGGCCGCTAATGGGAAAGGCATGTGGTCAGACCAGCGGCTCTGGCACGGGAAACACCCAGAGCATCATCAGAGCCTTTGGATTCCTGCGCTGCTTCACGCCGGCCAGCCCGGAGTGCCGCTGCCCGCCCTGCCGCCCGCCAGGCACACGGCGCGGTGGGAAGGGGAGAAGGAATATCCAGTGAGAGCAGTGTGGGCAGGGCAGCAGGAAGGGCTGGAGCCACAGCAGGATCTGCCCATGGGCACCACGGCAGGGGCTGCCCCGGCTGGACAGGGTGGGAGGACACGCAGAGGCTCCGGCTAGTGGTGGCACACAGATCGTGGGGGGCTGCAGCCCCCGGGCAGGGGCTTTCATCAATCCCCCGGTGTTGCTGGCGTTCCCCGGGCATCACCTGCCTGCGGGAGGCTGGGAGCGGACGGGGTGGATACAGCACTGGGGCGGCGTTCGGGCTCCCGAGCGTTCGGCTCCTCGGGGATTTTCAGCCCAGCTGCTTCGGTGCTGCCACCGGCCCCGGCAGCTACCGGGACCCGCAGGGCCCGGCCCAGGGAAGCCACTGACGAGCAGCAGTGGAGGGGAAGGGCTGGGCGAATGCCTGTGAATCCGTCCCACTTGATCACTGTCTGGAGCTGCTGCTATTTATAAGGACTTGCGCTTTTCTAAAAATAACCCCCTTCTGTTCCCAGCGCCCTGGCCGGCTCTGCCGCCCTTTGTTCGCAGGTGCCTGGCCAGTATCTGGCCAGAGCCAGCTCCCAGTGCTCCCAGTCTCACACTCAGCCCCAGAGGGGTCTCGGAGAGGCTGGGGCAGATGCAGGGCTTGAGGTGGGGGAGTCCCTGGAAGATCCCCCTCCACCCTAGAGCTGCCAGTGGGGCTGGTCCAGCAGCTTCTGCGAGGGCTGTGGAGCAGAGCCCGCGCCCAGCCCAGGCGCACACAGATAAGCAGAGTGAGCCCCATGTACAGCCCGGAGCTGCTCCGCCTGCCAGGCCCCATGGCCACACCGTCGAGGGAACGTGTTGGGGTGCTTTGTGCTGGCAACATGCCTGGTCGGGACTCCCGACAGCCTCCAACACTACAGGAGGGTTCCCTGGGCTGGGCTTGGCTCCCATGTCCTGTGGCTGCTGGGAGATGTCATGTGCTGGCCGGGAGATAGAGCAGCCCCTGCTAGACCAGGACATGGGCTGGGGGTGCTGCAACCCTCCTGCCCCAATCCCCAACACCCTGTCAGGGCACCTGCGGGATGTTCAGGGATCCCCCTTTCCCAAGGCCCCCAGTATCTCCCTCCTTGTCCGGTTACTGTCCTGCCAGCCTGGTGCCCCCATCCCTGTCCCAGGGGCTGGGACCCTGCACCCCGATGGGCAGCTGATACCCGTGCACTTGCAGCCCTGACTCTTGCTGGTCATACAGCGACTGCCACGTCCTTGGGGACTCTGTCCCTCTGCCCACCCAGCTCGTCCCCAACTGGGTCGAGTCCCAACCTGCTCTGCAGGCAGCGGCTGCTCCATGGTCCCCTCCGACGGGGATGTTCCGCTTTCCCACCAGATGCCCCATTCTGGGACCAGCATCACTGCAAAAGTTCCTACATCCCTCCTCCCCCTCCTCCTCAACCTTTTTCCTCCCCCTCCTCCTCAGCCTTTTCCCTCTTTTGTGGGGGAACGATCAGAGATACTCCCAGTCCAAGGCAGGGCAGGGGGGCATCGTGCACTGGCAGGACGAGATGGGACAAAGGACCCCGGAGAGACCCCCTAGGACACCCCAGCCGCTGGGCAAGCAACGCCGGGTCCCCGGGCAGCACCCGCCGCTGTCCGCGCCCCTCTCATGGCTCCCACAGTGCGGCGACGGGGGCGAGGGCAGCCGGAGCCGGTGGTGCTCGAGGAGCGGCGTGCCCCGGCCGGCGGGGACGGAGGGGACGGAGGGGACAGCGGGGACCCGCCGCTCTCGCACCCCCGGAGGACTTCGGCTGAGATTTCCCCAGAGGGAAGAGCTGCGGGCTCTCTCTGGGCCAGGCATGGAGGGGTCCCGTCGCCGACCCGAGGTGCCTCTGTCCAGCCTCCTCCCCGGTGCAGCCCCGCCAGCGCCCGCCTCTGCCGCAGCCACGGCAGCCGGCGGGATCGGGCTCTCGCCCGCCGTGGGCGGGGGACGGCCCCAGATCCCGGCTCTTCCCCGTCCCGGTCCCGCTCTCGTCCCCACTCACTGCCCGGCCGCTCCCTCCAGCGCGTTC
>VZTI01000788.1:51594-66977 GCA_013397865.1 Struthidea cinerea
ACCCGCCTGGGGGCTGGAAGGGTCTTTTTGCGTCGTGAGCACTCCGGGGATAGAGTCGGTGCTGTGGAAGTGCTGGGATGTTGTTACTCTCCAAAGGACTGACGGGGGGGACTCTGGGTCCCGTCCCAGCTCTGGGATAGCGCCCGCCTGCTCTGGGGCTGTTGGGGTGCTGCCACCCCGTTCACAGCGCTGGGGTTTGGGGTGTCCCTGGGGTCGTGTTGCTTCTGAGCCTCTGGATCCGTGGGGTGAGGCGTGTCCCTGTCCCTCCTGCTCTCCTATGCTGCTGCTGGAGCAGCTGAGCTGAGAAACGTCCCTTGCTCACTCTGTCCACGCTGTGTCCAGCTGGGGCTGTGGGGCAGAGTGGGGGTCAGGAAGTGTTCGAGGGAGTGAAGCTTTCTCTGATCTCCACATCTCTGTGTTCTTCCACGGCAGGGATCCCGTGGAGAATCTTCAGGAGCTACTCCTCTGCCAGCACCAAGGAGAAGGCAAACAGAAATGGCACTTGTGAGAGGACAGAACTGCTGGAAGGTGAGTGCTGGGAGAGCTGCAGTGAGCAGACAGCAGTCAGACCAGCTTGAGCTGTTGCTTTTTCCCTGGCAGTGACACTGCTGGGTTCCTGGGATGCTGGGGTGGGCCCCAGCTTGCAGGTGGATCTCAGAGAGACAATGGTTGGTATCTCTATCTGGGAGCAGGGCTGGCCAAGGAGGGATGAAGTTCTTGTGTGAACCCTTTTTTTCTGAGCATGATCCTGGTACTTCCAGAGTGAGGACAGGACAGAGCCTTCTGCTGTGCCTTGTCTCCCATCACCTCTCTCTGTTTCCCGCTAGTGCTCAAAGCTCGAGCAAAGCAGCTCCAAGACAGTAACATCCCAGAGGTGACGGTCACCAAAGTGGAACTGGCCCCACTGGGCAATGACAAGTACCAGGAGGCTGTGGCCCTTGGCCCCACGGAGAAGCAGCCCGTTCCCAGGGCACGGGATGATGCCCGGTCCAGCAACTGGGCCAAAAAGTTGCAGAAGGAGATGTACATCCAACAGCTGAAGGTGGAGAAAGAATTGCCCAGTGCTGCCTCCCAGCTGGCTCTGGAGGGCCAGGCCAAGACAGAGGTCGAGGCAGAGGCCAAAGCCAAACCCAAAGCAGAAATGATGAAGAGCCCAAAGTTCCCAAAGACGAAAGCAGCCGCTGCCTGGAGCCAGAGCTCCGGTGGCCCCCACAGCAAGCCCAGGGTGGTGGAAGTGAAGGAAGGTGCGCAGCTGAAGAGGCCTCAGAGGATGCCGAGGGACAAGAGTAACCAACAGGTCCTGCAGCAGACCATCCAGTCCAACCTGGAGTGCTTCCTGTTCCTGCAGCAGCCGGAGGAGGCCGAGCGGTACCTCCTGCTGTGCAACAGCTCTCCGGTGAAGAGGAAGGTGCTGGACGTTGGTGCCTACAACATTGTGATGCGCAGCTGGGCCAGGAAGGTACCGAGCCGTGGGTGCTCCGGGTGGGAGAGGGGCTGGCTCGTGAGGAAGAGCCTCCAGCAGGTTTTACCTGTGCTTGTCACACCCGCCTTCAGCAAGTGTTCGAGCAGTGCTTCTGCCAAGGGGGACGGAGCTGGCCTGAGGCCACAGATCTGTGTGAGGTGGCTTTGAGGGCAGGAAGGGAATGGGGAAAGGGCAAGATAGACATGACTAAATCTGAACAGAAGCAGAGGGGTGTGGAGCTGTGATTTTGGGGCTGCTGGTGTCAGTGTGCACAGCCTCCTTCCTTTCTCACCTGCAGGGCTGCTTGAATCGCATCGACCGATTGTTTTCCATGCTGAAGCCCACCGGCCTCCAGCCCAACTTGGACTCCTACGCGGTGGCCCTGGAGTGCATGGGCCGGAACCAGTCGCCCCCCAAAGCCATCTTGAGGTAACACCTGCCTCAGGTGCTGCTGAGCCTTGGGAGCAGCAGCTCCACACCCTGTGCTTGGAGAACTGGGAGATGCAGCGGGTCGGGGTCAGGAAGAGCTGCCCCTGCTGTGTGCCCACCTGGATGCTCTGGCCCACTTCTCATGGCCAGATTTTGGGGTGGGCAGAGCTCCCACAGCACCCTCCCTGCCACCCCCAGCTGCTGGGGAGTTTGTCTGAGATCATGCAGGGAGAGGAGATGTGGGAGGTGAGAGCAGGCACTGCTCCCCCCAGAGCTGGGCTGGGAGAGCCCCTCTTCAGTCAGGGACTCCTTGGTTCCACACCCATCACAGGCATCTCGCTCCTCTGGCTTCTCCATTGCTGCCTGCTGGGCATGGCGTGGCTCCTCCGTTTGTTTTTATGGCACTTCTGTGGAGTTTGCCTTTTTTGGCGGGCTCAGTCACATAGCTGATTCCTGCAGCGCTCTTCAGAGGAGCGTGGTCAGGAGATTCAGGTGGATTTCACGGAGCATAATGGGCAGGAAAGTGTCAGTGCCAAAGCGGGGAGCTGAAGGAGCCCTGTAAGTTCTCACAGGCTGGGCCTAGGGGCAGTGCCTGGGGACCCAGCTGCCAAGGGCTCCTCTCCAGAGCGTGCAGAAAGCTTCTGAAGCACTAGTGCTGAACCTTAGGGATGTATCACTGGCCTCTCTGTCCTTTGGCTGCTAACAAGTTCTAGATGCCTTCAAGGGAATTCAGTCTTCAGTCAGCTGACTCTGAGGGGGCTGGCAGTGATTGCCCTGGATGGTGTGGGAGCTGTGTCAGTGCAGCACAGGCTGTGGGGCTGCCTGTGGGCAGCTCGGTCCCGCAGTGGCCGGAGCTCGGCCTCTCTGCCCAGGCAGCTCCGCAGCGGTGCGGGCAGAGGGATGGACACCTGATCCCTGTAACCTGAGGCGGATGACCTTGTGGGACGGGCTGTGCTGAGGCAGCTCCTGCTCCAGCAGCTTCTGTACAACGTGCTCAGGCCCTTGGGGAAGATCGAGCCTGTCCTGTCTGCCCCTCCTCAGATACCTGCAGCAGCTGAACAGTGATGGCTTCCACGTGGATGAGCTCTTCCAAAAGTGCCTGTTTGAGGCAGATGAGAAGGAGATGGTGCTGTGGGCCATTAGGACTGTCCAGCCCAACTACCAGTTGCCTCCTCCACCCAGCCCCCAGATCTCCAAGTCTTCTCTGCTCCAGGACTTCTATTCCAGAGTAAGCCACAGCGCTCAGGGAGGTGTTGAAGCTGGCCAGGTGGTGTTCACAGGTATTCTCAGGTACAGCCCCGGGGAGGGCTGAAGGGGAAGAACCTTTTAGCCTGATCTTTGCTCAGTATCCCACATGAATCATCAAATGAATGATGTTACCAACAGCCTTACAGAGGAACAGCAAAGCAGAGGGCTGCAGGGGGCTGGAGATGGCCTCCATGCACTGGAGGGAGTGCTTGGGGAGGTGCTTGGCCATAGCACAGGAGCAGAGCAGCCTCTGGGGTTTGCCTGCCAGAGAGCTCTGGACTCAGAGGTCCCAGCAAGATGCTTTCAGCCCAGACTTGTACCACAAGCCTCTTGCAGGGAAGCTGGGAGATTGAGCACGGCTTCTCTTCCTCCCACTTTCGGCACTGACTGCCTCTCTCCCGTTGCAGGAGACGATGGTGTCGTACCCCAAGGTGGATTTCTCCGTGAAGGAGTTGCAGGAGCGCTTCCAGCAGCAGCTGGAGATGGAGCTGAAGAACACCATAACCATTGAGTCAGTGGAGGCAGCCAAGCCCCTGACCCCGCAGGCTATCAAAGCGGTAAAGCTCTGGGGGCAGGGGGGCCATTGCAGCCCTCAGGACCTGTGGGTGAGAGCTGGGGGTCCATGAGCTAAAGAGGGGGCAGCTCATGCTGACCAGCTCTCTTCCTTCCTTTTCCATGCAGCGTGAGCTGCTGGGCACCCTCCGCTCCCAGTGGCACAACGCCATCCTCCAGGCCCTGCAGAATTCCAAGCGCAGCATGGCCAGGCCCAAGAGGCTGTCCAAGTACAGCATCCTCTACCCCTACCTGTGCCTGCTGCCGGATGAGGAGTATGTGGACATCATGCTACAGGTAAGAGCCTGCCCTGCCCTCAGAGGCATGGGGCTGTCACAGAGCACTAATGTCCCACTTGAGCCAGCAGGACTGGAGCTTCCTGAGAGTTTTACCAGGTTATTAGGTGTAGGCTGTGTGCTCCCTGTGCAGAGCAGCCAGAGAAATCCTGCTCTGTCCTGGCTGTGTTTCCTTTCTCACCATCTGTTCAGCATCATGGAAATCAGCATCTTCCTGTGCTCCCTGCACAGCAGTTTTAATTCCTGCTTTGTCTCTCTGCTGTGTCTCTCTGTTCCTCCTTCCTAAGACCCTCTTTGCCTTCCCCTTTCCCAGATCCTCAATGATCTGTCTCCACAAGGTGAGTCCCTGGCAGTCCTGGCCCGGGAGCTGGGCTCCAAGGTCTACGACAGGTACATCATCCAGAGGAAGCTGCGCAGCTGCCAGCTGGAGAAGGTGCAGGAGGTCTATGAGAAGTACATCCAGCTGCTGGCAAAGGACAGCCAGGTAGGAGCCCTTGGAGCCACGTGTCCCATGCAGGAAAGCTCTGGGCTTTGCAGGGCAGGAGGGGACAAGACAGGAGAAAGGGGCCAAGGCCACTGCCCTGGGCACCTCAAGGACCAGGTGAGCAGGTTGTTCCCAGAGCTGAGTGCACGTGGGGGCAGGCAGGTCTGCAATCTGGGCAGGAGGGGCAGGATGCTGTGGGAGCAGGGTGTCAGCACTGGGATGTGGCAAGAGGAAGGACTTTGCAGTGTCACCGTTCCCGTTCTCACTGTCGGGCTCACCCCAGCCTCCCCAGCCCTCCTTCCCCAAACACTCCTCTCAGGGAGGACCTCATGGGGACACAAAGACAGGAGAGTCCTTCTCAGAGCCACATCCCAGGTAGATAGATCCCATCCAGCAAACCCCCTGGGAGCAGCATGGCTGGCCTCTCCAGCTGACCCCATTTTCTCCTTCTGCCTCCCAGCCTAAACAGTACTTGCCACGGGAATACTGGGAGAAGCTGGTGGCAGAAGCAGGCTTTGGGCCCTCCCTTACCTTGAAGAACTGCAGCTGGCCGTGCGTGCTCCTCATGCGCCTGGGCATGCACATGCTGGAGCTCCTGGTGAAGTCAGTCAAGGTGCCCAGGAACATCCACAATCGTCGCCTGGAGTCCAAGCCTATCCCTGTCCTCTACCACGTCTACTCCTTCTACAGCAACTGGCAGGTGAGCCACATCCTGGGGGCTCTGAGGCTGTGCAGGCTACCCCTTCCTCAAAATCAGACCCTTGCAAGGCCCTTTTCTGTCCTTGCTGCCATTCCTGCTGAGGGATGCTTTGAGGAGCCCTTGGTCCTGTGTGGGTGCTCTCCTTACTTGGCGTGATCCTTATGGAATGGCTGACTGACTGCAGGTTCTTCCACACTCCAGCCCTAATCCTCTACTGCTGATTCTCCTCTCCAGGTCGGGCTGATAAAGCCCCATCCAGTCTTCTCGCAGCTTGTGGCGAACGCTGCAGAGACGACGCTGACCTTCAACTCCTCTGCCATGCCCATGCTGTGCCCCCCAGTGCCCTGGACCTCCCCCCATTTCGGCGCCTTTGTCCTCAACGACACCAAGCTGATGCGCTTCATGGATGAGACCATCCACCACCAGCTGCTCCTGGAGCAGTGTCCCCTCGTGAACCTGCACCCCGTGCTGGATGCCCTGAACCAGCTGGGCAACTGCGCCTGGAAGATCAACCAGCCGGTGCTGGATATTATCATCTCCATCTTCAACGACAAAGGGGACGAGAAGCTGGACATCCCACCGCCCCTCTCTGAGGCTCCCAAGCCTCCCACTGCTCCCGGCCATTCCTCAACCTGGAGCAAGTCCCTCAAGCACGAGCTGTTCCTGTGCAAGAAGAAGACTGCAGAGATGCACAGCCTGCGGATGGACGCGCTCTACAAGCTCTCCATCGCCAACTACGTCAGGGACAAGGTGTTCTGGTTCCCTCACAACATGGACTTCCGTGGCAGGACTTACCCGTGCCCGCCCTATTTCAACCACCTGGGCAACGATGTCACCCGGGCCATCCTGCTGTTCGCAGAGGGGAGGCCGCTGGGGCCCAGGGGACTTGACTGGCTGAAGATCCACCTCATCAACCTGACGGGGCTGAAGAAGAAGAACGCCTTGCGGGAGCGGTTGGAGTATGCCAATGAAATCATGGAGGACATCCTGGACTCGGCTGACCACCCGCTCACGGTACGTGGGAGCTTCTAGGAAGTGAAATAAAATGGAAATCACAGTCGATTTTGAAATAAAAACATTTTGAAAGATAGGCTTTTGAGAGGTAAAAGGAAACAAAGTAATGCAGAGATTCCTAAGTAATACATTCCTGTCTGAAAATATGGTGAAATGCTAGGGAAGCGGAGGCATGGTGGGAGGAGGTGCTGTGCCCAGCGTATCCCGGGTGCTCGGGGGCTCCTGCCTGTGATTTGAGGGGCACAAGAGCACTGCCTGTTCCTACCAACCTGTGCTTTCTCATTCCCAGGGCAGGAAGTGGTGGATGAACACCGATGAGCCCTGGCAAACCTTGGCATGCTGTATGGAAATTGCCAAAGCCTCGAGGTCCCCAGATCCAGCAGCCTACATCTCTCACTTCCCAGTTCACCAGGTGGGAGCCCAGCAGATCCGCACAGCCTGTGTGAGGCTCAGCGGGGCAGGAAAGGAGCATCCAGGTCTCCAGCACTGCAATCTCTGCTCCACGTGGCTGGGTTTTCTTAGGAATGGGAATGCAGTGTTGGGCATCTTGGCATGAGAACTGCAGCGATTTGCTGCTGCCTGCAGCCATCCATGAGCCAGTGCAGCCAAGGGCTGTACTCACTTCCCTTGGCTCGAGCAGAGCCCAGCTGGGAGATCGCTGGCAGCTGCCACAGGGTGAGAGCCAGGCCAGTCTCACCTTCTGCAGCCACAGGATCAGGACTGGAAGTCGGCCCAGCGTGGCAGCACCTGCCTGTCTGGAGTGCTCGGAGCTGTGCTTTGGGGGCCTTTGCTCCGCTCCTGCTCCAAGGCTGAAGCCAAGCAGCTCTGCAGGAGCCAGTATGGGAGGTCTGGAACTCTGAGGAAGGGCACAGGGTCAGAGGTGGTTTTCCCCCCTGTTCAGTGGCCTGTCACCTTGTGCCCTGTCCCTGCTCAGGTGCTGCTCAGCTCCCTGAAGGCACCTGTCCTCCCTGGCTGTACGGGGATGTGGCTGATAGTGGCCATGGGTGAGGGGTCTCCTTTCTCTTATGAGATCAAGTGGCTGTGACTGAGTGGGGAGGGCAGCAGTTGTTCTGCCAGTAGCAATGGTCTGGAATATACATGAGACAGTCAGGACTGATATTTTGATGACAACAAAAGATCAAGAGAGCAGCTGGGGGTGTGTGGAGGGTGCAGCTAATGAAATATCAGCAAGGACTTCTTCTGGAGGGTACCCGAGTCTTGTTCTGCCTGAGTCATCAGCGCTCAATTAACGGAGCCGTCAGGTCCTGGCGCTGCCTTTCCGCACTGCAGGGATTGGGGAGAGGGTACAGGAGAAAGGGGGCCCTGTCTGAGGGACCTGACAGTCCTGGGGTATCTATGGCTCCCTGTGAGCAGGGAGAGCCTGAGCACAGGGGGCCAGGAAAGGCAGCACATGGGGGACAAACATTGCTGCCAGTGCGGTCTGGGCAGCACCAGGATCTTCATGCACCGTCATTCAGGTCCTGCCTGTCTCACCCAAGCTGCTCTTGGTTCCAGGAGGGCTGCAAGGGCAGCTGCTGTGGCAGATGCTCAGTGTGCCTCTGATGCAGCTTTGGGAAGTCTGGGTTGGAGCTGGTTTCTGTCACAGGGATGTTTTCATCCGCTGGCAGTGCAGCTGGCTGGAGCTGCAGAGCCAGCTGGGGCTTCCTGAGGGATCTTTGGCTTGGCCTGTCTTTTCCTGCCTCTGATCCCACTGCTGAAGTTGTTTTGACTGCTGGCTCTTGGGGCTGCTTTTAGCATCCCAGACATATTCAGTGTTTTCCCAGTTTTCTGGTTTTCAGTGTTTCCACAGAGCTCTGATGTCTTTGGAAACCCACAGAGATGGTGATGCGAGGTTTCTGATTTTAAACCTCACAGGTCACAGTAGTTAGGGATGGACGCAGGCAGGAAACCTGGCCAGAAGGAAAATGGTCACTGCTGGGAGATGGTCACTGCTCTGAAGAGAGGGGGGGGGAAATGACCACCTGAGCCCAGGGTACCTGTGCATGGGGAGGGGGCGGGTGAGCAGGGCTCTGTCCACACACTAACTCCTTGTTTCCCCCGTGCTCTTCCTGCAGGATGGCTCCTGCAATGGGCTGCAGCACTATGCAGCGCTTGGCCGGGACCTCAGCGGCGCTGCCTCCGTCAACCTGGTGCCCTGTGGGCTCCCTCAGGATGTCTACAGTGCAGTGGCCCAGCAGGTGAGTCACAGTGGGGACACACGGGGTCCTTTTGGACCTGCCTCCTCCTCTTGGTGTGCACACGGTGACTCCCACTCCCAAGGAGAAAGGTGGGGATAAGATGAGTGTGCAGACAGCTGGGGAGGCATGAGCTGGTCAGAGACAGGGACCCTCTGTCTCTGAGTGGGATCTGACTGGAGATCTGTCCTCACAGAGGTGGCTGTGAGAAATCTCCTGGGATTTCTGCTGTCCTCACTTCTCCTGAAGCCTGGGAGAACTAGGCTGGAGAGGTGGAAGAGAGCAGAGTGTGTTCCTCCTCCCTTGCTCACAGCTGGCTGGCCCATGGGTTATGAGATTTTTCTTCCTTGAGCTGAGTAGGAGGGAGGGGGGAGAGATTCAGCCTTGGTCCTGCTACAAAGTCTTTGGTTTCCTTGGTGAGACGTGTTGTGAAATTTGCCACTGGGAGAGTGCTGAGCCCTGCCAGACTCACTCAGCTGCCATTGGACCGTGGCTCTCCAGTCTGGGTCTCAGCAGGTTTTCTCCAGGCAGCACCACACCAGAGAGCAGGAAGAGTTCATGGGGGTGCAGGGCTTGCTCGGTTATCACTGGGGGGCAGAGGCAGGAGAACCCAAGTTCTGAGCTACAGTCAAGCCGTGTCCTTGTCCCAGCTGGCACCACCCAGCTGCCAAGGGACAGTGCCAAGGCAGCAGGGAAGGCTCTGCAGGCACGGTTATCCGTGCTGGATCCCTTCAGCAGGTGCCTTCTGTTATCCAGGGCGGTGAAAATGGGCTGCAGGGATTCTGATGGGAGCTCAGGCCAGGCAGTGCACGGCTGGGAGAGTCCCACAGGCCACCAGCCACAGAGGCGCTCGAGCCAGCGTGGCTCCTGCTGGGACTGACTCGGGAGCACTCTCCTCAGGTGGAGGAGTTTCGGAAGAAGGATGCTGAGCGGGGGGTGAAGATCGCCCAGGTGCTGCAGGGCTTCATCAGCCGCAAGGTGGTGAAGCAGACGGTGATGACGGTGGTGTACGGGGTCACTCGCTACGGCGGCCGCCTGCAGATAGAGAAACGCCTCAGGGAGATCGATGAGTTCCCCGAGGTAGCATTCCTGTGTGTCCCCCTCCCTGGGTCCTGTCACTTTCCTCTGTGTCTTTGGCTGTCCCTTTGCCTGACCCATCACTCTGCTTCTGATGTGTGCCAGGAGTACTTGTGGGAAGCATCTCATTACCTGGTGAAGCAGGTGTTCAACAGCATCAAGGAGATGTTCTCAGCGACTCGAGATATCCAGGTAAGGAGCCTCTTGCCCCTTACTTCCACATGTTTTTCTTCCCTGGTCCACTCATGCATAGAAAAGGAGGTGCTCCATGGGGAGAGATGGTTCTCCTGGCCCAGAGAGGATCCTCCTGCCCCAGCCCAGAGGTGTGGGATTGTGCCAAACTCCCCAGTAAGCGCTGGACTGTCACAGTCTGTGGCAGCAGTGAGGGTGGCCTGTGCTGGGAGGGGATGGGGTCTCCCAGCTCCACACTGACTCCAGCTGCTTCCTCCCCTCTTCTGAAGAACTGGCTGACGGAGAGCGCCAAGCTCATCGCCCAGTCGGGCCGGACGGTGGAGTGGGTCACACCGCTGGGGCTCCCCATCATACAGCCCTACTATCGCTCCAGGTCCACTGTGGTGAGTGTCCAGTGTGAGTTCTCCTGGCCCACTCTGCCTGTGCTGCGGTGGGAGCAGGGAAAAGATGGCTGGGCTGGAGCCCGGCAGGTTGGCATCACTGGTGGGTGAGCCTGCAGAGCAGGTAGGATCCCTGTGCACAGGCACATCCTCCAGCCTCATGGCTCCCTGCAGAGCCTGGAGTGTGTGGGTGGGCTGGTGAGGAAGCTCAGCGGCTCCGTCCCACTCAGGCAGCTGGGGCACGGGCCGTTCCCCGCTCTGAGAGCCTCCTCGGGGCTCGTGTGACTCAGTCTCGCTGCTGTCGCCTCCCACGTGCTGCTGCGCTGACTCACGGCCCCCCAGCCCGGCTCCAGCAGCCCTTCTCGGGCCAATTCACCCTGCGAGGGCGAAGGGGTTCAGAAGGGGTTCAGATGCTTGCCAGCACCCTCAGGAGGGGAGCTGGGCAAGGTGTCACTGGGCAGCGGCAGCTGCCGTGGTGCTGGGACACCCTGGAAAGGCACAGGCCCCTCTCCAAAAGAGTGGGGCAGTGCCCAGGCCCCCGTGCTGCCGGGCAGTTCAGGGTGACAGCTGCTCCCCTCTCTCCCCGCAGCTGAATTGTGGCATGCAGCGCTTGAGCGTGAAAAACTCCAACAGCAGCCAGTAAGTACAAAACCATGGCCTGCACTGCACCCCTGCTGACCCCAGCCTGTGCTCCAGGGACAAGGCTTTCCCATCAGGGAAGCTGTCAAGGAGTTCCAGAGCTCCTGTTATCCCCCTGAGCTGCAGAGAGCTGGACAGAGCAGCAGGGCCTTGGGGCCCTCCAGGGCAGGCCCCTCATCCCCAGGCTGGGGTGGCACTGCCTCTGTGCCAGTGCTGTCATCTTTGGCCCTGAAATGCCCCAACTCCTCTTTGTCCTGCAGGAAACCTGACACTGTGAAGCAGAAGAATGCCTTTCCCCCCAACTTCATCCACTCTCTGGACTCCACACACATGATGCTCACAGCACTGCACTGCCTCAGGTAGGGAGTGGGCAGCTGGGCTCTCACCTGGCTCTTGCCAGGCTTTGGACTCTTCTAGGAGAATGTTGCCAAGGCAAGGCATCACATGGGACCGAGGAGTCCCTGGTGGGTGGGCATTTGGGGTTCCTGGCAGAGAAGGAAGAGGAGGTGACAGGGACAGGGAGATCCTGGGACTGGCCACCTCCCTCTGAAGACCTGCTGTGCAGGGAGTCCCCCTCCTGGTGTGGTCCCTGCTCCTGTCCCAGCCAGAGGTTCTACGTGGGGTGGGTCCATCGCTCAGAGAGGGTCTCAGCACTGCTTCATGGCACCTTTGCCTCCTCCCAGGAAGGGCCTGACCTTCGTCTCAGTCCACGATTGCTACTGGACTCACGCGCTCACCGTGGATGTCATGAACCAGGTAAAAGTGTCCTCCTGGCTCCCTTGTGAGCAGGATCTTGCTGATCTGTGCTCTGGGCCCACGCCAGGCCTTGCCTCCCCTGGGCTTTGCTCCATAGGCTGATTGATTCACCCGGGTGAGGTGAACCTGCGATGTTTGCTGGCGGTCGCAGCTGATTTCCTGGTGCCCCATCTCCTCCCGCTCTGCAGGGAGGGTGTGGGGGAGGATCTGTGGAAATGGGCACTAAACACAGCCCTGGCAGAGCCGGTGCCCCTGCCCTGCCCTGGGTCCTCCTTGTGCTAATGAGGGTTGATCTCTGCTTCACGCCTCCCCAGGCTGATTCCCTTCACCTTTGTCTGCCCTTCCCACTCCTGCTGCTTCCCCTGCCCCTCACCTCTGACCTGTCACTGGGGGAAGGAGGGAAAATGCCTGCTAAGCTGCACTTGCTGTTGTCTCCCTGGGTCAGGTCTGTCGGCAGCAGTTTGTGGCTCTGCACAGCGAGAAGATTCTGCAGGATCTGTCTGAGTTCATGCTGGAGAAGTATTGCAGGTATTCCTGACCTGTTGGTTCCCTCCCCCCCACCTCCCAGAGGTCGTGTCCAGGTGCTCACAGGTTGTGTCACCTGCCTGGGGGTTGCTCTGGGGGGAAGCTGTCCTTTCTTCTTGCCTGACACCCAAATCGCCTTCAACAGCTGCGTAAAAACCAAAGGCTCTGCACCCCCGAGGAGGGTTTGGCGGCCTTGGGGCCTGCCCTGAGCTGCTGGGGCTGGGCTCCTGCCCTCACTCTGGGGTGCGTGGTCTGTTTTGGAAGAGCTGAATCCTGTTGTCAGGGGCTGCACTGGGGAGCAGAGGAGGGTGTGCCTGGTTCCAGATAACCTCTGTTCATTTGCTTCCTTCTAGTTCATCCAGCTCCAGCACAGAGCCCATAGCCCATTGGCAGAAGAGACTGATGGAGCAGCTGTCGAATGTCCCCAGGACAGGTAGGAGCATGGGACAGGAACGTGCAGAGCTCAGGAGCGTTTTGGAGACAAGGGGAATGAGATGGAGTGGCCACCAAAACCACCAGGAGACACAAAGCCAGAGCTGTCTCCTAGGATCAGGTTTCCCCTCCTGTGCTGGGCTGCAGAGCCATGGCGCAGAGCAGTCCAGCATGTCCACGTTCCCCTGTAGCATCCCTGTGAGTGGGCTCTGCCATGCTCACTGAGTCCCTGGGATTTCCCCCAGGCTGACCCAGCTCTTCCCATCCTGCTCTTGTTCCGCTCCCATCTGTTCCCAACCATGAGCATTTGCTTGGAGATGGGAGTGAGGGACTCAGCAGGGTAATTGCCAGGATCTAGATGATATACATGCAATGGGATTAAGGCAATTAGTTTAACTCCTTCTAATCCCTCAGCCCTGTGTCTGCCAGGCCATCTGGCTCTGCCTGACCTCGGTGTGGAGTGGCCCAGTGCTCCATGGGCAGCACAGTCCAGGGGCAGGGATCCTTCGTACCGAGGCCACTTCTCTCCCCTTTGTCAATCCCCACCCTGCTCTCCTCTGACCTCTCCTTCACTCCCCTCAGGTGAATTCAACCTGAAGCAGGTGATGGATTCCACCTATTTCTTCAGCTGAGCCCCGGCAGCCCACCAGGCCCTGGGATACCTCTGGACCTCCAGCTGTGGTGGGCACTGGCCCACGATGCTCTTCTGTCCCACATCTCATGGGGAAGGAGGTGCAGCTTCCAGCCCAGCAGGAGCCCTGCCCCACTCTGAGGTGCTGGGGCAAACCGAGACTCTGCTGGAGCAGCCGGTGGGGGACAGGGGCTCTGCACTGTTTGCTGTCACTGCTGTCCAGCACAGGGAGAGGGCACCAAGCCCCAGGGAGGGCTGCAGCTCTGGGCTGGGGGCAAAGGGGTGTGACAGTAGACAGGGTGGCTCCCCTCAGCCCTCACCCCAGTGCTGTGAGCACTATCCTTTGCCTGGCTGTTGCCTGTCCTGGGGTGCTGTCCCTCTCCTTCCCTCTCCACCAGCAGGGCTTGGATGTGGAGGGGCAGGCAACTGACCTGGACACAGCAGGAGCCCCGGCCCTGCTCTTGGCCACAGGGCACGTGCTGCTCTGTGCCCTGCTCCAGCTCTGGGCGCTGTCCCCACTCTCCATAGTGCAGCCTCTGCAGCTCTTGACTCTCATTTCCAGGGATGGGTTTTGCTGCTGCTTGCTGGGGCTCAGGCAGGGAAAACCACTAACTTGGGGCTCAACATGTATAATACTGTAAATAAAATGGTTTTTGAAATACGAGATGGGACCTGTGTCCTCCTTGAAGTCTTTGCCCAAAGCCTGTGGGGTGCCTGGGCTCTTGCCTCACTTTGCCAGGGGCACGGGGAGGTGGGACTGCTGCCTCCCAGCCTGGCCCTGTTCTGCTGACTGGTTGGGCTTCGGTTGCTCATAGAGGTGTCACATTCTGAAAATGCTTTTGTAGCAGAAACATGGAATGGTGCCAGTGCAGCCGCAGCGGGAACTGGACTCTCACAGGGGCCAACTGCAGCTTTTCCAGTCAGGAGCCTCCTGTTCTCACTGGACTGTGGCTTCCCAGCCCTCCTCTCCACAGGGCTGGTGCTGGAGATGGTTGGCACCTTGGAACTGGAGCTGTGTTTGGCCCAGTTCTTGGCTGTGCCCTATAACCACAGGCTCACAGTCAGCCTGCACCCAGCTTCTTCCTGCCTGCTGCTGGAGCGAGGGCAAAGCTGCTGGCAGAGGCTTTTCACCTTGTGGCTTTCCTGGCAAGGGAGGCAGCTCTTCAGAGGACAAAGCTGCATCCCACAGCCCGAGCTGGGGCTGTGCCCAGTGTTCCGGCTCCCGGGGCCGGGCACGAGGAGCGGGAGGCAGGCGGGGAGGGACGGTGGCGAAGAAGCAGAGCCAGAGTCGTGCGTAGCTTTGTCAGCTGCTGACGTTTATTGCACAGGATGGGCAGAATGGGGAGGTGGACGCTTGGAGTGGGGCCCTGTCCCTCCGGCTGCTCGGCCTCAGGGTGCCGGGGCTGGCACGGGCCCCGCGCTCGCGGTACATTCAACGTGGAAGGCTCCAGAGTGCGAGGCAGCGAGGCACACGTGCGCACACACCCACACACCTGCACACGCACACGCACACACAACACACACGCAGGCACCTGGTACACTCGGTGGGTGCCTTCCCCAGCCCCAGGGCTCGGGCTCCAGCGCCTGCCTCCGTCCTAGCGCTGCCTACGGGGACATGGGGCCGTGCTCACCCCCAGCCCCGGAGTGGGGGACAGTGTGTTCGTGGGTGCTTACAAGCCTCAGGGCGACCATCCCTCAGACCCCTCCCAACTTACCTCCACTCCTGGACCGTCACCCCTTGCCTTGGGTCTGTGGGAGGGGCGCAGGGACACGCGCGGCGCCGGGGCTGCGCCGACAGCCCCGGAGAGGTGTCCTGCGGGTCACACACAGGGATGTGTTCAGGTCATAGATATCATACACAGAGTTGGTCATGGCGAGGATGCAGCTGTGGCTTCTATGGGCAGCCGGGGAGGCCAGGGGGCAGCGGGGCTTCGCCGCGGGGAGTGGGCGACAGGGTCAGACTTTGGTCGGAGACGACGCACCCGGGGCCTCAGCCCAGTGACCCCGCGGTGGCGGGGCACAGCAGCCCCAGGCCCACCCTCGCAGTTGCCCCGCTCTGCAGCGGGTGGCAGGAGGGACCGGGGAGCGGGGCTGGCGCCGTGGCGGGGGGCGGCAGCCAGCGGTGCGGCCGTGGCCCTCACCCGGCGGCGCAGGGTGGACGCGAGGTGAGATGGGACTCCCCGCCGCCGCCCCTCCGGCGCGCGTGTCCCCGAGCCTGGCGCGGAGGTCACAAGTTGGAAGACAGCCTGGACTTGGCCGGGTCCGTGTCGGGCGTGCTGGACGCCGAATCCTTGCGGGCCGCCGCCGAGTCCTGCGGCAGGTTGGGCGGCGGTGTCAGCCCCGGGCCCGTGGGCGCCGGGTGGGCCGCGGC
>VZTI01000789.1:0-13102 GCA_013397865.1 Struthidea cinerea
GACATAGACTTAAGCTGCACCAGTGGAAGTTTAGGTTGGACATTAAAAAGAAATTCCTCACAGAAAGGGTCACAGGGCATTGGAATGGGCTGCCCAGGGAGGTGGTAAAGTCACTGCCCCTGGAGGTGTTAAGGAAAGACTGGATGTGGCACTTAGTGCCATGGTCTAGTTGACAAGGTGGTTTAAGGTCATAGCTTGGACTGTATCTTAAATTTCTTTTACAATCTAGTTGATTCTGTGATCACGTATTAGGAAGAACTTCCCGCCATTTCTCATTCTCTGCTAAACTGGCAACAGTATTGCTGTTGTAGGAATACAGTGTTTCAGGCAAGGAGGAAATCATACTTACCCTCTAAGAAACTGACAACTTTTTGCAATACTGACTAGCACGGTTAATAACCTCTTTCCAAGCATTTGTTATCATGGAGTCAGGTTCCAACTGATAAAATTCAAGCCACTGCATTGTCTAGAACTTTAAGTCCTACACTCAGAAGGCAAGAAAATTGCAGAACCCCCCACCACCACACTGTGCCTAAACTGGATGTACTATCTGCATCTTAACCTAAGATTTTAAGAAAGATTCTTATATGCAACTTCTAAAGCCAGAGCATTACTAAAACTGGACTTCACCCTGACACAAGGTTGGGCAGAGAGGTGATTGAGAGCAACTGTGTGGAGAAGGAATTGGGGGTGATGTTTGATGAAAAACTCAACATGAGTTGTCAGCATACAACCACAGCCCAGAAGGCCAACCATACCCTGGGCTGCTACTCAAAAGGAGTATGGCCAGCAGGCCGAGGGAAGAGATTCTCCCCCTCTACACTGCTCTTGTGAGACCCCACATGGAGTGCTGTGTACAGCTCTGATGCTCCCAAAATAAGGGCATGAAACTGTTGGAGCAAGCCCAGAGGAGGGCCATGAAGTTGAGAAGAGGACTGGAGCACCTCCCCTGCAAAGCCAGGCTGAGAGAAACAGGGCTGTTCAACCCAGAGAAGAGAAGGCTGCGTGGGGACCTCATAGTAATCTTCCAGTACCTGAAGGGGGCCTACCGAGAAGCTGGAGAGGGACTTTCTGTCAGGAACTGGAGTGATAGCACCAGGAGCAATGGGTACAAATAGGAAGAGGGTAAATTTAGACTAGGTAGTAGAAGAAATTCTTTACTGTGAGGCTGGTGAGATGCTGCAGCAGGTTGCCCAGGAAGGCTGTGGATGACCCAGCCCTAACAGTGTCCAAAGCCAGTTTGGATACGGCCTTGACCAGCCTGGTCTAGCAGGAGCTGTCACTGCCCATGGCAGGGGTTTGGTTGGGATTAGACGATCTTTAAGGTCCCTTCCAACCCTTAACATTCTATGAAAAATAATTGGGATTAAGAAGCTAAATACTTTAACAGAGTCATAATATTTTCTCAGTGAATCAAGAGTCACTGGAAGTGCTAGAAGCATTTCACAATCTACACTCTGAGGCTGACAAAAGCCAAAGTATATGGAAATCTTTGGTTTACATATTTGGCTTTACAGGAACAATTCCTTATATTCTGCAATTCCTTGCATTAAGCAAAGTTAAAACATTCCACAGAGAAATTTATAGTGCACTCATGGGTTTCGGGGGATGGAGAGTCATCTTAGATATTCTAAAAAGGAGGAGGAAAAGCAGAGATGTAAACATCACATGTCTCAATGGTTGCTGATAGTACTGAAGGAACCAACCCACATCCCACCTTTCTTGGAGAAAGAAATCAAAGTAGGGCACATGCTGGGTTTCTACAAACATCAGCACACTGTTAAGCTCTCTACAGGTGAAGACTTGAATTTGGAGACTGCTTTTATAACTCTAAAAGCACCAATAACCAACCAATGCCACTTATTTATTAAAAGCTATGAGGCAGATGGATTTGATTGTCAAAAATCCAATTTCTGTAACACAAGTAGAGCAAGGAGACAGGAGGACAGAAAAAGACAAATGGGAGCAATTTACCTGGATTAAAAAAATTCCTACCTCTGTCACTGTTCTATCTTAGGATCAGATTATTTTTTGCCCTGTGTTTCCCCTATGCCCACCTTCATCTAGGTCACAGAACTTCTTAAAAAGAGAAACTTACGCAACTGTATGGTGTAATACGGGTCTCATGAATCACAGACAGCTACCAAAAGATAAGTACAGAAGTGTATTCAAAAAGTTAGTGATATCACTCCTAGTTAAGTGACACTCCTCAGCTTTACAGCCTATCATGAGCTCAGCTGCAAAACAGCTGAAGCCAGATTTTAAACCACTTTTGTTTTAAAAACTGAAGGTTCTGACTTAAAGTTTAAAACCCAAGTAATATTTACAGGTTAAGCTGCAATGAAGCAGTCCAAATCAGTTGACTTAGGCTGCTAATTGTTTAAATTCTGCATAAGCACCCTCCAAGTACCAACAGAATGCAAAGTATGTTATCAAATACATTATCAGCAGTGAAACATGACAAAGCAAAATGACCAGGAAAAAAACCACCCAGAAAATTCTCCCATATTTAAGTCATTTAGCTTGGCAATGTAAATAAAATGAGATAATTACAGAGAAGAAATTAAAAGGGCTCAAAATCCTAGAAGAAATTAAAGAACAAAGCCTTTCAAATGCCATAATGAGAGTTTGTCTTGAAAAGACAAAATACTTGTTACAATATGTGCAGGTAAGCAGCTGTTGATATACAAAGCCCTTGGAGGATCTCCCAAAAAAGAGAAATTACACATCAGCTCTTCAAGCAAACACTTCAGTCATTATCTCTGTGTAGTTGATAAATGATGTCACTGAAGAAGCTATGGCTCTGATGCCAAGGTTTCTTAACAGGAAGTTACTTTTAAGCGATATTTGGTCTTTTATTTGAATCCCCATAGTTAGCATGCCTTCAACTTTTACTGGTATTTTTATTTATATGCTGTGTTTTGGAAAAAAAAAACCACACACACAAGAAAACCAAGAAAAAATCCTAAAAACAAACTTAAAAGGAAAAGTATTTTTAATAGGACTACTATCACGTATGCTTTTCTATGCCAGAGCTTTCTTGGTTTCATGTTTTAATCCAGCATATGCACCTGACATGGCAGGTGTCTTACTCTAAAAAAGGATGTCAAACCATTAATTACAGCAACAGCTTTTGAAATCCATTTTATTAATCACACATTTTATTTTAGCAGCCTTTCCTGGCTTTTGTAAAGTTTTTGTAAGTCAAACTGAAGCTGTCGATCTCCCCTTGGGAACTGCCGCGTACACATCAAGAAAAACTTCTGTTTCCATGTTCCTTGTGCCACAGAACCTACTAATGCTTAGGCTCCAGAGAGCCATGACACTTTGTTCACAGGTACAGCGATTCTCACAAGGTTAGGCTCCTTGCAGAAAAAAATTCTAATCTGCAGCAGTCACGTCTTAACAGCTACTTGAGCTTGCAAATGCTATTTGCTGTAATTAAAATTGCCACATTTTTTACTATTACAGAGTACAGCAACCTCTTCAATTGCTGAGAAAACAATTGAGAAAGAGCTCTCCAATCCCCAGATCCCACATGGGTAACTGATAAAACACTTTACAAAATATATAATGTATCTTGCGTCATTCACACGAAGTTGTTCTCTATTTTCCTTAAAAATGGTAGTTTCTAAATCACCACTGCTGTCTTTACCTAGAGCTACAGGTAAAACTTGTTTCTACAGTAACTTCATGAGTTTTCTTTAGAGTCATGTTTGATAGATCAAGCCAAAGCCCACCTTCAATATTTTATAAGTCTATAAGAAGTGTTAAGTACATGAGCTACTAGACCTGTTAAGTTACTCCTCTGCAGAGATGCAGGAAAGCTGTTTCTCTTCCTAAGTGTACAAATACCTGATAAGCACTGTGACATACAAGCATTAGCATTCACTACCACTATTACACACATACAAGCATAGATAGAGAGACAAGTGACAAGCATTTGGCTAGGCTGTCTGCAAGAAAGTAGAAAATGAGTGACCAGAAAGCCATGTCCAGAGAGGTTCATAAAAACCCACTGACAGTCCAAGTGCTAGCACAACTCACACCCTTTGCTCTGCTATACTCAGAAACCAAGAAACTGACATTACACAAAAATTCTTCCTTCAGAGGTAAGCGTTACACTTTTATTTTCTACTGAGGTAGGAAGTGCAGGCTCCTCATAAAAAACAATAGGACCTAAAATAATTCAATTTGCTACAGTAGCTGAATAAAATAAAAGTGGTAGCAAATTGTGAAGTTCGGCAAGCTTTCTAAAGACATTGTTTTACCTGATTTGATAGAAATGAGATTATTTATCAGGAGTCCGCATCTGGCCTGCAGACACAATGTTGGCACCCTAATTTTCACTCTTCATTTTGGATAAAACTTAAGGCAATTCATTTTGCCCAAATTTTCAGCAGGTTCAGCACCTAAAGTACTATGTTTAAAATATTGCCAAATAACAGATTAGCAAAACAAGTTTAAGAGCACTGACTTTTCATAACTAAATAAAAAAATAACAACTTGATGCTGCAACAACAATAAGCAGGGTTACCTATATTTTAGAGAATACAGGAATAGTAGTCATAATTCATACTGATTGAGGAAATAATGCAAGTAGTTTCAGATTCTTTCATCTCTGGGATGGGGAGGCACACTTTTGGAAAACCAATTTATTTCATCAAGATTATTCACTTAATTAAGCCTATTATTCAAGTATAATTGCATCTATTTGCAAACACATTGCAAGCAACAACACTTTTGTTAAAACTTGGGACAACATGATTTGCAGCCTTAAAATAACAACTTTTCCACTACAGTAACAGAAGCGTAGGTTTTCAGTCAAGAACACTAAAACAAATTTCAGGATATTTGTGAGCTGAAAGTTCCAAAGCCATAAGTCTGAAATGGTATTCCAGTTTCAAAAGGGGCCCACAAGGATCCCAGATTTGACAGAGGAATGCAGCTCCTCAGCGAAAGCTTCATCAAAGTTAACAGTTTTAGAAGGCAGCACTGACCACACACATACAGTGTACATGCTTGTCAGCTGTGCTCACCTTGGTTACCAGATGAAGATATTGTTATTTTGCCTTAGACAAAGACTTGCTTCAAGTGTGAAATTTTAAGAAAACTAGTAAGGTAAGTTCATCCTAGAAGGTTGGAGATTTGTTAGAACTACTAACAAACAGGTTTCATGTTAACAACATTCATCTCAGTCCTTCTGTGAAGGAACAAAAAAAAAGAAGAAAACCCTAGGATAATGAAAAAAAAATTACATATATATATATATGATCCACAACACAAAGCCAACACTTGCAAGTAATTCCCTGATGTACAAGAAACTTCAAATACTCAAGAAGTATATATATAGAAGACTCCAGTTACTCTTCTAGCTTCACAATCAGGGTGGTGAAACAAACTCCAAAACTAAATAATCACCCCAGAACTAAAACTTGTATAACAATCACCACTGGCTGGCTAACTGATCACATCAAAGTAAGCTTTCATAGTTGCACCTCAAGACCCTGAACTATGGGAAAATCAATCAAACAGTATTTCAGACTGAACTAAAAATAAAAAATATATCAGTGAGACTTGACCCTTTTAAATGTTGTTAGAAATGGTTCTAGCCCTAAAGCCATAGCTTACCAGATAATTTAGTACCGAAATCGATGGTTATGTGCTAGTTATTGACCAAATTTAAGTATTCAGAAACTACAGTAGTATAGGAACTATTTATTTGCCGTTTTGAAGATAAACCTACTTCTGTATGTAGGCCCAAAATGAGGCTACATTTACTGGTCAAGATTCTCAGGGGTTTCACCCTCTTCTTAAAGCCAACTCCACACTTCACTCCGTTTCACAGACCTTTAGAAGCCATTAGCCTAACAAATATATTGGTAATGGGATAAGTGCTAACACCACTCAGGCATAAATGGGAAACAGTCTTGTTCAAAGACTTCATCACATCGCTCTAATTTTGGTTTCGTCAATGAGCCCGCAAAGATTCAGTGTTTCCAGGATAAGCACAGAGGCTGATTCAGTGTGCTCAACAACTGAAACACAAGAGCTGGGGACCAGGTCTTGTCAAAACAATGCATTAAAAAAAAACAAAAACAAACAAACAAACAAAAACAAAACAAAACAAAACAAAACAAACAAAAAAAAAAAATCAGGGAAGCTTAAGTTCAAGCCAAAANAACAATGCTTCGCCCTCTCACCCCCCCAAGTACCATGATCATCTTTTGCCTTCTTGGTCTATCTTACAGACTTGAAATTACTAGACAGGAAACAGCTGAGGAATGCTGCTACTCTTATGCCACGCTTTCCATTGACTACCATTTCAGGAATGCATATAGGAAAGTAAAGGAGCTTGGAATGTCTCCACCCATCCAGCAGCATCGGAGGCTGACCAGCTTATGGATGGCTCCGCTGCCTTACAGCTGCATTCCAGTTTGCATTTTACTGCTGTCAAGATCAATGAAGAAAAATATATTGTTGGGCACTGACAAAACATTTGTTAGGCAAATGTCCTCATATGCTGCATGCCTTACTTGGTATGATCTACAATTATACTACAATACAGCAGCATCTTGGTTGCAAGAATCCCAGAAAGGTGTACTCATGCTACAGTTATTCAAAACTACCACCACATTGCTTTCAGAGCAAACTAATGTTTGTCTAAGTCTAACCCATCTGAATGTATCCTTGGATAAAATTTCAGTATTTCCTAGAACACGTGCATGTTCCTCAATTTCACATGGAGTGAGCCCAGCCTCAGGAAACACAATTACACCGAGAGAGACTACCAGTTTGCTGGGCTCTCAGTTTTTGAGAGGATTGCAGTAAGTGTCTTACTAGCCTAAGTAATAACTTTGAGAAAGGGAGCAAGTGAGAGCATGAGCAAAGGGATAAACAAGTAAAGAACTGGACAAGAGCCTGTCAAACCATCTGTTCCAACTAAAACGTAGCATATATTAAGCCTGGAATACAGATCCCTCCAGAGTGGTACGTCTAGTAGTGATTTATACTGACTGCTTCTGTCTCCTAGGCTCAGATTTATCTAATAACTGAAATTCAGTAATTTGATAAAACAGCATTCTTGCTACTACAATGTCAAAATCAAAAAGGTCTTAAATCAAGTGTGTTCATATCAATTTTATTCATACATACAAAAGCACATCTCATTTACTCTTACAAGGGGCTTTTTGATGACTTATCACAAAAAAAGTGTTCTAACATCAAAAATACACCAGAACACATAGAAAACCACTGACAAAGCTGTACTGTAAAAGCAGCATTAATGCTACAGTGAATTCATATCTAGAGACCAGCAGAAATTGTCCCTGAACATTAGCTTCAGTAAATACTAAAGCCTTACCAGCTGAATTCATCTTTACACTGGAATGTAGAACTCTTCCTCCATGACTAGCAAGTTTAAGAAACCTGTCAGTTACACTAACATGAAAACTGGCTTTAAATACTTTTAGTAATTTCTATATGCTAGAATTCACTTGGGTTATTCTGTTTGTGCACAAGAAATATCCATGGCAATGAAAATACATAAAAATACCAGGTTCAAACTTGACAGACCATTCAGAAATAATAAACCTAAAAAGGTGAAGAGATTGTTACTAATTTCTTTTATAAAACACCAAGGAGAACACAATTTTTTGAACACAGCATTTAAATTTCCACTATTATACTCACAGTATATGATGAAAAATCACACCTTTTTTCCCTTCTTCTTGTCTTCATTTCAAACAGTAAAACAAAAAAACCAATCTTAGATGACAAGATCAGTAGGAAGTTAACAAGTACTTATTGTATCATCTGAACCTAGCTACTGTAACTACCGAAAGAAAGATCTGTGGCCCACACAAGAACCAATTACAAAAGGGAATTTAAACAAATATGCCTCTGTAGTCTGATCACTCAGTGAAGTCAACATTACATTTATTTCTGCACTCATTTTCTCTGTGCTTTGTTGCACAGATTTAAAAAAAAAAAAAAAAAAAACAACCAAAAAAAACTCACAATAAAAGAATAATAAAACAAGCTGAGCAAATTACTCCAAAATTCTCAGCGGTAGAACATCTACAGTGAGAGCATTAGGAGGTTTGGTGATTAGAAGGTTGGTTCCCATCCAAACAGTGAGGCTTAGGCATCAGTTTTGTAACTGAGTACAAGCCCTTCTGTACACAATGAAGTCCTCCTACTTCACAGTTTCAAAAAATTAACAAGTTTACTATATGCACCAGTATTTTCATTCTCCGAAAAAGTCATGGTAGAAGGCATAGCTAGGAGGTTACTAGGAAAGTTTTGAGCTATTTCCATACCTTCCTTACTCTTGGTTGTTGGGTGCTGCTGCTATGATGCAAACACCCTAGAGATTTAAGACTAGCAACCTGTTCTTTGCTCTTACAACTTGACATGCTGCACATGTTGTAGCCTCAGCTCAAACACATGACCTCTGTTATCATTCATCAGAAGGGATCCGGACAGCGCAGCCGTAATGCCCCCCTATTAAGTTCCCAGTGCTGGTAGATTTTATGTCCCTTTTGCATAACCGATTGCTGTTCGAAAGGGTGTCGTAACGAGGACGCAGTTGATGCCAAAGGTATCCATACTTGTTATCACATCAGGTACTAAGAATATGCCACCAGAAGCCCCAACAGAACTTTTCACATAAACAATTGCAAAAACTCCTGCAAAGGAAGGTACTTCTTATCTAAGAAATAAAGCTCATAGAATCCAAAGGAAATATTAAGACAGCAATAACGGTCCTTACTCAGAAAGAACAAGCAAGCATTCTGTGAAACACACAGAATCTTAGTTAGTATTCAGGGATAAATGCAGCAGAGTCCTACAACAGTGGCGGCAAATCAAAATTTCTACTTAACACTGCATACTGCTCTACGTGCAAACTACTACGTAACTATAATGTTGGTAAAACAGTCTCATCTTCACATTCAATTGAGTACCTAAAGAGTTGCAGAAAAACGCTATTTGATACAGAGAGATAGTCTTCAAGGAATTTTGCTTAATACAAATGTAGTTGTCACAAACAAAAAAGATGATGTGAATCCTTCACCAAGGAGTAGGAGCCTTCACCAACAACACCCCCCGTGGGTACGCAATGATCCCCATGCACAAACAGCCAAGACAATTTGCTTTATCGTACATCAAAAGCAATACCCTCCCCAGGAGCAGGCAAGATCAGGACAGCAGGACATGTTCTTTTCTTGCTGTGTGGTGGAATTAGGCTACAGCACTCACCTTCCTCACCCAAAGAGAATGAGGCCAAAAACAAGGTTACCATATCCTAAGTCTGAGCAGCCACAAAGAAAAAGGGCACTCAAAAAGCAGGCTGCATAAATTGTCATACCAAACCACAGCCTAATCTCAGCCAGTGCTGAGGTGTGTGCAGGTACTCCACACTGCATATCCCATATTCCCAGAGGAGCAGTGTGCACAGGAAATCCAGCCTTCCAGGAAACTGGCCATATCATGGTCCCTCCCCACTACATGCAGCCTTTCCATGGTGCTGCCCAGAAAGGGTGGGCTCCACTTTCCTGTAAAAAGCTCTATGTAACTTCTAGACAAACTACTTTCAGCCATTTAAGCAATAAATTCCAGACAGAGCTAATGAACTAAATCCTCTTTCATGAAAGCCAAGGAAAGCAGAAGAGAGTCCAGACTCTGAGGAATGATAGGTGTCAAGCTTTCAGCATGAGAGAACTGAATCCCACGCTGAAGAAATATGTCTGCCTAAGAAGGGACCAGGTTTTATTGAAAATATTATATAGCCTCTTAAGATTATTTCAGAATATGCCACTTCTACTCCCCACTAATAATCTGCAAGGTCACAGCCCACCTTTGAGCTTCTTTCTTCTCTCAAGTTCCCCTTACATTCTATTGTTAAGGCAGATTAGAAAAGCTGCACAAGTTAGCTGTTATGCAGATGAGATCTATCTGGGAGTGCAACATTCAAAACTTCCACCCCCACTAGAGTAATGGCATTGACATCTGATTGTAAATTTAAGTTCTCATTTAAAAGCTTTCTGGTCTTACAGATACATACATACAATATGTTTATAATGCAGATTATGCAGCAGAATATACACTTTTCTTCTGCAATATCCTACACTGCATATATATCTTACAGATAGGAAAACAGTACACAACAGTTTCACCCTTTGTGCTGAAGGCCTAACCTGAGAACTTGGGCAGAACAAGTCCTTAAAGTGAGGTTTGAACCAAAAATTACATAGAGGAATAATAGCCATCACCTAATGACAATTCTTCCTCTTCTGCAAGATCCCAAAGAAATTAATTGACCTGTCCTCAGATATGCACTCAAGTCCACTCATTTGTACACATGCAGATATAAAACAAAATCACTCACTGGTAGTGTCAAGAGCTGAAGCAAGTACCTATTTATATCCTCCCCCCACTTCCTCCTCTCAGCTACCAAGTAATTTTTTTCTTTCCCGTATGCATAAAGAGAAACAATTATACATATGCAGCTTTCTGATGGTGATGGCATTCTACCCCACTCAGAGGAAAAGCTTAGCTAATGGTTTCAGTAACAAAGCTTGATGCCCCACTAAAGACCAGACCTGAAGTTCACCAGAATATCAGGATTAACGGTACCTTCCCCTCAGCACTTCCAACTAACTGGGCTGTGAAAAAGAAAACAAAGCTTAAGTCTCTTCCTGTAACTGCCATACGTAGCAGGAAAATCAAAGGCTAAATAGTATATTAAATATTTAATTCTATCACTATTTCAGACACAAGCATTTGCTCTCTAACTGGAAAAAAAATATATTGATGAAAGACAAAAGGGACACAACCCAAAAAAGTACAATCATTTTATCTTTGCTGAGATAAATTAATTCCTCTGAAACAGCAATGTCTACATGGGATCTGACTGATGACACAAAACAAAAAAAACCCCAACCAATCAAAGAACCATAAAGCAACAGCATACCATGGCAGTCTTAAAAACAACAACATGTACTTGAACACAACTACCATCAGTCATTCAAAACTGTCAGGAAGAATGATAAGTTTTTGAAGAGTTTCCTTTGAGAACAGATACGGCTTTGTTCATGCCACAGACAAATTTGATTAAACTAATTCATGTTAAAGACTACATCATGTATGATTTGCACCTTCTATATGGCATATAAGAGAAAATAAGATTTTGTGTTAATAATGAAGTGAAACCATTCAGAGTCAGTCATAGGCAGGGATTTGTTATACGCCTTTCTTTATAGCAACAGGCAACATTCACTTACTGTACTGCCTCAAGAGGATCATAACTTCACAACTGATCTTATTTGCTTTCAATATCATAAAATCAGAAAAGATCCTTTGGTAACACTAAAGGAGGGAAGGGAGAAGGAGTGAGCAAGAATTTTAGCAGTGATGTAAACCTTTACCTCTGGTCCCTTAGACTTTGCCCTTCCAGACTGCAAGCTGACAACAAGGTAACAAACAGGGGAGAATAAGCTCAGAATTATCCTGATGAAAGCTTTTTTGTATATAGTATGAAAGACATTTTGAAAATGCCATCTGGACAACAGAAAGAGAGAACACCATCTCTTATTCTAACAATAGAGTTAAACCAAACGTCATCCTTTCCTACCAATGGCTGGAGTACAGCAACTTGCAGACCCAAGGATCTAACCAGTTAAGGTATGACTTCTAGTACAGAGCTCCCTGGAAGCACGAAGCAATCATAACTTGGTTAGAGGAGGATAAATACAGAAAGCCTCGCAATAAAGTGACAGGCTAGCCTGCAGACAGGTAACCATGTTGCAGTAACATGCTGACAGGCTTAACCACAACACACACTCATTCTTCCACTTCAGTTCACAACTGAAAGTAAACCAACACCCTTTACAGGGAAGCAAGTGACAACTCAGACACAGGAAACAGAGCAAAGAGTCGTAGAATTTTATATCTTCTGTTCAAGAGGGGATTCTATCCAGTTCTGCAAGGCAATTTATGTATTTCTAGAGCCTCACATCCTTGAAAAATTTATACGGGATAGGGAAAACAAGTTCACCATCTCAATTTTTTTAAATGTAAGAAACTACCTCACCTAACCATTTTGGGAAGATTTCTACTTGATCAACCTACAACACATAATTATTAAGATTTTTTTCTTTTAACTATTGAACAACTTCTAAACTGAAGAACGAGAAGGTAGCCTGTCAAACATAATTTTTTGCTTTCGGTGAATATAATATTGTGTGAAAGCTTTTGGCCTTCTAGAGAAAAAAACTATTCAGGCAAACCCGCATTATCTCCGGATTGCCACAGCCTTTCCTTATTTGGCTAACGTTTTGAGATTCCAATCAGACTGCTATGAAGTTCAACATGCACAAAGCATCCATTTTGAGGAAACTTCACAGCCAGTTTCCCGTCCATTCCCCCCCTGCCCCAAGTGAAAGTTACCTCCCTCGGCACCAACCCTCCTCCCACATACCCACACCAGAACAAAGCGATACGGATTGGGTTTTTTACTACTTTCCAACGAAGGGAAGAAAAATTTAAGACCCCTGCTCCCCTTGAAATTCAGCTTCCACGCTGCGGCGGGAGACATCGGTAACGAAAACAAGCAGCCCCTTACTGATACGCGTTTCTATCTAATGAACAAAACACTGGTTTCCCCTAGAAACCGGAGAGAAATAGATGATCCGTCTCTCAACACGCCCGCCCGCACACACGAGCGGGCTTTAATCGGCTCAACTACTGCGGAACCGGGCAGACGAAGGAAGCAGGGAACTGCTACCGGAATCCCGGGCAAGGGGCAGCGGCGGAAGCGTCCCCGGAGGCGACCCCGCTTCTCTCACCTGCGGCCACCCTCCCACGCCGGGGGGCACCTGCCCCCGGCCCCCTCAGCCCACACAGCGCAGGGCTCGCTCCCCCCGGCCCTCCAAGGGAGGCGCTGCCAAGAGGGGAAAACGAAAGAGGGTCAGCGGCACCTCCTTCCCGCCGGAGGAGAGGCCCATCCGCCCCTTCCGACGCCCTGCCCGCGGGGAGGGGGTGCAGCCTCCCGCCCCTGCAGCCCCGCCGGCCCGGGGGGTCGGCCCGCCGGCCCCCCCGG
>VZTI01000789.1:13940-75981 GCA_013397865.1 Struthidea cinerea
TCCTCGCCTGCGACCTCTGTTACCTGCGGCAACACCGGTGTTTCTGGCTGTATTGGCAAACGGGGCACATGCAGCCACTTGACGGGAAAAAAGGAAGTAAATGGAGCAACTTGCTTGAGGGTTCTTTGTTAGACACGACCACGTCAGACCAGCTTGATGTACAAAAGCACCATTTGCCTCTACACTTTAGGAGGCCTTCAGGGAAGGAGAGAGATTCTTTGTCAGGAACTGTAGTGATAGGACGAGGAGTTATGGGTATAAATTAGACTAGATATTAAAAGAAATTCTTTGCTATGAGTGTGGTGAGACACTGGAACAGGTTGCCCGGGGAGGCAGCCCCAACCCTGGCAGTGTTCAAAGCCGGTTTGGATATAAGGCCTTGACCGACCTGGTCTACGGTGAGGTGTTGCTTCCCATGGCAGGGGATTGGGATTAGATGATTTTTAAGATCCATTCCAACCCCTTAACATTTTACGATTCTATCATTCTACATGGCAGTGGATAAAGCCCTGTGCTCATTGTCCGTTTCACTTACAGTTCACTTCCATGATGTCAAAACCTGAGGTAGCACAGCCATCCTTTCTCTTGGGAGAAAACAAGTAGTTACCAACCATGCAGCGTTTGAAGATACAAAGACTAAAATGTTTTTGGTCAGAGTTGCAACTTCTAGGAACCAAGCTATTACAGATAATAAAGTTTTTTCTATGCACAGCATGTTTTCTTTAGCTAAAAGCAATATGTATTTTGCTTTAATTGGAATAATCTCTGGGGATAAAATGTGGTTTTGAATTTACTGGAATAAGTTTTATTTTCAACTAATTATAGGAAACAAAGTATAGTTTGAGAGGGTCACCAAACCTCATGCACTTCGAATTTTGCATGATTTGTGCTTTTCTAGTTATAATGTCTCCTCCTGATGGTGGGCAGTCTTGCAGCCGACTCAGGCTCTTATTTCCATTTTTATTGATAAGGATATCAGTGACATTTCACAAGAAGTAGTAGTTACAAGGTACCTGCAGCAACGTGCTGTTCTTAATGTCTTTCAGAACAGATTTTCATCTGGAGATATTTGCATAATATCCATCAGACTTACTCATACAGTGGTGCATGAGATACATACACTGAGAGTTTGCAGGTGTAATGTGATTGAGAACAAAAGACAACATCTGGCAGTCAGGATGACAGATTTGCCAGGGAAAGATTTGCAGTCTAAGTAGGTGGATGAAAGATTACCTGGCACCTAATTTATTCCTTCCTGTTGGCAGCCTGTGTGGCTATCCAGGGGTACAGTTTCTATTCCTGGGTTTGAAAATATGGCTGACTGCAGAGTACACTTCAAAACCAGTCTTTGCAGTGTTTATTACTCACCCGCGTGATTTAGTTGTGCTTTGGCATAGCACTGGTACCACTAGCATGTAATGGACAGTTACCAGCCGGGAGCGTGGCTGCATCACCTGACTCATGCCTAAGGAGGGAATTTGCGTAGGCTCCAGCCCCCTGCTGTGGTCTTGTCCTTGTGGGCAAACTCCCTTGGGGACAAACTCTCAACCCAGTGCCATTTCCTAAGGACCTGAAAACTGTAATTCAGAAAAAGGTAACGCAAGACAAAAGCTGCCTTCTCCTGCCCCAGATGTCTCAGACATTTTACAAGTCACCTCCCCAACATGCTGCTTCTCTCTCAGCTGGCTGTCTGAAAATTTGACTCTTCAAGAAACCTCACAGCTGAAGAATCTAATACACTGATTTCAACAAATAATATTTAAATAGAGTGCTTTATTAGCAACAAAGTAATTCTAGGCAAATTGATAGGCACGTGTTCAAAATGCACTGTCTCAGGAATTTCAATGTCATGGGGCATGTTTCTAAGTTTTCATCAGAGCCCCAGTCCCCTCACCTTGATTTCAATTTTCCAGCTCAGCTTTTTCTTTCTGGGCATGGATCCTCTTTTAAGTCCAACTTGCTCTTCTTGGCTTGTTAGTGAAATGCAGAGGTTCTACAGCCCAATTTTGTTCTTAAGTATCATACAGTTAGTTTGGTTTCAAAAACCAGATCTCATACTTTCCTTTTATTGTTCTTTCCAGGGAAGATTTTTCACTGATTCAGCTCCAGCTTTTCAGATAATTTCAGCAAATATTTTTCCACACACTGCAGCTATTTGTATGTTCTACATTTTTGCATTATTTTCCTTGACTTTTAAATTTTTTTTGATTACACCTCATTGTTGGGAGTTATGTTATGTTTGAGGATTTTTACAGACACTACAGGCAAGATATAATTCATTTGTACAGTCAGCTGAAACTCAGATATTCCATTGATATTGAATATAAATATCTTTTGGAGATAGCTGTGTGCTCTGCTGGAAATTATATGTGGTTCTTAAATCTAGGAAAGCATATCATCTTCCTTAAGCAAAAAGTAGAGCTGCCATTCGTGTAAACTAGTTAATCTCTGCAAGTGTTTACTCTTCAAGAAGGGAATAATAATAATAATAATAACAACAATAATAGTAATAATAATAACAATCAGTTTTCAATTTCTATTTTTTTCCTATCTCATATCTCCCATAAATGTTTGTAATTTCAATAGCAAAGGCATATTGGGCCATATTCTTTACTCCATCCTAATGCCATTCTACCCCATGTCTGATGTCATTCCATTTCATTGTAAAATCAGTGTAGCTGAGAGAAGATGAGACTGACTACAGCTTCTAGTTCCATACTAATGGAGATAAACATATGTAAATACCAATAATAATTTCTGTAGAAATATGAAATTCTTTTCCAATTATCTGCCTAAGCATGAAGTGTTAAATTCATTTGTGCACAGGGTTAGAGCAAACTTATATATTAAGGGTATCTTTGAAGACCATATTAAAAGTGAGTATCAAATTAATCCTAAAAGAGTCATTACTACAAGGGAGTATCACAACAGTGAAGTAGATAACTGCATAAGTGTGCATGTGTGTTTACAATAATCATAGTATGCTAACAAGAGACAACCATTTGAGCTACCTTATGAGTGCAGCTTAAGGACACAATAAGCAGACCTAGTTTTATCAGGCTTTTTTGATGTATCACTACAAGACTAACCAACACACTAGGTGTGCTGTCAAATCCTTTGTTTGCATGTATATATACCTAGCACTAAAGGTGATTAAGTATGTAATTTTCCACATACAAATATTAGCACTGAATTCAGTAGGACTGCTTTTCTGTAGAGGTAACCATGTAAACATTTGCAGAGATAGCATCTATGTGTATACATGTTTCCAGTTAATTTAATGACAAGTGTTCAATACAATGATTTAGCAATGAGATTGCTATCAGTGTGCTCTCTGGTTTTCCATTTTTTCTTAAAAGCATTTCAACCATTGTTCAAAGCTACTTCACACAGGCTTCTAGATGACAGAAGTTCACAGATGAAGCTTTTGCACTACCCAAAATCATCGTCTTTTGGGATGTAGAATTTTTGTTCTGACCTCCAACTTGCAACAGATAATTGCTGTCTTGTCTTTCATCTTGAACAGCATTACACACAGTGTGGCTTCTAAAAATTTTGTCTTAATATTTTTCTCTCCCCACTGAAGGAAAACTAATATATCAAAGTTAATGTCATCAATTCCAGCTCTGGGGAAAAAGGGTAATTTGAAGGACGGTGACGAATATTGCATACATATATTGACACAAAACTTTCTAATAAATTTAACAGATTTGTATAAAGAATCATGCATGGTAAAATGAGAGATAGGATAAGAAAATATAAAAGTATCTTTTCACATGAAAAGGCCATGATGGAGATACTTATCATAAGAATAAGGCATTTCTTTCATTGTTTTACCTGATAGTCATAGTCTTTTCTATCTTTAAATCTGATGTATTCCCTACTCTGATTGTGTGACACACCCACACATGTAATAGTGAAATCTCTGGTACAATCCTTATCCAGAAAAAAAGAGGTAAAAAGACTATGCACAAATTGCTATCAAAATTTTCAAGTAAACTACATAAGAAGCAGACTTCTTGCTCTTTGATTTTGTCAGTTCTGAGTAAGATGGTAATGCAGAAACCCCACATTTCAAGGTGGGTTACTTTCTGATGCTGCATAATCCTGAGTCACCAAAACCAAAACTAAAACTACCATAGCAACCAGAGCACAGATTTATAAACTATGCAGTTCTGAGTTGGATTTGCAGTGGTGTATTCTCCCAGCATCTTCCATGAGCTTCACACAGAATGGTGTCTCTGTATTCCTGAATGGCAATGCAAGCTAATATTTAAACTTGATTCCCACAGAGATGCTCTCACATATTTTTATGTGTACCCATCTGTTAAAGCAGCATTTGTTCTACGGACAATTTCAACAGTACATGGGTTGAGCTAAAAATAGTTGTCTTGGCTAGTAAAAAGTCACACTATGTCCTTTAGAAACAGGAAAATACACTTATTTATAAATTTGACTTTAAAAAATCATTCTTACTTTCAATTAAATTCAAGTTTTGTCTAGACATGTAATGAAAAAAAAAAGAACTGAGCCATATGTTTTGTGACAGAAATACAGGTGCTCTGTTTCTATTCAGTCTTTGCAGTCCTGGGAACACTGCATGTGTATGGATGCAGACACAGTGTTAGACAATGCCATGACGGTTGTCTATTTTGTCCCCTTGCTATTGAGAACAAGTATCTTTGCTTTATTTTGCTGTCCAAAAGGCCACATAACCTTATAGTAGCTTTTACAAACCTCTGTTCAGCTTTCTGAAGGTAATGTGTTTCCTTCCTACACTTCTGTGTGCTTGAGTCAAGGAGCATACTGCTGAAACACACAATTTAAATACTGAGGGGGAGTGGAATGACCTATCCCTCTGAAATGCATGCAAGTGGTTCCCTGTGAGCTGTATTTTGGACGTATCACAGCTGAGAAACATACTTCCAGGGCTGCAGGAGAATGTTTTGGACAAATAGAAATGAAAGGCATCCTATTCTAACTTCTCACTTACAATGCAGATATACATATACTCAAGGGTTATTGACATCCGTGACACATTTCTGCCTTTCTGCTACCAGCAGGTATATGAATTTCCTTTTAAATATTTGTTTTGGTATATGAATGTGTCATTTCTCTAAACTAAAAATACTAAAATCTATATGTGGCTGCACAATTGGCTTGGCTTGGATTTTGGGCATCTAGGAGTATGCCCAGCTGCTCATGGTGCCTACAGGCTCTATTTTTGTGAGCATATGACATAACTGCACACTCACATCATGATTAGTCTTAGCAATGTAGTAACACAAGTGACACACCTGTATCACTGCAAAAATAATTTCATGCTTTATCCTATTCAGACAGCCACTAAAATGAGGGCTTTTTAAGAAAGAGAACTGTCTGTTAGAGTACAGCAATGCTTATTTATAAGAATATTCATAAAGACTTGTGTCTCTGAATACAATAGAAACAAGCAACTGAAAGTGGTTTTCTTGCTCAGAAATCACTTCTTCTAGTATTTCACTGTCCTAATAAACACTTCTACTGTTTTTCTCTCCCCTGTATTTGTTACAGGCCCTTTGTTTGCTGTGGAAAGCTACTTTCGTAGATAACTTCTCAGGCTACAGCTCAACTGATCAGACTTCATCCTAAACCATCAAATGACTTCTTCTTTGGTGGCCTCCTATTTTTCCCTAGCACAAGGCCATAAAGAAATTGAATTGCTTCATCTTGTCAGTTCAAAAGAAGAGTTACTTAATTGAGACAATCTGAGGCAAAATTACGGCAGCCACTAATGTAACACTAAGGTACTCCAGAAACTTTAACATCTATATCATAAATGCAGAGATGTATGCTTTAGAATCTTCTTAAATGGCTTCTCGTTTGATAGGCTTGTGACTTTCAACCCTCATCTGATTAAATTACATTTCCTAACCATTCCAGTATTGGCATGGTGGCCTGCAACTCCCTCATTCATCATGGAAACTCAAAACACCTGAGAAGGGACCTGTAAAATTAATTTTCCTTTTAGTAGATGTTTATGTAACTCAAAACCATCTTCTTCTCACCAAAGAATTATTTACTCACTTAGTGTAAGATGAGGAAAAGGCTGTAACCTCTAGATTTTAGCCATATTTTTTAATTTCCCTAAACAATTTGGATATGACTCAGCCTTCTCTTTGCCTGAGAGAAAGACATGTCTTCCAGCATTTTCTCAGAGACCCAGGCCAAGGTTTCACTAGATAATGAAGACATACAGGCAGGTTACTGCCACAGAAAGGTCTAGTTGTCCTTTTTTTGTACTGCCCATTCCCTACCCCAGAATGCACAGATGCCCTTCCCAATGTTTTCCCAGGCTTTGGTGTTCATTTGACACCTGAATGAGTTGGCTACACTGGCAGACTATTTACTTCTTGGCTCAGCTAGTTTTCTGCTGGTCTAGCAAACAGAACAAATGTATCAAAGGGTGACAAGAGGCTTCCAAAAGACTTGGGAGTATGTGACCAGGCCTGAGGAAGGACAGAATCACTTTTCTCAGAAGCCAGAATACATTACGTAGGCTCAACCATCACAAGAAGTCTCACTTGTAGTTTTAGCTGTGACCATTAAATCATTACTTTTTCATGTCTGGGAAGGTTTCTTTAATGGTTTGGTGTCCTTTGGACCTGGATTCTGGCATGTGGAAAATAAATCTGCTAACTTGAGTAAGGCAAGCGAGCATTGCCTTTGTCTTCTCTGTGGAGGTAATGTATCTGACTTCAAGTGACTTTCTCTTTGCTTCCACGTGGCAGCCAGCAAACTGGATTCTGTGCAAACATGGCAGTGAGTGGAGGGTAGATAATTTTAATGTTAAATTATAAAAAAACACTTTCTCATTCTTGGCAGTCTTAATGTTAAAAACTGACAATCTTGAGGGGACACACTTAGCACGTACTCAGTCCTGAGTGTACAGCAACAGTGGCACGAAGTGAGCCAGGACCCCAGCAGAAACTCACCTCCCAGATACAGCCGGGCAGTGCTGTTCTTCGTCTCCCATGCCCACCTGTGTCTTCCTTCCAGGTGTGTTTGGGTCGTGATCACTTCCCTGTTACAACACTGGTATAGTGTATGTACTATATACTTTATGACTGAAACTGTTATGGTATACTTTTACTTCAAGCACTAACTGAGATCTAAAACTTTTTTTTTTTTTTTAATTTTGATTTTGCTGAGATCAGACACTTGGCTCCGGGTTTTATTAAGCATTCCTTGATTTCTAGTTATGTGCATTTCGTTGCTTTCTCCCTCTACTGGAACTGGCTCAAGAAAGTAAACGTTGGTCCTAGGAAAGTTCTACATTACCCTCATTTTAAGACTGATGGGTGGATAGATAGATAAGAAATTACCTTATTTCAACTAGATTGGTAACAGTAAAATTAACTACTTGTATATACAATTACAGTTGGAAGATAAAATTTTAAAATGTAAGTGTTTTAATTATTATTAACATTTTGATTACTTATTTAGGACTGTGGGCTGACAAGTAGAATAAATAATAGGAACTTGCAATATTCCTGGCTGTGCACCTGAATCTTGATTTTACACAGAATAAATAACTTAAAATTCTTAATTTTACATTTCTGACCTCAGTTGGTATTTGAACCTCAGAAGCTGAATAAAGAATTTTGATCACATTAATTAGAATCTTTCCACTCCCACTGTTCACAATTTAAGATCTAAAATATTTGAATTAAAGCCTTAATAAAGATGTAATAGTCTACTAGAGATACAGCACCCAATGCTGCATCTTCTTTTGCAGTGGGAATTTTGATTGAGCCAACAGTGCTCTGAAAAAACACATTCTTGAACGTTAGATAACACAAAAGTGATTTCTGTGCTAAATGTCTGTGCTACAATTCTGTGGGGTCCGATATTTTAAAAATGTAGAGTTTGCATGATTTTGAGTTTGTGCATAATATTAAATCTTATGATCTTTATAAAATCAGTGTGGTACTCGCAGTAAAATAAATGGCAAACAATTACTTCAAAAGGAGAAGGATCTGGTCCTACTCCCTCCTCACGTGCATTTAGATACGATTATAACAGAGGTCTAACTACTGTAGAAAAGGAAACAGTGTAAAAAAATAATGGCTTAAAGTACAATTACTATGTCTTCTTTTTGTAAAAAATGCTAATCTATTATTAAAATTCAAAATTTATGTCACTACTTTTCTGCATTGTATATTTCCAAAGAGTCTTACTTTCAAAGAGATGCCATGCAGTTCCCCACAAAACACAGAAATATCCTGCAAGCATATCCTGTGTACAGTCACCATTGTATGACACTCACACTTTCTGCAGCAGCAGTAAGCACAAAGAAAAAGATATTTTGTATTGTTTTATACCCCAAATACGTGCAGTAGTTTTAATGATTACTTCCTCTAGAAGTATAGGAATTGTATAGGTGATACATACAGGTCACATTAGACACTTGCTCTGTCTAGATAATGTCTAGATGTGTTAATTTGTTTTTACTTAAAACAGTCAAGACTCAACTTAGAAACTCCTACTTGTCTTAGTGACTTTGTATTAGCTCCCAATAATATCCCACTGAATCCCACTGGAGTTTCTTATGCAAGTAAATGATTTCCAGTATAAGTTCCAAAATATGTGATTTAATTTTATGTTAACTTATGAGGGGGTTATACAACACACAGACAATTTCCAGCCCGACTGTTTATTCAGGTTAAACATATTACAGCAGAGCTGGAATCTCATTCCCCTGTTATATAATGTTCCCACAGATTCACACTTTAGCTTTAATAAAGAGATGAGGATCAGCCCTCAAAGAAGCAATTACCCCACGCGGTCCTCGTAAGTAGAGAGATAAAGCTAAATATAACATAAAGCATGCCATTTTCCCATACAGTGTTTAATGAAGTCCATACCATAATCAAAACATAGTTAAACGAAACCAGGCAGTTACCTAGAAACAAAAGCAGAAAAATCTCTGTCTCTGTCACATGCCTGAAAGCATTTACGGCCAGATCCTGCCACTGTGTCCTTGCTCACATCGTACAGTACTTATGAGGAGACCCATTGAGGTACTCAGGTATTAAAAACAATTTGGAAGGTAATAAGTGCTTCATTTGCTTTTAAAGCTGCCATAAAATAGGCAGCCTTTAGATTTAATATTTGCTTTAATGATTCCAGTGTACAGTGGCTTTGTTAGGTTTGTGTTGCCTGGGTTGGGTACAAGCTATGCAAGCACAGAGCTCAGCTTAAGCTACAAAATTCCAGTAGTCTAAATTAAATCTAGCTTAACTTAGTTTACACTTGAACTCTTCTTATATTACTACCAGTAGACAAACTAGTTAGCTTCAAGGTAGCTCAAGCACATCTTTCTGGCATCTTCTATATCTGTTGATGTTTCATCTGCTGGTGTGGAAGTTACATGGGATCAAATCATCAGCTGGTGTAAACTTATTGTAACTATCCTGGATAAAGGCCTAAACTTCCAATTCTAGTAGTTTAGAAATAAGATTTGTGTTCCACTTATAGAAATACAGGTTTTGAGAAAGTCTATAGTAACCCCACTGAAACAAATAGAGACACCTAATTCACTGTATTGGGTCTGGCTGAGATGGAGTTCATTTTCCCCCACAGTGCTGTGCTTTGCACTGGCAGCTAGAAGGGTCTTGATAACACCCCACTGTTTTGGCTACTGCTGAGCAGTGCTGGCACATCATCAGGGCTGTTTTCTCCAACACTCTGCCCTCCATCAGTCGGCTGGAGCGGGCAAGAGGCTGGGAGGGGACATAACTAGGCCAGCTGACCTAAATTGACCAAAGGGATCTTCCATACTGTATGATGTCAGCTCAGATATAAAAGCTAAGGAAACAAGGAGGAAGAGAGAGCATTCATTATTTACAACATTTGCCTTTTGGAGCAACCACTGTGCATGCCGAAGCCCTGCCTCCCAGGACATCACTTGCCGATGGGAAGTAGAGAATAAAATTATTCTTTTGCTCTTGCTTGCACACACACAGACTTTCACTTTTGCTTTAGTAAACTGCCTTATCTCACCCTATGAGTCATTTTCCATCTTATTATTTCTCCCCTGTCCAGCTGAGAAGGGGGTGTGATAGACAAACTTGGTATCCAGCCAAGGTCAACCCACCGCATTCAAAAAGGATGCTTCAGACTAGAATTTGCTTCATACCCAAATTAATGCAGTTGCTATGCTTCATCTGAATGGCATGGTCAACGTAGATAATGTTCACAGATAAACGATATCCAGTTTTTAGAAAGTTTAGTAGCAATCTTTCTGCCTTTGCCCTCTCCAGCCCGCACAGTAAATTTCTGTCTACCTATGTGTCACGGAGGATGCTGGTCAACATCTGGGCAAACATTTGAGACATGTGAACAGTGTATCTCTACTTGGTATCTAAATTTAATCTGTACCCTAAAAGTTTGTACAGGTTTACACAGTATGTCTAAGTGAGCAAGTATAGACAGAGATGGGTGCAGTTTGTCTGTGATCCAAGCTGCTGCGTATCTTCTCTGGTTATAAAAGAGCTCTCCCTTTCAGGTAATGTAGGTGTACAGCTTTGAGACCAAAGCTGGCTCATTTCTGCCCAGCTCGGAGTACCAGCAAAACCAGCTGCTGTCTGCCTGCACCTGTCTGTGAAGACTGTTATGACGGGACATGGGAGTTACACGACTCACAGTGAGGCCCTGGGGTTTGAGTCTGGGTGGAGCCAGGTGATATAATTGAGGCAATCTGAAATCAAGAACCAGAGACATATAATGCTTATTAGCCTAACAGAGTAAGGCAGGCATATGGTTGGAAGTAGGGTTTGGCACCAGGAAGCTTGCATGCACTTTGACAAGAGCGTAGCTGAACTTCAGATGGGGCCAGAAAACCAGGGAGTGTAATTCATGAGGTGAGTCCAGGAGAAGGAGCAGACAGAGAAACAGCAAGGACAGATGGCTTGGGACAGAACCGCAAATGAACAGGTGGTGAGTGCCAGCAGGATCCTGAACAGTGAAGCCAAAGACAACAACGGAGACCCCGAGGCAAGGCAGAGAACAGAGTTCAAGCCACTGTACTTGTTCTCAGGACATCTTTTGTATACACCCTATCTGCCAACAACTAATGATCTCTGTCTGCTGGCTGTAACACCTGCTTTGGGAGCTTCCGAAGGGCATAGCACCCAATGGCTAGCTGCATGAGGCAAGAGTCATCTTCCTTGGCTAGTCATTGCATAGTCATATCTAGAAGGAAATGCATTCATTAACTTTAGTGAAGTTAGAGGAGGGCTGTAAAGAAATCTGTGGAACATTTGTTTTCACACAATATTAATCAATATAATGAGGTGTAATCATGTCATGGTCCCATTGAAACCCCAAAGGCCTAGTAGGTATGCATATGCTTACATGTACACTAATTAAATAAGCATAGACTTACTAAGGCCTCTACTTCAATATAAGCAGGAACCTTAATTTTTAAGGGGATGAAAAGATGTAATAAACTGGAATTGGGCATTTCAGTACCTGTAGGGCTGAAGGTGGTGCAAGACGATGGGTTAGCTCTCTGGCATGTATATCAGTCATTATAATAAAACCTTTTGCCGCACTTGTGTACATATTTGCACACTGCCTGTGAAATGACTGCCGGGAGATTATTTACGATATTTGTATTAATCTAACCAAATACATATAACTAGAATTCTGTCTGTAGCATTCATTGCTCTTGTGAAGTGCAACAGAACTGGATGCAAGTCTTTTTCCCTTGGCACATCTGCTTCTAGCTGGAAAGCCGAGAAGCTCGCATATATATATGTATGAGAGAAACTGGACTACTGCCAAAGTGCCATTTGACCCTATGCCAGCTTTTGGCTTTTCAAAACCACAAGCTTTTGGTCTTTGCCATTTAGGCAGTGACCAGTTCATCCCCAGCTCACTTTTAGACTTATAAACTATTAGTAAGACTAGTTATTTTCAGCAGTGATATGGGTTTTTCAGGATGGGATGTTCTTAAATAATTATAAATGTACATGGGAAAGTCTAAGTAAAGGGAATTAGCCTGCATGCTGAATTATCCCCATTTGCTTGTTTCTGTCAGATACTTCCTTCAAACAGAATTTTTTTTTCTTTCGGTAACATACATAGGGTTGTAAAATGCACTCACAGTAATATCTTCTGAATTTATTGACAGTGATTTTTGTTTATTACAGGATAAAAAAAATGAAGTTCAACAATTTCAAATAATTTTCTTTTTTTTTTTCACATTAAATAAGGAAATTAAAAAGGTAATGTCATATCTTACATCATTTTTAGGATACCTATCCAAAGCAAATGTGAGGTTTCCAGACCTTTTTGTTTTTTCAGATGACTTTATCATGTTCCAGTAAACAGATTGTAATCATGTCTTATCCTTCCTCTAGCTGGAAGCTTTGCCAGGTCATTTCTTTTTAAAGCAAGGGCTCTCCTGTTTGCTGTTTATCAAGTAGTTTAAAAAGGAAATGATCACAAAGATTTAGGATTATTTTCCTTTGCTTCTACAGCCTAAAAATGTATCACATGAGATTTAAGAATCACATGGGTTTATCATGAAATAGCCACGTTTATTTTCAATCTCATGCTGTGCAAAAACAATTGATTTTCCATAACTTTTAATGCATTAAAATGCATTAATTCACTCTTTTATTGCACTTTTACATCATAGACATCCTAATTCTACTGACAGTAGGTTTGATTCTCTGTTGCTATGTGTTAGAGAGTGTTTAGGCAATCTGCGTTCAGTCATCAAAGGCAGATGATTGGTAGCCTTCCAGAAAGGTCTTTCTTTTTCCAGTGACCATAGAGCCCAAGGAGACTGTCTTCCCCTAAGATGAGTGCCTGAAGTCAGGCAGCATTAATATCCCCTACTTCACACTCATTCAAACCAACAAAATGCAAGTGCAAAGTGGAATGAAAGGTCTTGGCTTCTGGTGGGATTATTTTAAACATTCCTATTACATTTTCTTTGCACACCTATACACGGCTGGACAGTGAACCAAGCTCTTTCAATTACATATCGGCCTGCAACTGATATGAGTAAAGGAAGCAGAATCCAAAGACTCGCCTTGCAGAGAAGCACCTGAAAGAAATTATTATTATTCACAGCTTTAGCTACAGCCCTTGTACTTCCACAACTGTCACTGTTGATCACATGCTTTATAGATCTGTTTTGGAAATGTGTGTCATTAGAGGATCTGACTCCCAGTTCGATATTCTGTAGTAGGCTGCATGCTACTGTATGTTGGTCACATCTGCATCAACAGCTCAATGCAATAGGAGCAGATCAGCAGCTGGAAATGGCTGGTACTGAGTCCTCCATTCAAAGAACCATAGAATAATTCAGGTTGGAAAAGACTTCTAAGGTCATTTAGTCTAACCATTAACCCAGCATGGCCAATTACACCACTAAACCATGTCCCTAAGTGCCACTTCCATAGTGACTCAATCTCTTCCCTGGGATACATACATATGTGCATGTTACCTTAAATCAGATTTACTTTGATGCTTGAACTATTCCTGGTTTATATTGTGGGTGGTGCCTACCATACATGTGGTTCTGAATCCTTCTGCTCTAATTATGGTGGCAGTGCAGCTGGTATACTTTTGGACTGAAAGTTACAGTTTCATTTCCCCCAGAAAGAATATCTGATGTATGCATCAAACCCACTGTGCAAACCAAGCCAACACACAGTGAGTGAGGATGATCAGAGCATTCTCTTCAAAACTTCACTACTTTTCTGAATAAAAACCGTGCTGGAGATGCAGCTTCTAGATACCGAAGATTACCTACTGAGGCTGTTCCTGCTCCACTGTACATCAGTGACCGAATCCTCAGCAGGATGAGGACCATTGCCTTTAATTAAAATGCACAAAATATTGCTGCATATCTGGGCCATGAACTACATCACTCTATCTCAGCACTGCTAAAGCTTGCATTTAGAATGATGGAAAGCAGTTGGAGAATTTCAGACTTTCCCTTTACTTTGCTATGTGACATTCATTTTTGTATAGTGTGTATAGTGTATACAGCTATCCTTAGGTCTTACATTCAGGAAAAATTCACTTTTAAAGAACTGAAGATAGATGCTTGCTTTAATTTTTTAGAAGCAAATATGACATGACAGAAGTTACTGTGAAGATTGAATGATAATAATCTAAAAACTTGTATTTCATTAAATATGCTTCTAATAAATCACCCTTAATAGTCTGATATTTGTAGTGTAGAACAATCTGCTGCTGTCCCAAGGCATGAACTTTTCGGTCTGACAGTGAGAGCATTTTGTTTCCAGCTAATTTAAAATAGATTCATCCAGCCACCTCTTTGGCACCCAGGCATCCAGGGACCTAGAGAAGTCAGGAAAAAAAAATTCTCTCTGAATAGCACTGTTGAAGGAGATCTGGAGATCTGGAAGACTGAGAGTGAGCAGTGTCTATATAAACTAAGATATGAAGGCAGGTGTCCTAGTTTGGACAAATTTGGAGGAGAATATCCTCTGATAGAAGTCAGGTCGCAACCACACCTTTCCCCCAGGTTCGGGGAAAAAAAAAATTCCTCAAAGGAAAGTGAAAGAGATAAAGAGCTATTTATTTAACAAACACACAGGTGGGGAATAATAATGCTAAATAATGAGATCGATCTCTCTGTGGAGAGAAAACCTGAGAAGATTTCAGAGATCCTCTGTAGGTGCGGTCTCTCTCCTCCTCGGAGCTGGGTCGGCGAGGGGCCACCCCCCCTGGGCCTCCAGGAAAATTCTCCTGATGTGTTCAGATGTTGTTGAAACAGTCCAGAAGAGAAGAAGAGAACAAAAAAACCAAAATTCTAGGAAAACGAAATTCAACCTTCCGTCTCTCGCTGGGAAAAAGAGCCCGAAGAAAAAAATTGGCTGCTGGAAAAAACAAAACCAAGGGTACCGCAGAAACAGAGGAGCGTATCTCCGTGTCCTTGAAACAGCTGCTTTGAAACGTTTTTTATTTTCTGTCCTTCTCAGGCTCAGTTTAAAGACACAGAAAAGATTGGTGGGCATAAGGTAGCAATAAGGGATACACATCATAAAGTCACCCCAAGACAGCAGGTTTTCTGATAGATGGAATTAACGTATCAGAGTGTGTGGATTGTAGACCACAAACAGTAGAAGCAGAAAGATATCTTGCCAATTTGATTGTCAGCAGCCTGTTTGCATGCATGACTATAATTTCTGTGGTATGGTGATGAGTTGTAGAGATGGGCATATTTTAAAAGGTGTTGTCAGAATAACAATGAAGACTGCTAGCATTTAGTAAACCTGATGTGGTTGCTGTTACATATAGGTTGGTAAGGTCTAACCACCCTTATTTTACCAGTAGAACTACCCCTGGTTTGGGATTTACTTCCATGTTGCAATCTGAAGTCTGGTTGGTAAAATCGCAAATTTTTGCTGATTTAATAAAACTACCTGACATGAATTGCCCTTTAATCCTTTCCCATTAGTGCATGCTGGAATGCTGCATTAATTATCAGTGATTAATCCTTCACACATAATGCCTATGTTCCTATAACTAGGACTGTTCATGTTATTGACGTGAACTCTATGGCCCAAAGTCAAAGCAATTACATCTCAAAGCCCTACTTTCCCTCCATTAAAATTTCCAGTGTTTCAAAAATGCCTTGTTCCCGAAAACCCATTTGAAGTCTAGCTCCTTGACTTTCTCAGGAAAGAAGCCCTGAACTTCTTCAGTCCATGTGGAGAAGAATTAGCAATAAATTTGGCTGCGAAACAACCCCAGGAATAATGATGAAATTCTGGCAGTATTATCACTCTGAAATATCCTGTTGCACAGGTCCTTGTTCCATTTCAATTTATTCCACTGATCCTTTGGCATCCCGACAAGCCAAATATCAGTCAGAATCACAAGTATGGGCAGTTATCTCATCACTGTTGACATCCATCAGTCCATTGGTCATGTCCTTCATGTATTCATTATACTGGGATTTGCTGACCTGTCCTGAATGAGCCATCTAAATCAAATTAAATACTTCTAATTATATCCTTATGGAAAAACTTTAAAGAGTTTTCTCATTTACGGTTTTCTTCTTGCTCATCAGATACTTCTCAGTGGCCTTCCTGTGCTATGCTTGAAAAACAAGTATAGAAACTTAACTGGAAGAAAGAAGAAATAGGAAAAAAAGAGGATGATCTCCAACTTGGTCAAGAGTGTGCAGAAGCTTAGAAGTGAAGGCAATAACTTTTCAAAAGTGGGCAGAAGGACTAGAAAGTCCTTCTGGAAGCATACAGGGATTCAGGAAGCATACAAGATGTTTGCAGCCTTCAAATACCAAAAGACTGTTTTAAAGTGTAAAGACACAGAAGAACCTAAAACTTACTTGCCAGGCTCTACTGTACTGTATTAGATGTTTTTGTGATCTAGGTTACAGTCATCTTCTGCCACATGATTACATCTCCTGGCCAAACTAGGTCTTCTCACTTGTGTGAACACTTTGTACTCACTGTGTACTGACAACATTGTACACTAAAGGTAATGATACTGTAATCTGTGATTCATATAAGAATGGTCAGCACCTTGAATCTTCTTTTTCATAGATAAAATCTTCATAGAAATGTCTGTGTTTGCTGTGATTTCTTAGATGATTATTTACTCAGGCTTTCAAAACTGGCATATTTATTTTAAATCAGCAATTCATTTAAAGTCTATATGCAAGCCAACTACACTGACACAAATTAGCACAAAGCAGACATTCCACTGACTCTGACATAATATCAAAGCATGCCCTTAAGGCCTCCTTCGGGTGCACATCTCACCAGTCTGCTCTGGTAATTGTCTTTATGTCTGGCAGTTCAAAATCAGCAGAGATATTTTTGTCCCTACCTTCTTTCCTAGTAACATTTTCCGTTTTGTTTTACAAATCATCTGTAAAATGTAACATTCAAATATCACAACAAAAATATTTTGGCTTACTTAGACACAGTCTAATTATGAAGTGTTTCCAGCATCAGTCTACAAATACACATTAAACAGTCATTTTGCAAGGCAGTGCAAAATCTTAAAGCTATGCTCACATCTGCCTTTGCATCTCAGTGGCTCCATGAAGAACAGGAAAAATAGGTGGTTCCTCAAATACTTGTTAGTCTGGCAACAACCCCCGTGTGCATGTGCCAATCTAGGAAGATGTTCCCTCTAAGACTTTCAAAAAGCTTAAAAAGATCAGGTTTTTTTAAAAGAGTTTTTTTAAAAAGTTGGTTTTTTAAATGAGAAAAATATTTTGTTCTGAAGACTTATCATGGATCTTCCTAACCAGTTGTGTTCACAGTAATGATGTGTCCCCATTGTTTCAATGACATTTTCCCAACCCTGGCAAATTAGCTCTTTCTCTACCATTGGTAAAGTAGGCAGGAGGCTGTGGCTGGCAAAGTTGTGATATTATTTCCTTCTAAATCATAGGGAGGAAAAGGGAGGCAAATTCATTGTGTTCCTCTGTTACTTTCCCTGTATTGCCCCATGGTCACAATACCATGCAGACTTCGTAGCTTTGCAGTCTTAGATGAAATTCCTTAGATCTTCCAGCTTCCACATAGTTACTGAAAAGCCAGATAACAGCCTTCATCAGTGTCATCTCTTTCATCTTCATCAAAGCTCTCATCATACAGTGGATGTCAAGTTGGAGTCTGGGGCTGAACTCTCCAAGAGTCGTCTCCCATAACCTCTCTTTTCCTGGTGATTGTCAAGGCTTGTGTGAATGTTCAGCCTCACTTCTCATGACTTGTCTCACAATCCCTGTAGCTTTGCCTTACCAAGTAGAGGTGTTACTTAAATGCTAGTAACATTCAGAAATTAATTTTTTGTCCACAGCAGTTATTCTCACTGCTTTCACAGAATTACAGAATATGCTGAGTTGGAAGGGACCCATCAAGTCCAACTCCTGGTCATGTGGAGGAGAATTCAACAATTTTCCTGTTGAAATGATGCAAATAATAAAAAACCCAAAACAACACAACCCCCTGATGTTATACATCTCTGATACCAAATCATCTGTTGACCTGCATACCACCTGTATTTCTATGCAAATTAATGTAGAGAATGATGTGAAAAGCATTATGGACTTTACAGAGAAAATGCAAAATAAAAGAGAAGATAATAGGAAGTGTAAGCAGGTATGTAAGAACTTTTCCCTGTGAGTCCCACCACAAACCTAAAGAAGGGATTTTGGACTGACAGCCCCCCGGTGCAGTGCCACACCAGGCATTGTAATGCAGAACGCTGGGGCCTCTCGCCCTGGGGAAGCATTGCCTGTTCACCTGGTCTAGCCAAGCTGCAATGCCAGAAGTGACCACAGTGGGTAAATGCCCTCATGCCGACATCCCGAGTACTTTAAGATCAGCCAGTTATATGTGTGTCCTGCCCACTGTGTCTGAGAAGCTGAGCTCTGCTATAGCAAAGAGAAGGTGTTACAGCAAGTATTTTACTGCAATGTCATAGGGTTTCTCTCCAAGATGCATCTGCAACTGCAGCTTGCTGCTGCATGCAGAGCTGGCCAAGCTGGCCTCAGGGCAGAGCTTGCATCTCAGAAGTGGATGTATTTCACCTCTGTACTTCCTACAGTTCTGGAGAGCAAGTTTCTGCCATTTTAATTATTCATCTCCCACTCTTTAGAAACTCAATTCCTGCAAGGACAAAGCTGGTGGGTATTGTTCAGCTTGGAGAAGACGAGATTGAGAGGAATCCTCCTAGCAGTCTACAGCTTTGTTACAAGGGCAAGCAGAGGGGCAGGCACTGATCTCAAGCCTGCCAAATTTCAAGAAGCATTTGGACAAGTCTCTCAGGGACATGGTGTGACACCTTGGGGTGGTCCTATTCAGGGCCAGGAGTTTGGCTTGGTGATCCTTGTGGGTCCCTTCCAATACAGGATATTCTATGATCTCAGAAAGTGTTCCTTTCCCCATCCAGGAGCTGTACAGCTGCTGCTGACTGCCCCAAATGGCTACCACAGTCCAACTTCACCACTTGGAAAAGTGAACTTCTTATGTGGCTTAAGATACATTTTTATGGTAGCATTTGCTTCTAATGGAGTTTCTCTCTGCCCTAAGCCTGAAGCACATGTGATCAGTATGGGAACTGTCTGAGCCTCAGTCTGAGTTCCTATATGCTTGCTAGCAAAAACAGTGATTTTCTAAACACATAGTTTTGGATAGAGTATAATTCTGAAAATAAAACTAAACTTGGCCACTTAAGCTTCTCCAGCATTAGCTACATCAAATTTCAAGAGCAATAGGAATGAGAAAAGCTTATTATTACGCTCAAAAGGCCACCTGTGAACAATAAGTACCATTCTGTCTTTACAGAGATTACCAGAAAAGTGGTGTGGAGTTTGAAGACAGTAAGTTCAGGGCACAGACTGCTGTCTTATTTAAGAGGAATGGAAATCTCAAAGTATTTAAATTGCACCAATTTAAAATGGGTGGCAAAAACATATTCATAAATCAAGATAATCTTTGTAAAACACTAAAGCACCAACATATTTTACAATGTTTGTCCTGCAGTTAAAGAAAATTTTTGATTTTTAACTGGAATCAGAAAGAAAGAATAAAAAGCTTGTGTGCAAGAGACCTTCTGCTTGCAGAGGCAAATGTGGCAGCCATTATGTACTTAGCATTAATCACACTCACAGATGCTAGTTCTGCTGAAAACTGGGATGTTGGCCAAAGCATTGGGGTTATTCCCCTTTCTTTCCAAAATATTCCCTGAAATCTTTGACATCCAGAATCCTCAGGTCAATATCTTGTTCAAGAGATGAAGCCACTAATTGTTTAGACTTCTGTCCACAGCATCAGGAAATGAGATTTGAACATGACCTCTTGGCCTAGGAGTGAGAGGGCCACAGCCTGAGCCACACTGGCACATGTCCCCACTACCCCTGCTGCCCAACAGTCCCAGTGAGAGGGAGGAAGGGAGGGAGGGATGGGTGGATGGAAGGATGGACAGACGGATGGATAGACGGGTGGATGGATGGATGGCAGGCTAGATACACTCACACATGTGCACACACATAAAAACACCCCACGAGAATAACTGAAAAAGAATGAAGGATGAAGATGATGTTGGATGTGTCAGTAGACCTTAGCACACCCTTAGTACACACTTACACAGATTTAAAAAAAAAAGTTGGAGTTGTGAGACAGAACATATGTGATAGAAAATCCTTATAAACTCTTAGGCTTGCATGCTGGGGCAAATGTTTTCCCTGGGGCAATAGCTGAACCAACAGAAGATGTGCAGGTGTCAGGGTGGGGCTACAATAATAATCCCCAAGGGCTATTGCATGTCTGTTTCACAAATGCTATGTTTTTAGGATTAAATCTGGTTAAGAAACTCCCATCAAGATAAATTCCCTCCAAGAGAAAATGCCCCTGTGATAAAGGACTTCTTTGACAATTATCCATTTTCATTGATTTTTTTTCTTTTAACATGGTTTCAAAGATAGTTTCAGCTAAAAAACATTTCCTGACAATCTTGACTCAGGAATTCACATTGCTGCAGGCTCCCTCTGCAAGGCCGAGTGACCTTTAGAGCAGCACAGTCCCAGCCTGAGCTTTTTCCCACCCCCTCCTGCTACACAAAACCTTGGCTAAGACAATGACAGTGCAAGTCTGGTTTAGCTCTGCTTGGCACCTGGAGTTGAGATCTGTGGAAAATGCTGATCTGAACTCAAGCTATTATCCAGAGTTAGACCCCAAGCTACCCTGTTTTTCTTGCCATTTTAACCTCTTAGTTAAGTGAGCTTAGCTGTTACCAAGGAACTTCTTTTCCCCTGTAGATGTGTCATAAACAGAGGTTAGCAAGTTACTCAATGACTGCGCAGTGCTGTTACAGTCATGCAATGGCTTTCAAGGAAAATTAATTTTAGGGAAGCACTTAATGTATTTACATGCATTTTTTAATACAGTTTTGACATGGAAACAAGGAGGGGCCAATATCTTATATCCAGCTCTTTGCTGACACAAAAAAATCACTTAAAGATTTAGAACTCCTGCTCAGTATGCCACTGAATAGACTCCTACTGACCTTCCCATTTTGAAGCATAAACTTTTTTTGGAAACACATAGCAATATTTTTCTTTGTTACACAGCTGGTTCAAAGGCTTCCTTGTGCTGGAGGTTTTCTCCGGCCTGTAAACTCTCTTTCCTGAAGGACGTCTGAGTGGACCTTCCACTGTGAATTTATCTGAATAGCAAAAAAAGTGGGGAGATAATTCCACTGAAAAAAGCCATGGAGTTATCCAATAAAGTAATGTAAGTAGTAGAAGAAACTTTTAAGTAGCAGCCCTCAAAAAGCCAGACTTGCATTTTCCTGTAGCATTACTGAGGTCAGTGGATTTACTTGAGATTTATGCTGATATGAAAGCAGATTCCTTTCACTTAAAAATGACTGTCATATCCCTGATAAATATGTAAAACCAAAGATGTTTCATAATCAAGATCTCATGTAGCTAGGCCTGCCTCTATGGGAGAGCACACATCATGACTGAAGATGTAGAGGAATGCACAAAGTTATTTGTCTTGCTGGCAGTGTTACAGCCCATCCTAGAGCAAGGTCAGACTCACAGTTATGCATTAGTATGATTTGTTATGAAAAGTGGCATTTAAATATTTAAATGTACCAGGTCCTATGTGTTTAATTTCATTGTTTAATCATTGCATAGTTTCCCAACTAAGTCGTAGTTGGCACAGAATGGTGGGTTGCTCTTTATTTATGTGCTGCTGCAGCTTTTCAGAGCCTCTCAGTGCTGGTGAGGCATTTCAGCTATACATTATTCCTTTTTTGCTCTTGAAGCTATACATCAAGGTATGCAAACTTGCCAAACATTTCTTCCCTGGAACATGGTAAAAACAAGATATCCCAGTATACATGCAGCAGTTCCTACACAGAAATCCTTGCTCTTCTAGAATGCAGCTATAAATTCCTAGCTAATGTATCATGCCAGGTGTAGGGCACAGACTGGATGTATATCCTACTGATAATAACAGGAGTTTCATATACAAAAATGTCTTGCACCACACTAAAAAGCATTTTGAGGCATTTAAATGACATCTATCAGGTTGTACCTACTGTGTAAGATAATAGGCTCCAACAAAAACCATAGATGGCATCCTAGCTGTCTCATTGTTGTAAACGCTAACAAACCTTTCTAACATCACATGCTTCATACAAAATAGGCATCCTCACTGGAGGAATGGGATTGCCTGCTAAGGACTGCAACCCTGCTGATGTCTAGTTTAAACAGACAACTGATTAAACAATTGAGATAAAAATGTAAAACCAGAAATGTTTATACTAGTATTGCTGAGCACCAAAAGCTTAATAAAATGAAGTCATAGGTGCTCCCATATTAAAATTTGCTATTTTAAAAAAAAGCCGGAGGGACCAAATAAATGGAGGCAGAGGGGAAAGACAGAACATGATTCAAGACAGAGATGAGAAAAGAAAGTAAAACATTGTAATACAAACATGTAACAAGCCTTTGGAAGTAAGCTGCTTGAAAATCAGTGCTAAGCAGCGTGGCTTTGAATTCAAATATTTATTTCTGCTCCTGCTTTCCCTACGTACCAAGTGAAAGACCCCTTCAATAGGCCGCCTTCTGCTAGAGCCAGAGGTAATGGCTCTGAGGCAATGTAGGGTATATATATCTGTCTGTGTTTGCATGTGTAGGTTTGTATATGTGTATGCCTTGCCCTGGAAAAAGCTTCTAAGTGGCCCCTCTTTTTCCCCCAGGAGGATAATTCTATCTTTTCAGAGGAAAATCTGAAAAAACCCACCCAAAACAATAAAACAACCCTGAAATCCACCTTTCCTTGTGCCTTATGTTTTGGATAACTCTTTTTTAGCATAGTGGTAGATGCTAAATTTACTCTTGCTGTACTGGCATTTGCTCATCTTTGGACTGTTGCAAGCATTTGGCTAATAGGTATATTTTAAAAATCAATTAATTACGAATTTTAAATGTGCTCCGAAAACTTACATAAATTTCTGTTGTAATTCTGCCTCCATCTCCAACATAACCTCAGTTTGTGTCACCTCGAAAGCCCCCACAAGGAATTAGAGGCATCTTATGCAGAGTTCACATGAGGACAAGTCCTTTTCTTCCCTCCTAGTGAATCCTTGATTGCACTGTAACTAATGCAGCCTGCTGCATAGTTTTCTGTAAACTCCATGCAGAGGAACAAGATTTGGGTAGGGCCAGGGCTTGTTTTGCCACAAAAGTTGTGGGTTTATTAGTTGATACAAGCCAGATTAAAGTAGGGGTTTGACTGTCCACAGATATGTCAATTCAAACAACATCTTGAGTACAATTTGTTGTTAAACCAGTACATATCTTGACTGAACTGGCCTCCAGCTTTGGCTTTGTGAGAGTGTTTATGCAGAGGGAGAGCTCTTTGCGAAACTGTGCACACAGTCCTGTCCATCCGTATACAAACTTAGATGGAATGAAATTTATTTTTATCCAGGAGGAGGGAGCTGCCCTGTGAGTACACAACAACATGGTTCCAGCTGCACCAGGCACACATGCAGATGGTACTAATGGGGTGCCACTCTCACCCTTTTTCTGTTGAAAAGACACCACTGTAGACCTAATAAATTTACTGATATTTGCCACTGCATGGATAATATTAACAGCATAAAATCTCTTTTTTTGTAACTAAAAAACCCAGGCTGTTATTAAAAATCTCACGAACTATGTCAGCAACTGCTGTATTCAGCTATTGTGAAGACTACCTTTATTTTGGCAGTGGCCTTTTCTCTGCCTAAACAATACAAAGAATTAAAAGTATATGGTCACAGAACACAATGTCTGCAAAATTTTTATAATATTTTAATAAAAAATTAATAATGAAGTTTCTTTATTAACCACATTCTCTTCTAAGACAAAACAAAAAGTACTAACAAAACCTAATCTGCCCAGTCCCTGGTGACCTAGTAGTCTGTCCTGTAAAGATCATCCCCAGAAACATTCTTTCGAAGACTGAGAGTTCTGCTTTAGATTAGACTGCCTACTCCTGGAGCTCACACAACAGCCCTATGGAAAACAATTAAGTAATTTATACTTAGAAACAACTGTGACCTTATCCAGACAAATACCTTCCCATTATTAGGACAAAAGAGACAGTATGTTGTTTTACTTTCTCTAATATTATCTGCTATAGTGGTATTTTTTTAATTATGGGAAATCAACTGAAAAATAACATGTTGTCTAGCAACAAAGAAAACAGACACAAACAAAAGGGAAACAGAATGACAGTTCTGTGTTTATATTGTATACTTCTACTTTCAGGTAAACTGAATAAAACTAAAACAACAAACAAGTTAAAATGAACTGGCTAATCAACCTCCCAACAGTGAATTGATACCAGACTCCGGGTCAGTCCAGAAGTGGATTTGTTTTTTTGGTATGTTTGCTTTGTTTTTTCTTTTTCATTTCAAAAGCATCTGAGATTCATTAAGTTATTCTAAGGATATATAACTTTATAATTCAGTCTTTTAAATTTATTCATTAACTTACAGAACAAATATTAATTATTTTCCCCTTCAGCCAATTTTTGCTTTTGAATGAAAATACTTAAAATTTTCAATTTTATTAAAGCTACACAATGAAAAATGATCAATTCAGAATCTGGGATATTCTGATGAATTACATGGTTTAATTACTATTTGTATAGCAATTTATCAGTTATGTCATGATAATACACTACATGGCACCATCAAGCTATTAGTAACAATTTGATATAAACAAGTTCTGCATTTAACTTTGCAAGATAGGAATAGGAAAAAATGATAATGAAAGAGAGAAAAAACTGGCAAGGGATGTTAATCACCTCAATTTGTGATTTTTGGCAGAAGCACCTTGAAATTTCCCTCATGGGCCTAGTCTTAGGAATACCTTATGCTTAAAGAATTTAATGATATAGAATAAAACCATATTTTCACCATGATTTCATTAATTTCACCTGTATTTTTTCAAGCCATATACTCATCCATATACAAACCTGGTGAAAATATGTAAGAAAGCTGCACAGATCTAGCTAGAAATTCAGAGAATTAAAAACTATTCAAAATTTTGAAATAAACTCTCATTGACCATGACTTCTTTGAAATTCATTTTCTCTCAAGGTCTTCTTAGAAGCTGCATAATTAGCATGTTAAGAGAAACAAAATTAGCAACTTGTACGCAGCCAATAAAAAATGTTACTGATGGCTTACTTAAAACAGTGGTAAGAGATACCTAAAAATCTTGTAGTTATCTAAACAATAGTAAATAGGAGGACTTTGAAGACCTAACATTGACTGAGAAATGTATTTGAGATATGACAGTGATTGAGTTGCAAGAAGGCCAAGTCAGCAGTAACTGATGAATGGAGTAATTTGTTGTATCATTGGTACTTGCAGTGTGGGATTTGGCATCTCCATACAGTCAGAACTAAATGTTCTGACCCTTCAGTCAGAACTAACTCTGTGACTGTTGTACTGTGTATGTCTTAAGATTCCTGATTTGCCTCTTCTGCAACCGTTAGGAAAGTTGCTGAAAGCAATATTTTTTAGAGTGCTGCAACTAACTGTGGGATGGAGGTCAAAGGATGGATTAAAAGATGGTAGCACCATTAGTAACTTTCTCTTCTGAAGCAAATGTCACAGTCTGCTCTGATACACCATGATCAAAGACACTGTTCACATTCCTGCTGCATTATTCAGGTGTTCCAGTGTAACTCACACCATCATTTTCAGATAAACAACCCAAACAGGTCACTAAATGCCGAGGCCTCAGATCTGTCTTTACTGGATTTAGCAACTCTTCAAGAAATAATTTAGCACTTTTTATCTAGAAGCTAAATAAGAATTATTGCAAAGGAAAGTCTCCTGGCTTTTGCCATAGGAAAAAATGTGGATTCGACAAAAGCAAATGCAAATAAGAGGTATCCCAGCCTGTCTCTATGCATCCTGGAAGGATAACAAAGAGAAGTAAGGAGTAGTAGCCCTTGAGGAATTGTCAAGAATAATTTGTCTATCTAATTTCTTTTATAAGAAAGTAATGGGCCCTGCAGACTGGAGATTGGGTCAATGAAGCAGAAAATCAAGTCATCAGAAGAATATAGGAGAAGAGGAATAATGAGTTTGGGTAAGACTAAAGAGTCCACTCAGCCCAGTACCCAGTCTCTGACATGGCCATAGCAGTTGTTTATGTAAGAATGTAAAACCAGGGCAAATGCATAGTGATATGTCCTCAGTTTGGCCTTGTACTGGGTTTGCATGGCAAGATTTCGGTAGCAGGGGGGCTGCTGGATGGATTCTGTGAGAAGCTGACAGAAGCTTCCCCCATGTCCCACAGAGCCAATTCCCACTGGCTCCGAGATGGACCCACTGCTGCCCAAGGCTGAGCCCAACAGCAACAGTGGTAGCACCTCTGGGATAACAGATTTCAGAATGGAAAATAAATCAAAATTGAACTCTCAGACATTATCGCACTAACTTTAGTAGCTGACTCTTTGCTGTTCAGGGTAAAGTAAACAAGGATGGGAACTATCACTGCATACGTACAGGAACTCAGCATAGGTGAAGTTATCGATGTAGTGTCATTACAAACTTGCATGTATTCAAGAAAGAATCAGAAAATAAGTCACAAAAAATGATCTTGTTCCCAGAAAAATTGAATGCATTGTCCAAAGGCAATCCAGTGGAGTAGAATCACCCAGCGACATTATTCAAATAGATTTTGAAAAAGACCAAAATGGAAATGTAGCAGGCTGACTGTTCCTAAAGTTCTCAGAGAACATTTAGCCCCACAAGTCCTACTCTGTGTACTTCTGAGTTTTAGGATCATGCCAGAAGAAGATGCAATTTCTTGGTCTCAGTTAATCATTTTGGCAGTGGGAAATTATATGAAGAAGATGCAAAAAATATTTTTTACAAGTTGCTGCAGGGAACTTAAGAAACCAAACAATGTTTCTTGCTTTACTGGAGTATGTTCCTTGCACAGGAAAGATCCTTTTATTATGGCAGGTTGTTTATCATCTCCATGTTGAATGAGAAACCTAAAGGTTTAATTTTATTTCTTCAGTCATTTAATCCTAGAACAACACAAGTCTTCAAGCCAGTCTCATTGTCTCCCTCCTGAAGAGTGGCCTCATGGCTCCTGCTGCGACCCGTTACATTTCACAGCTGATTCAGAGCCCACTGCTGCTCCTGCCCACTGTGATGGAGAACTTGCTGTTGTAAATGGATACAGCAGTGCAAAGATCATGGGAAGCTTATCCCTTTGTTTTTAATTTCCCCCCCTAAGGGCAATTTGTTCCAATTAGTGCCTCAGCTAGCAATTATTGCTGCACAGTGCTCTGACTTATTTCTGTTTGAACTGGCTGAATCAAAATTAGAGAATCTCTTGTGTGACGTAATATATACCCTGGTCTAGTGCTCTTGCAACAAAGAAGATCCTTTGTCAGGGATCGTGGCCATGCTCTCTGGAAAAGGACATTCCTCGCCATTTGATTTGGTTCTCTTTTCCATTTTATACAGGAATAATTTTAAACAGTAGCTTTCCTTTGCTGTAAGGGTACGTGTACCTAATGCATATGAGCAAAACAGCATGCACAAATGTGCCTGAATGATTTTTTTGTTGTTGTTATTGCTTTGTCTTGTCTGGGTGCTGACCATTCCTCACAGATGTGTCTCTCACTGGATCCAGTAGCTGGCACTCCTGGAGGGAGCATTGCACTGCACAGTACACATGTATGAGAGTCTCCCTCACAGCATGTACCAGCTCCATTTGTTTTGTCCTGTTTTTCTAAGTGAGGACAAACCAAACCTAAAGAGTTATGGGACAGCTGGTTTTATCACATATCCAAAAATCAAGATACATCAGTACACACAGTGAACTATTTCACCCCAAAAGCTTCATTGGAATAGAAAACTTTAATGACATAATGTAGAAAGAATCTTGCCAGGACTTTGACATGTTTCACGTTTCTGACATTGAACAGATTATTTAAAGGAAAAGGCCATGTGATGATGGAGACCTAATCATGGCTGGAAGGAAATGCAAATGAGAATTAGTCCTTACTATCTTTGGTTCCCTAGCAGTACAGCTCTTCTGATCACCTGGCTGAAAGTGAGAGAAGGCTCTCACATACAAAAATCAGAAACAGTCCATAGATTCTGGGAGAAGCTTAGCATAGAAAGAGATAGGAGCAAACCTTACCTAAAAACCATTTGGTACCACTCTAAGGAAGTAATACACCTTAAAGTAGCTCCTTATCATTCCCTATTAACTTTCTCAAAGTTGAAACATTGGATAAACATTAAAAAATTCACCCAAATTAGGCATATAATTTTCTTCAAAAAGGGTGGTGCTGTTCAAAATTAAGAAACCTGCTACCACTATTCACAAAGACGAAACAAAACAAAATGAAAAAAACCCATATCCCTTTTGGAGCATGGGTCCCTGAGGACTGTCAGATAACATATATTCACACAGCCCTCTAGGCTCATTTGTTTACTAACTTCTGTAGTTTGGCTTACAGCCATACAGCAAAAGCACTAAATAAAGAGCAACTTATGTAGTCAATTATAGACAACATTAAAATCAAACAGATGTATACAAAATAGAGAAATTAAAAATACATACATCTTTATATAAAATACATCTTTACGAAACACAACAAATAACTGGAGATGCAATCCAGGCTACAATTATCTCAGTTATAGCAGCTTCAGATCTCCTTAAACTAGTTACAAATATAATGTGCCTCTGATGATACTGTCACTGAAGATTGCTCTTGCAATAATACAATTCTTACTTTTTTGCCTCTCTCATTTTATAAATGTGAAGAAGGTAGGAGTAAATAGTTTTGCGAAGTAATACAGAGCCTGTGGAAAAAATTTGGTTACTTTTCTGATGTCATCATAACATAATAAGAAGTAAAGGTTATTATGTGAAGTATGTTGCTTAATGCCTAGGCGCTTCTGTCATGAGAATTGTGATCTGTTTAAATGAGAGAAATATTACATTTGTGGTTTTTTTTTTATAAGGTGCAATAATCTAAAAGGATTTGGTTTGTTAATGTGATCACAAGACAAAAGTACTTGACGAAGAAGTAAAAAACATACCTGTGAATACAGGTAGATGTCTAAATGGAATGCATTTTAGAGATCCGTATCCTTTAGACTATGGCCATGCTTCCTAAGTATTGTGATAGTGACTGCTTTGTGACTGCACAACAAAGCCTGTGAAGGTGAACAGAATTGCCTGGATTTGTATGGCACCAAGGTCCAATTGCCTGGACTGTAAAAGCTGCACAAATCTACCTACATTTAAGATGCTGGCCTGGTTAGAAATGTAAACCCCTTGTGAACATGCATTCAGGAGGCATAAACCATGCTAGAGCTGGTTATGCTTGTATCAGTACCTTACCATATTAATCTGAACCAAGTTTTGATTTGGTTGTACCATCATATGAACTGCAGTAAAAGAGAAATTAAGAAAATTACCCTCCTTCCCCAAAGAGGTGATCCCTAACTGCATAGGTATTTCTTGTACAGAGAAAATCAGTAGTGATTTTCTTAAACAAATGCATTTTGCTTTGAATTGAAACAGAACAGGAATACATGGTTTCAGCCCTTCTCATACTGACATGACCTAAATAATAAAACCCTATAAACTGCATTAAACAATCACAATCTTTTCAGTAATTCAGCAGTGTTTTTTCATTTGAGAACATCCTGAGATGCAAAAGCTGCCACCCAGATAGGTCTGAACCAGCTCACATTTAAGTTTTGATTTCATCCTCTGAAGTCAGAGTGAGGTCACAGAGTTCCCACTGGGGTATGAAGTTTTCAAAATACGAGGGTGCCCATGAATGCCGTCAACATTCAGGCCCACAAGCACCATTTAACTTACTGTCAGGAACAAAGAAAATTCCATGAGGTAGTAGACTGAATATCCCTGCAGGATGATGACAGTTCAGAGGAAATCCAGATGCATTAGCATGGAGGAAACTTCTGTAAACAAGTTCTGCACTCCAGCAAAGAAATAAATGTCAAGGTAAGCTTGGCAAGCGACAAAAAAAGGATGAGTCATATTGCTCCAATTTCATTCCGAAGATGCTATCTTTCACCTTCCTCAGTACTGCAGTCACAAGACTGACAATGTTGCGGCTCCTTTATGGGAAACGGTATTCAAACTTTGTGGATAAATGATTCAGCGGAGCCCTACAGTAATTTTTCACACATAATTTGTTTTTATTACCAAAATCAGAAAGGAATAAGTTTCCACATGCAGCAATCAATGTGCAATTGCCTATCTAAAATGTTTGTAAATCACTCCCCTGCCATGCTTTTACTTGATATTTTCACATTAAAATATATAGTATGAAGTAATTTTATGACAGGCTTCTTGTTAAGCAGTTAATGGAAAGTGTTATGTCCATTTTGCTAAAGAAGAAATGAAGGCAGTATCACTGAGACCACTTTTCCAAGCAATCATTTTCTTTGAGTTGTTTAACTTCTGATTAACCAAGTTGACACATCTTGGAGACTCATTTTTAAGACTGCTATGCGCTTTAATTAAAGTCAAGAGGATCTGTATGCACCTAGCAGGTCTGAAATTCAGGCCAACTATTCAGATATCAAGGAATTAGAAATAAAAGGCCACTTTTGAAAAGTTTTGCAGGAGATTACATGTGATGTCTGGGACACAGCCCAGGACTAAACCCAGTCCCTTAGCTCTCAAGCCAGAGAATCAGCAGAGTAATTGTCATTCCTGCTAGTGCTACTGAGTAGTATTTTTATTTTCCTAAAAGATGCATAGAAAGTACTTCTGTCTAGCTCATCCCTATTCTCTACTGTTTGTTAATCTGACTGCACCTCACTAATATTTTTCCTCTGGAATGATTAATTATTTTTACTTTAGTGAACAGAAGCCGGTCCCTGATACAAAGATTGTGATATTAAAGGGAGAACCCAGCAGTTTATAACAAGTTTTCAGCTGAGTTCATCAGTAGTTTGTGCTAATAAGATCTCTAGGTGAAACTTTATGTATAATGGATTCCTTTCCTCTCATGACATAGTGTTGCCATTTCTGTTTTCAATTAATTTTTTAGAAAACTGAAATGCATAGAAGAGTTTAATGTTCACAAAAGCAATTCAGTTTGAATCTTTTTATGCCTAATATCCCAGGATAGTGATTTTTTCATACTATCCAGGTAAGGTTTTTAGATAAAGAGATTCCAGATTGTTGCTTATTAAAAATTACATTTATTCTTGTGCCTGTTCTCCTATGATTACTCTTGCAAATACTCATCCTTGAAAATGTAGTAAAGTGTTCTAATGACACAGTGTTATTCTGCATGATTAGTGTTGCAGAATACAGCCAGGTTCTTTTCTTATGTGGTAAATTTCTATCTTACCCAGATGATTTAATCCAAACTATGTCTGGATTAGAAAAGCAATTGTGTTCTGTTGAATTCACCAGCAAGCTGGAGATTTCTAAGCATGCCAATTTAACACTATATAAGTACAAACAAAGCTCATAATTTCCAAGGGATATGGCAGCTATGGTTTAACATGTTCTTGATTCTTGCTTATGGACAGACATCAATATGCGTGCTGCTGCACTGAGATGTTTAATCCCATGCCAGCGAACAGCACCAAACCTACTTCGAAAAGCCAGGTCACCACATTTTTATTCAGTTCTACCTCTTGTCAAAGCTAAGTGCAAGAAAGAGAAGTGTCCTGAAAAGCCATTTGGAAACCTTATGGTAAACAATCTCCAAGCTAGTTGTAAAAACATTTCCAAGACATGCATCTTGGTGTTACTGGTTCAGAAATCTCCCAAAACTATGTTTCTGTATTTAGCAGTGATTTCTGGTTTCTCTTGGTTATGAACAAATCAAAAAGATTTCTTACAGCACTGGTCCTGGGAGCTTCAGTTTTACCATTCTCGGGGTCCCTAAGTAAGTAGAGATGTGCAAGTGAGAAACGCTAAAAGCCAGAGGTGTAATTTTGGTTGGGAGAAACTCTGACCTTATCTACACAGGTTCATTCAACCTTGCTTTCTCCATACTTAGCAATGTGATTCCTTCAGCTGTGTCTCTGCACATCTGTTGAAGTGACTGGGGTGACAAGACCCCATGAAACTATCAGCCCCTGTATGAAAACAGCCAAATAAGATCTTCCCTTACATCTTCTGTCCCCCATCACCTTTTTTCCCAGCCTACTTTTCATATATCTCCTCCTCTGCATTTCCATATGTGGGTTTCTATCACTTCCCTTCTTCCTGACAGTCTCTCTCATAGTATTTTTATCCTTGTTTTTTGAATGTTGGAAGAAACAGGTAAGTGAATTAGACCTGTCAAATCCATGCATATCACACAGTCGTGCCCTGTAACCATGAGAAGCGTTTACTGTGCCCATCCTCTGTTCCTTTTGCCCACTTACTCAGTCTCAGATCAGACTTTCTGTGTGGAACTCACCTCTCCTGGCTTCAGACATGAACCCCTGAGCCAGCCTCCCAGGGCTCTGCCTCACAGAAGAAAGAAATAGGTATTTGGAGACATGATTTATCTCAGGCTTTTTAAATGCCTACCTTTGGATGAAACTACTTGAATCTTTTAAGACCTTCTTTCTCTCCACTGACTATAAGGGGAACCCAGATAATCAGCTCAGCAACTGAGAGTCCTATTTGAGATACTTACATTTGGCCAGAAAGATGTTTAGTAGCCATGCCCCATGTAGACCGGTGGCAGACAAAGGGAATTTGAAATAGGAAGATGGTGAAAACCACAATTCCAGCTCTAAACAGAAAAAAACCGAGAAATATTTAGAGCTGGCAGTACCAATAAACTATGTACTGTTGCATGGTTTTCAAGCATTTGACCTTTTAAAGATGGCAATTTGTGAGTTACATATAAAATAAAGTTTAAAAAAAATCCAAATCAACAAAACTATAATACCCAAAATGATCTGATAGAAAAAAACTTTTACACTATGGGTAAGGCTTGATGCTTTAGATGTTACAGCTGCCACTCTTCATCCAGTTTCTGAACTTTAAAGATAGGATTTATGGCCTTACAAGCATGAAGGTGAGGAATCATAATAAAAATAAGCATATGGATTCACATGAAAAGTATGTGCCAAATAAAGCCTTAAATCATTTTATGCAGCCTGTCATTCAAACATATTTGACTGTCATCCAAATTGCTGGAATTGTCCTTCACACAGAAAAAAAACCCCTCTGTTTATTTTTAGGATAATTGGAAGAGCAACATATTATCTTCAAATTAATGAATAGGTCAAGTTGTTTTTATAAGCTTAATAATATTTTCCATTGTCCCTCCCTCCTTAACACCTATCTTCATTGCCTAATCATTCACTTTATTTTTTTGAGTTTGGGTGAGTCATGAAGTGCATATTATGATGATAAATATATCATCTCTGCTTCCTTTTAATGTGAACTCAGTGGTGTGATTCACGCCACAAACCTATTTTACTCATTCTATCCTTTGTTCATAACCTTGACTCTGTTAATATCAACAGTACTGCTGGAATCACATGTTTCTACTTAAAAGTTAACATAAAGGTCTTATCTGCTTTACATTCTATAAATTCTGTCTGACACATTTTTTTCCTATGACTCCAGCTATTCATTTGAAATCACAAACGTTATTGTAACACAAGCTGAAGAAACTCACCTTAAATATGAAGGTGATATTTTCCCTCTATGATGCCATTTAACTGATTTGAATCAATTAAATATTGTAAAGGATATTTAAGAAGTTCTTTCTTTCTTTCTTTTACAGCTTACTTCACAATTTCAAGCTCTGCTGGGACTGTGTTCCAGTGCTATGTTATAAAATCTGTACACCCTATGTGTGTTGCCCAAACAGAATCACACTTGGTTCTTCCTTGCCTGGCCCCAAAGACTGTACCTATATTCACACCATCCCTGAAACCCAGAGTATGTACTTTGCTTCTCCAATTTCATGTGAGTAACAAATGACTTTGCAGTAGTTCTGAAAGTGCAGTGGTTGGTGATCCTGAGTGAGAGCAATTACGTGTGTGTCATTAAAGCAACATGTAGCTGAGCCATAGTAGTCTAAAGATAGTAACACATCATTATGTGTGCTCGTGTCTGAATGGTGAGGGAACATAAGATCTTCCTTAAGAGGAAGTTATTGGAAAGTTAAGATAAAAAGCAACACAGTGTAAGATGTTTTCTATGCAATCCTTTCAGGAGGCTCCATTGTGACATTAAATCACTGATTGACTATGTTTGTGTGCTCAGAGAAAGACAATGATTAGAAGTTGCTGGTTAATTATGAGGTGGAGAGAAAACAGTGAGATCATTTGGAAGTGAACAGAGAAGCACACAGACATGCTATGGGACATTCTGAAAGCAGAAAGATTGGTTCATCACCTTCCAGACTTAGAAAAGACAGGCAAGTGCAGAGACTGTTTCTTGTTGCTACAGGGGAAGTTTTGTTGGTTTTTTTCCTGAAAACAAGTAAATTCAGATAAAATATTTTGTCCAGTGCTAACCAATAACCAATGCCTTTCCATTCAGGGCTGAATATATGCCAGATTTATTTGAAAGGGTCTTTGAAAGGAACAGATGTGGGAGTATGTGCTGTGCAGCTGTGAAGAGGTGAGAGGAGTGAGTAGGGGCAGATGAGGAGTGGTGGTGTAGGAGATTTGGAAGTTTCCTAAAATGGCTTCCCCTGGTAAATCTTTATTTGGTGCTGCAATAGGACAAGACCTACTGAATGCAAATCTGCTAAGGCAACCAGATTGAATAGCTCTAGACCATAGTTTTGGTCCATCCCTAGACCAGGAAATTGCATGGCAAATTGAGGAATGTCCTTTTCACTCGTGCAAATGGCAATCTTACTATTAACTTCCATGGGTCAAGACAAGCACATTATTTAAAGCACCTACTGGGACTTACTTTTTAAATATCTTATTTGACCACAGATCTTTGAACATCTTTGGCTGCCATTTCATTTGTGATGTTTAAATAGCGGTAAAATTTTTCCATTTTCATTCAAGGTTGGAGTAAGTTTTGATACAATTCAAATTCCTATGGTTAATTTCAATATTCAGATTAAACAAGGAAGCGTTGTTTTACTTGAAAAGCTCCTTTCCATGGAAACCTGATTTATAGCATAATGTTGAAGAAAGAGACCAGGGTTATCTAAACACTCACCATCCTGTTTACTATTGTTATCAGCTGAGGACTAGTGTATATTTATTACAGAATGGCTAGTTGCTCTGGTACAGCTCACCTCTCTGGGCCTTTTGTCTTATTTTTTTCTTTCAGGATGACCACTGCCTGCTTATCCTGGCTTGAGAGGAGCACAGCACACAAAGTTGGCTATTTCTATACCTGTGAGAGCTAAACCACCCCTGTGATGCCTTGCCAGCCTGTCCCACACCCTTTACCTTCCATCCCTCCTGCTTTCCATCTCCTGGTGGAGACACAGCATTCTCCCACCCCTGGCCCTGGCTCCTCTGGCACTCAGCCACCATTCTGCAGCAGGTCTGACTGGATCTGATGTCTGCCAGAGACTGTTCTTCAGCAGCCGGGCCCCGGAGGTAAGAGCAGGGACTGAGAAAGGCTTCTCCCAAGTAAAATATGACTTATTCATAGGAACAGAGCTCTTGGGGAGAAAAATGTTAATGTGAGATGAGCCAACGTCTCGCCCAAAAGATTGACAGGCCTAACACTTCTTTGGACCCCCCTTTCTGGATGGAAATGCCTCTGACGGACTTCACTTTTCTTAGCTTCAGAGCAGAGATCTTCTTTATAACAAGGCAATGACTCTGTTTTGTGTGTCTGTGAGCTCCTTTTGCCAAGCTCATCTGGTGAAGAAACTAATGGACACTGGAAACATTCCTGTGACTGCCCTGCTTGATGTACCGCATGCTGCACATCAGCACAAGAGGAGTCCCTGCTTCTAAAATTGAACTCTCTTTCTTAACAACCTCATTTACCAGGACACCGAGCTGGCGAATCAGATGCACACGACTTGCCTGGCTGTGCTGCGTCCAAGCTCTGCCTTCCTGCAACATAGGCTCTCCCCTTGAAGTTCACTGCAGGTAATTTCATCTCTAAGTGCTTGTAGGTGTCTGGCTATCTACTTTTTTTGTTGCTTATTGCACTTGGGAATCTGGGAAAACTCTTGAAATTATTTGTTTCCTTGCTGCTTTGACAGATCATGCCATCAGAAAGGAACATGTAATATTCAAAAAGATAATGAAATGTCTCCCAGTATATCTACAGTTGATTTTAAAATTGTTCAGAAATATCTTGGTTTGTGTTTCATTTAATTATTAGTTGGTAACAGATCAATTATTCTATAATTTTCACTCAAAGAGTAATCTGTAAGTATTCACAAATGCAGACAAATCTTTTTAAGTAGTGTGTGTATATATATAATAAATAAAACTAAAACTCCTACTTAATTTTGTGTGTTTCAGAATTCTGCACATTAAATATGAAGGGCACTATCTACAGATATAATCTAAGGAATTCTTTTTCTTAAAAGCAGTGACTAAGATCTTGGTTCAGGAAGTAAATTAAATATTTCAGAATATTGGCTATCTTTCTGAAGGTAGAAAAAATTGGGCGGGACAAATATTTGCTGCATCTTGTATTACTTGTAGGGAGTAGCTGCTTTCTTTGTGTCATTGGAAATGATACAAACATGTATTATTACGTGCTTGTTGGCATACAGGCTAGAAATAAACTAATTGTCTATTTAATGTATGCCCTTCCTTCTGGATCTCAGTTTTCAGTCCAGTGAGTTAAAGTTACTATCAGCTTTCAGGCTATGAGTTAAATCTCTGCCCCATAAATGTCAGTAGGAGGTTTGGCATTACATTAATTGGGACCAGGATTTTACTCCATGAGTACTTTTTGGGGAAGATCTGAACTGCTGTGTTAAAAATTCAAATGAGAGAAATCTCAGCTTACAAGTACGTAAGGCATTCATTTCTATCTTTATGTAAAATGATTTGGTCAATACCCAGAGGCAGTTAAATTAAGACTGGTTACAGCTTTTACTTGCTGCTAAAAATTCAGCAATTCACATCTAGAATAGATTTAGTTTTTACTAAGAGAGAAACAGACTCCAGATATTTAGCTTGTGACACAGATATGATTTATTTTAGACCATGCATCAGTCTAGAGTAGATGGCTTAAGCTGCCAAAGTCAAAGGCTGGTTGTCTTAGAAGCCCTTCTAAGTGTACTAGAGAGTTATACATCAAGTTACACGTCGCTGTGCATAAGGTTTTGTGGATGGCACAACACACAGATGTTTTTCCTCACAAAACAGATGAATACATTAGCCAAGGTTTTCTTAAAAAGCAATGTGTTGTTTCAGTGACAGCTGACCAGTAGTGGTCTTCAGCTGAAGAAATTCAGTTGTCTCTTGACAGCAAGGAGATTAGTAACTTCTTAATTCACTCAGCAACCTGGAGCTTACACCAAAAACACTATAGGCTATGTGTACTACATAATAATTCACAGTATTTCACAGATGCTATGTTCCTTACCATTAGGCTTTCAACTGGAGCAGAAAGAAAATAATACAAGATCACTATGTAGAAACACATTCTTGCTATTTCTGCATAAACTTTTCAGCACAAAAGCAAGCTCAGACCGTCTGAGTGGTGAAGGGAGTGCCCAGTGCAACACCCAGGCTGTGCAAAACTGGCTTTAGGCCAACTTTATCTTCTCCTGGTTGTGGAACCCTTTTGGGGCTGGTGTATGGCAAAGAGTTTAAAGGCTAGTGTAGATGCCAGCAGTCTCAAAAGGGCTATTTTAGTAGTCAGGATTATTGGTGCATAAAGGAACCACAAAGCCCTTGCTCTCTACTGCTTTGTGCCAATAACACACAGCAAGGGAGTGACAGAAGATGCTTATAGCAGAGGAGGTTTTCACAGCTTTTCGGGAATATCTTTGTGACAAATCCCTCTGGCATCCTGGACTCACGCAGATCTGCCCTGGTTTGCCGGTGCAGTGGTGTTACGGTTTCGGGCAGACGACTGAAGTGCTGAAGATTACTTTTTAAAGACATGATGCTGGCAAATTAAGTTCAAAGTCTAAGCAGGGCCCTTCCAAGTGGCAACTCTCCAGGGCTGGACAGTTATAGCATTAACTTCTATAAATCTTTTCAGGAGCTTTTTGGGCTTCAAATACTTCCAACATTTCGTCATTCCCATTAAACAGGGAAAAATGCTGAATCCTTTTTTGGAGGCCAGCATAATTATATTCTCAGAAAATAATAATAATTTAAAAAAAAATTTGGAAAACATTGTATGTGTTGGAAAACAGACCATATGATAGAATTAGTTAAGTATCATAGTAAATGCTGGCAAAAATGTTAATACAATGGCTTTCTTAGATGCACTCCTGGAAACCGATGTTGATACAAAAAGGTGCAAGAAGAACTTTTAAGAGATTTGTTTAGGACTCTTCTTTGTAGCTGGGGAACAGTGTAATTTCAGCTGTAAAACCTCTGCCAAACCGTGTACACGTCTCACTGTAAAGTGTGCACTTCTTTATTTGCACGTCCCTAACAAAACCAACTGGACCAAATGTTTTTGTTGCTTTACATCAAGTGCTTTTTCCTCCATCATATTTGCTTGCTACTTCTATTCCTGTTAATTAAGATTCTGGGATATTTGGGAGGAAAAAATGGGAAAACAAGTGTCAAAGAAGTCTCTTCAGCAATAAAACTGATCACATTATTACAGCCAGAAGCTCACAAGACAACATGAGCAGTGTGCTCATGCAGCTGGATACTTCCATGAATGATTCAATAAAGTATCACTTGTTTAAAAATGAAAACTGTCCAGTGAACTAACACTTTACAATAAAGCCTCCAATGAAGGTATGCTTTCTTTTCTTTTTAATGCTGTGACTAAAGTTATTGAGATAAAATTTGGTGTCCACCCTCACATCTCTACATAAAACAAAAGAAAAGAAGTCAGACAGAACCCGGGACAATATGATATGGATTCAGAGAAAGAAGAGACTCAAACTGATGAAGATTCCAAAAGAAAATGAAAGGAACTATCAGTCTGGAAAACTGAATAAATGTCATGCACTGTGTTTGGACCCTGTTATGTTTCAGACTCAGAATACCTTCACTTGGCAAGGCACTACACTGCTTATCACTATTTTTTAAGCTAATGCATGACTTAAGTGTTCACACGTCTTAAATAAATTAATTCCTCTGACACAGAGTCTTCTCTGTTTGCTACATGGATAAAAGGAAACAGATTTAGTGCTATTTATACCACAGAAATTAAATACTCATATAAATGTGCTACTGCATTTATACTGAATTTTCAGAAAGTCACAAAAATAAGAGATCCAAAGGCCTACTGGATGCAAGAGACTTTTTCTGAAACATGAATTGTTGAAAGTTCATAATTTCAACTTGAGGAACATCTTTTGAATCCTGTATTTCCCAAGAAGAATGTTAATGCTAAATTTCAGTAGTCAGCTCTTGAGCTGGAACCAACTTGGAACAAGGACTCAGTTGAAGCATAAGAAAACCTTTGTATTTAATTTGCAGAAATTATAAAGGCTTGGTGCGCAGAAAAGCTGAAGTTGCTGGAAAACTGCAAATCTCACAAGAGCACAGAGGGAAATATGCTTCTGGAGATGGATTAATGTGGAAAATTGAGACAAGGACCTCTCACTGAGCAGGCCACTGGATGGTTCACACAGTGAGACAGTGAGGTCTGGAAGGATCACGGTATGGCTGATCATGAGGCCATACTGTCACACTCTTGCACACACACAAGTTAGTTAAAACAGGTGCAAACTTGCAAGCTAGAAGTGTGCAGGCTCCAGGGGTTCACCTACAGAAAAGCTGGGTGCACATGGGTGGCACTGGAGCAAGGACTGCTCCCCCTTAGCATGGCTCATCCCGTTTGTCACATGGTGTATGTTAATGTGCTGTGTGTGCAGAGGTGTGTCAGTGAAGGACAATCAGCCTGTGTGAAGGAGAGCTGCTGCTGGCTGTGCTGCTGGCACTGCTCTGCCCTTTCTGCACTGGTCAGACGCACAAGCAGGACCAGGCTGCACCCTCGGCATCAGGCTGTGCAGGGCCTCCAAACCAGCCCTGGGCAGAGGGGTGAGCTCAGCCACACCTGCACCGAGTGTGAGTGGCAAACCTTGAGTTTCACATCAGGCTCCTGGACCAGAACAGGACTTTGTAATGTATTCCGGTAACTTTCAGGAAGTGGAGGCAACTCACACCAGCAAATACATAAAAGGTTATTTTTTAAACTAGATGTATATATTTATATAAAATATTTATATATTTATAAATCTAATATAAATCTATTTAAAAAAAGGAGGTTCTTAATCCTAGGTACTTACATCCAAATTTAATGAAAAAACTTATTTAAGTTATTTAAGATAACATACTTGAATATGTATGATTAATATTTCATTTTTTTAATATGATTTAAATTCTTAAATCCAGGAGTAATGGAATATAGCAACTGGCATCCCAAAGCCATAACTGAGTATGACTTAGTTGTGATTTTGAAAGAAGTCTATTCCTAAAAATACTGAACACGTTTTCATGTACATCTAGGAAGCTTAACAGAAGGAAAAAAAAAAAAAGGCATCCGTGACAGGACCCGAGGGAATGGCCTGAAGTTGTGTCAGGGAAGAAAGGTTCTTCACCCAGAGGGTGGTTGGGCACTGGAACAGACTCCGCAGGGAAATGGTCACAGCTTGACAGAGTTCAAGAAGAGTTTGGACAACACTCTCAGGCACAGGTGTGACTCCTGGGGATGGTCCTGTGCAGGGCCAGGATTTGGACTTGATGATCCTTGTGGATCCCTTCCAACTCAGCTGATTCTGTGATTATAAGGTATTTTTATAATGATCAGCATTTGCAAAAATGCCATGCTTGGAGGCTACGTAAGGTTTCATATACATTCTAGTACTTCCATAAGCCTCAGTGGCCACAGGAACAGCTTAGAGGTGCTAAGTATTTTTCTAGCATCAGTACTTCCCCATCTGTTTCCTCCTGCAAACATCATTCTCAGCAGGAGCCAAGGAGGGTATGTAGCAAGCAGTGAGAAATGGCAGAACTATAAAGTAGGAACACAGTTTAGGAAAACATCTACTTCTAGGGCAGACCATCACCAAGGGAAGCAATTTTTGGGTTTTAGTGTAATAAAACAAAATAGTTGTACCACACTGAACCTTTCTTGCAGTTTTAATACCAGATGCTAAAATATGAGGTACCTGATAATGTTTTTAAGTTATATATAGTTCTTGGTATAAAAGTAGATAGGAAAAAATTGTGATTAAATACAACACAGCAGTGCAGATTCAGGAATTCTTTTCAAGATCAGTAAGCTAAAAAAGAAATAAGTCATGCCGTTTTCACTCTTCTTCAGTTTCTATGGCTACTGAAAACCAAGCTTAGAAACTGAATGATGCATATGTCTAACTTGGCAAATGAATAAAAGTCTAAATATCAGTGTAATAGTGTAATTCTGAACATTATTCTAGCTTCCTGTATTTGAGTTTCCTTTACATGAGCTTGAGATGAGATAGAACATAATTACTTGTTAATTGCTTTTTAGGGAACAGGCTGCAAGAAGAGATGTACAGCACCAGGAAAAGTTAACAGGCATGACAATATTGGTTTATATTCAAGCTAAACCTTCTACAGCACAATAATATATTTATGATCAGCTGTTGGGGATCAGCCCAGTTACCCAAACTGGTAACATCACTTCACATGAACTAAAGGTCCTGCATCTCTCCACCTGCCACTTGAAAACAGTGTAGGTCTTCCACAGATTCTGTGTTGTCAGCTCTGACGGGTGGCTTAGATACTCCAGAGCTTCTCAAATAGCATCAGGCACCCAAGTTAAGCAACTGAAATGCTCTCTTCATGACTGAAATAGCCTTCAAGGTACTAGAACAATAGGTAAACAAATTCTGGGTTTATGCTCAGGCAGCAGATAGTGAACTAAAGGAATTGTGCTGGGACATGCAGATTGCATCGAGGATTTAGTAGGCAATGAATAGAAAAATTAATCTGGGAAGGGAACACGAGAAAAGTAGTTCGGGAAATGATGCACGGAACACAAAAAAGAGACATGGGTTTTGTGCTCTGATAAGATCAAGACAAAGTGATGTAACCCACTTGCCTCCTGATGTATCAGATCATACTGGTACAACTTACATGCACTGGAATGATTAGCTGGCACACGATACAGGAAATGATTCAGTATTTAAGTAATGTAGCAGGCAAAGCTCCCTTTTCCCCATGGGCCTTACGCCTTGGCTCTCTGAGTATTCTTTTATACACAGGCTTTGTTCTTTAAGGTGCTATGCAAGCCACACTGGGACTTTGTTAAACATGTGCAAGTTTTAGTTCATAGGAGCACATTCTGGACCCATGAAAAAGCCACCCCAATATATAATTAATTGCTTGTTAAAATTAGGGCAATTTGATCTCATCTGGTTTGGCCCTGCTCTTTGCTGCTCTTATCCTAAAAGGCTGCCACCCACTATTTGCTGCACAGAGGTGTTCCCCCCGCTCAGCTTCACCTTTTGGTTCCCACATGTTTTGCCTGGAAGGACTTCACCTCTACTGGCCTTGTCCCTTCACCAGCCCTGGAAGGGCAACTACACCAGTACCACAGCTGCACATGGGGGTTTCTTCCAGTTCCATTCTGTTTTCTCACGGATAGCACATTTCTCTTTTCAGTAATTTCCAAGTTTCTCTTTTTTCTCTTAGTAAACAAAGATGTGAGGTAGCCACATTTTCTCACTTATTCTCTCTCCCTCTCTTAGAGTTGTCTATTCATCATGTTGGAGACAGTTTCAAAGGCAAATAGATTGTCACATTAATTTTTATTTGGGCTTCAAATTTACCTAAATGAGAAGGTCTGTCTGTACTAAATAACTTCTAAATGAAGAAGTTAGTAAAATGCTAACTGTTTTGAGTTCTTTTGAGGGCAGGAGGATCTAGAAAAGACACATTTAGAGCAGTGACAATCTGGATCAGGAAAGACTGCCAGTCAAAAATCATATAAAAGGAGCGTGTTAAGGAAGCAAGAGAAGTCCTTTCAGAACAGCTAAAGAACTATAAATATCCTCGATCCTCCCAGCTTGTGCTTCTTACTCAGCCACAGACTCAGAGAACTTGGGAATCAGCTGAACTGGTACTAGTGGCTTCTTCCCTGCCTCAGGGATAACAGGAAACTGAGATTGCAGTGGTTCTTCTGCAGTTGCCACTGCAGTCACCTTTGCTAAACAAGAACAGCATTTGATGAGGGATTGGTACTTTTTCATTAAAAAACCCAAACAAATCACAGTTCCCTCTCTACTGTCACAGCAATCGGCACTTCTCTAGTCAAGCATTTCACCAATGAATAGTCTTGTTTGGGTATCTTTCATTGGCAATACAAAGCTAAAACTGGAAAGAGAGTTTAACTAGGACACAGCCAGCCAATCTGGATATTTTTCTAAGGATTTTTGTCCATATGAGTTCTGAGCACAAATGCCAAATGACATTCAGAAGAAAAGATTAAGCTGATAAAACTGTGCAGCAGGGCTTTTCCTACTATTTTGGCGGCTTGTGGTACATAAATTACGTTACACTTTTTGCTTGATTAAAAGGAAAGGAAGTAAAAGCAAGTACTAACCTTCCTTTTTAATTAAACTGATTAAAAAGGATCATCTGCGTGTTTGTCCTTTCATTTCATATTCCACTAGCCAAATGGGTTCTCAAACAGAGCTGTGCTGCAAGATAGAATATCGCTAATGAGGTAGCAACTTTTTTTTGCAGGTATCTACTTACTTTATCTGGATGCCTCATTGTTAATAGTCTCCTCTGCCCAAGCAGCTGTGCCTGTGATATTAGAACAACATGTTCCCTCCAGTACAGTGTGTGGAGTTATTTCATGTCCAACCAGAGATAAAATGTAAGCTACTCAAAAGGAACTTCCAAATCACCCTCTAAAAGGAAACTGCAGAGAGACAAGTTGCTGGTAAGAAGAGAGATGAAAGGGTTATGTTAAGCCCTTACTGACCATATTTCTCTTTCGCTGAGCCACATTATGCAACCTGTCAGGTGCAGAATACTTGTAGTTTCTAAGAGTTGAACAAGCATTGCAGATATGTGCAGAGCAAATACTTTTATTTAAATGACATGCTAGGAAAACAAAGTCATTTTGCATGGAAGTCAGGATGTAGAGGGAACAGGTGGCAGATACAGATATTTTGGAAAGGAGAATGCAAGAAAACAGATTTATTCTGCATTGTTACAGGGGTCAGTGGACATTTCCCTTCCTTATTTACACATATCTACTGAAAAGGGAGTGAGACCACATGGTAATATATTTTTAATCTTAAGTATTCCTGCAGGGCCGGGCTGTGAGGAGCTGGAGACTGGCTGCAGTGTCACCAGAGCAGGAACTGGTAGTCCCAGGGGGTAGAAATGGCATCCTGGACTGTGAGCAGCACAGGGAGAGCCCTGGGGAGGGGTCAGGGGCCCCTAAAATAAAGGAATGGATGCATCGGGTGCCAAACTTTTAGTTTGCATTTAAATGAGGTAATCCTCCATAGCAGATCTAGGCTTACTGTGTCTAAAGGTTCAGGATGAAATTTTCTGGGAGGCATTCTCACTAGCTGATTTGGGAATATTAAACCTACTCAAGTGCTTGTGGTTTTTTTACCCTAGTCCTCTGTTACTCAGGTGATTTGTGCCAGGTATCTGGTAGCAGATGGCCTCTGCAGAGGGTTCTCCATCAAAAAGGCATTAAACACTTTAGCATTTTCAGCATCATCTGTTTAGATATTTTCTCCCCTCAATGCAGCAGACCAAAGCTTTCTCAGCCTTCCTCTTACCATTAGTGCAATTACAGAAGGATTTCCTGTTACTCCTCACAGGCACGGCCTTTCTGCTGCTCCCTCCCTAACAGTGTTTTTCCCTCTTGCTGTTGCAGCCGTGCTGGGGTTTTTAGTGTTCTCTTCTGAACCCGGATGGGTAACAGAGCCTTCCACAGCAGTAGCTTGCACTCCATCCTCTGGTCTCCCAACTTATTTGTTTCCCTCTGACTTTACCTATCACCCTCTGAGGCTGGTGAATCTATGTATTTTGAGTATCTATTGCCTCACACTGTTTCTTTTTACAGAAAATAGGGAACTCCACAACTTCAGAAATAGCCCAGGCTGTCCCCATCATGATCTCTAAAGTTGTTGAATAGTTAATCCTCGTGTATTATTTTCCTTGGTAGTTAAAGCACTTCATTACCACTCCTGTGCTTTGAATGCAGAAATGTAAAAGCATTCAGGAATAAAAATAAACTTCACATCTCTCGCTTTTGTGTGCTGAAACAGTTGCTCACTGATATGTTAGCATACGAAGAGGCCAGAAAAATGTCTTTTATTTTTAAAAAATGTAAGTCACCCCTGATACAATATACTCACAGTTCAAAGATAAAGATAAACACAACTCTCAGGTCTTGCAGTGTAATTGAGCAATCTGTTGGAAACATGAAAACTGCAGACAGCTTTAAAGAAGTTGTTTGTAGTTTCATTTCGATTCTCTCCAAAACCACAGAATAATTTAATACTAAATGATCTCATCCATATTACTACAAAATCAAGAGAGAATTTCTTGTACTTATTGGTGGATTTTAGCTACAACTGCAAGTATAGAGCAAAATAAGATGTTCAATGTTCTAAGTAAAATTTCAATAACTAAAATAGGGAGGAATATTTTTAATTGTTTATATCCATAATATTATTATGCTTAAGATTCCCATGTCTTATTTTATTGGTTTTATAAGAAGCAGAGAGTGTTCTTAAAAAGCCCCATTATTAATGATTATGTGCAGGGATCTTGCAAAACGCAAACTATCTAAAATATCCCTTTAAACCACAAACAATAGTGTCTTAGCATTACCTTTATTTAGCTTCACTGCCTTTTTGAGTAATCCATGCTGCTTTAAAAGCTTAACAACCAAATAAAAAATTATGATAATCAACAAAATACTGAACTCTTGGTGTAAACTAACCTGTGCAAGCATAGTTCAGATCTAGGGAACGATGAAATACAGTTGAGGAAGTAGCGGACCATTATGTCTAATTTATTTTTCTCTCTTCATGGGCAAGGTAGAAAACCACAAAAGATGTTTAGAAGAGAAGACAAAGCAGCAGTTTTATCCCCCACTCTTCATTTTCTTGGCTGAAAAAGAATTACAATCAAAACATGGACTGACATCTCCAAAACTGAGCAAACCTTGGGTGAATATTTCTGAGTGCAAAAGCACACTCTTCATAATCGCTAATTGGATGAAAATGAAACTACGTCAGTATTTTTATGAAAGGAAGATACTTGACATCACAACACCGAGTGGAAGCAACAGTTATTTCTAATATGCCATAAACTGTTTGCATCTCTGGATGTGCAGTGGCAGGATGTGCAGTAAATATTTTCAGATTTTTTCTTGTTTATTTTTGGGAGCACTTTGCAAATAAAACTTGCACCATTCTCAGCAAAGGTAAGGCAGAGTATGGTCCTGGGATGCTGTACAAAACCATTCTTCCTTCATCGGAAAGAGCCACAGCATTTTTAAAAGGCAAAGTGACAGGTTGATGAGGGTTTTGTTCAGAAATCACAGAGCGATGAAGCATGTCAGAGAGGTGTGCTTATTTCAACAGGTCTTGATTTAAAGCAGAGGGAGGCTGGTGGCTGAGCAGCCCGGCACTTGTTCCTGTGGGACATGACAGTGCCGTGTGCTGGCATTCCATCTCTTGTTCCCGGGCAAAAGGAGCTTTCACTTAAACTGAGAAGTATTGAGCAACCAGCCCCCACACAACACAACAAACCGAACACAACTGTCTCAGCAAGGCTCTACCACAGCATGGGAAATTTGCCATGGCCCCATGATTTATCATTTTAATTGGAATAAGAAAGATTCCATCACCAATTACAGAGCAGAGCAGCAAGAAATCCAAGTTTTTCTTCAGCAGCTGTTATTGTGCAGGATAGACAAAGAGCTAAGGTACAAAACCCTTTTCAGTGTAAACAGGTATCTAACCTGCAGAGGAAGATAAAACATAGAATCAAGATCTTTCAGATACAAAATATACCGAAGAAGCAAAATCATGCCTTTTCCACAACCCTAATATGGCTATAGCCAGTCTTCCTTACCTCTTACAAACTCCTCTGCTAGTGCTACAGCAACTTCTCCCTGCTTCTTGGCACATTTGAACAAGGGTTTTCAAAGAGCCATTCTTTGACCTTCCCAGGTGCTGCTCATTTAGAGTTTCATTTTATAGGCAGTAAGTCTGGTAGGGGTCAATGAGGACCACAAGCACTAAAAAACAGAATGCAGCTTAGTATGCCTTGTTATAGATCTGGAATTTTCACTATATTAAATTAAGCATTTAAATATTATGCCTCAAAGGTGGTATAAAAGGCAATAATAATTAATTTTAAAGTTATAATTTTAATTAATACATATCATAGCCTACCATCTATGTTTTCCAATGTCTCACAGCCTTTGTGAAAATGTCACATTATTAAGCAGAGGAGCACAAGACTCAGAGCAGGCTACGTTAGTGCAAACGGGTTTTTGCTGCCAGAAAGACTATTAATGATCCACTGTTTCCTAAACTGAAGATCACTACTCTATCCTCTGAATGCATACTGATTTCAGAGCAGGCAGTGTAAGATTTGGGACCTGGTCATCAGTGTGCAATACAAAACTATGTCTGGAAGACAGGTGTCCACTGTAGGACACAGGCAGATGCATGTATCTCGGAAGGTAATCTAAAAAATACCTAGCAGATATTCAGCTAGAAATGCCTGCAATGGCCAAAAGCCAAATTAAATAAAAATTTGACTGTGTCACCGCAATCCAAATGCAAATACTGTAAGCAGTGGTAGGAATGTCCTAGAAGTAAGCAACAGATACAGGCCAGCTCCTGTGTGGGAACACCATATGGAACAAATTTTTCACACCGGGAAAGATGCATGTGAAAAAGATATGCTGGCGACCTACAAAAAAAACCTTGGTTGGGATCAAAAAGGTGAATAGAATTATTTCTTACAATAAGGGCCATGAATTAAATGAAATTAGTAGAGAGCAAACTGGAAACAAATAGATATATTCCTTTTTTCTTAATGCAGAATTAACTGCACTGCGGACTTCAGACTTAAAAGTTCAAAAGAGCTAAGAAAAATAGGTGAGATAAAATCATGGAGTGTAGGGCCAATGCTGCCTATTAAACAGGATAATCTAAGTGCAGTTTATATGGGAGGAAGAGTTAATTGCTATTTTTCTTTTTGTTTCCTTTTGTTGGAAATAGCATTCTGAGACGTTTCATTAACTATACATGAGTTGAAAATAAGAAGTTAAATATATTGATTTAAACCACTACAGAAAGAGCACATTTGTATTTTCTTTACAGTTAAGAGCACTCAAACCACGCAGCTGATGAGCTGTTTTAAGTGATGAACCATGTCTATTTTGATTATTATCCCACACCCTTCTCTGTTGTAGCACAAGAAAGAATAAGTCCTAATTCTCAAAGCTGAACTTGTTGCCTAGTCCACATTAATAGTGAAAAACATAACGAAGATTAATTCGATGAAACAAATGGCTTTTGATTAAATAATGTCATGCAGAAACACCAAACAAATTGAAACACTATTTCCTAGAGTTGCATTCCTCTCTAGTCCTGGTAGAGATTAAATTTGAGTGTGCAATATATCATGTTTAAATTCCCTTCTGTTAATAATTTCATCAAAAATACACAGAGAGTGGTAAATAGTAGGCTAAAGGGTAGGACACTAGTATAGCACACTATACTAGTGGCTGTCATGGGGTTGCTAAGTAGGAAAGCAGGAAATCGCCAGACCTCCCTACTTTCACATTTCTCCCATGCACAAGGGACAGAGAAGAGGTATCTTTTTCCCACGGCAAAAACCCAACAAAACAACTTAAATTCTAAACTACCTCCTACACTTTCCTGAGAGTTTAAACCCTAGCTGCATGCTGACCAACTCTTGGCTCCTCACAGTTACCCGCTGTCAGCTCGGAAATCTGTAGCACATTAAGAAAAAACAAGTTGAGGACAGCCCAAAGTAAAGTGAATTAAAGTTATGACGAATATTGCAGAGAATATAATTCCCTTTTTATTCAGTGCTTTGGCACTATTCTGAGATGCCAGAAGAACAGAGAAAAAAAGGAAGAGTCAGGGAGCACTCATGTTAAAATACAGTGCACCTTGATTTGAGCCTTTATGATCTTCTCTTCAAAACCCAACCCTGCAAACAGCACGCAAGTGTGGTTTGAGAAAAAAAAACTGAATAAAAATAAGAATATATCACATCAGTCAATCTCTATTTCAGGAAGTGATGCAAGCAAAGTCCGCAGCAAAGTGGGCCTCCCAGAAATACTCTGCCACCCACAGCATTGTGTAACCTTCCTTTGGTGTGAAACACGGCTGGGCTCAGCTCCTGCTAGCAGCAGTTAGCTGCACCCCATGCAACCTTGCTGAAAGCTAAAGAAACAACAAACAAATGCTGTTATTTCCCTCCCTCTGCAAAACCGTGTCTGATTAAACTCCTTTTACAAAGCCCTGTGACAGCAGAAGTGAGTCCTGCAGTTTCTGATAGGAAAACTGCCTGTTCCACCTACCACCAGAGAGAACAGGAAGGCTAGTTTGATTGACAGCTGTTCATGTTTTGTATCTTGCCTCTTTTGCCCCACTGGAGCTCTTGACTTTCAACTTAATTGTTTGGGATTTTTTTCCATTTCTCTCATTTTCTCTCCCATCAGCTAATTTTCTTTGTTTCTTTCTACTCACAGTTTCCAAAACTGAATAAACAAGGAAAGTACATGGTCAGGTAACAAAACTCAACACCTGACAACTACACTTAGGCAAAACTCATGCAACAATTACAGCTGATAAACGACTATACCACATTATTTTTAATTTGTCTGCCACCATAGTAGGTCTTGCACATAGAATATCCCACTGCATTAACTCAGACCTGATACTTTCTAAGCATATTTACATAGACTATTTCCTGGCAGAGTAACAGCTACCCTAAAACTACTGACTAAGCAAAGTAGGACTAGAAGAGAGCACGTTATTTGACATTATTTATCCTGCTCTCAGGATATTTGGTTGATTCCTTTGAGGCCACAGCTTCCCACCGCTGCCGCAGCAACTGTTCATCTGCTATTGCTTTCTTGCTTTCTGAGCAGGGCTGGTGGCAGGAAGCCACAATTGCTCCCTGTGTTTATCTCTCCCCATCTCGCAGCCCTGACAGAGTGAATCTATTTGGATAGCAAGAAGCTGTGGTAACTAAGCAGCCACAAAATTCAAAAGGGACATTTCCAGCTACTTGCACTGCTAAGAGTAAGTGCAAAGCAAGTCTTTTATAACAGAACAAACATATTTTTTAATGTGAATGGAATGAGAAAAACAAATAGCAGGTTTTGTGTGGGTGCTTTACTTACATAATCTTAAACTAAATCTTCCTGCTTAAGAATGAAAGCTCTTCATCCTAGAGATGGTTTTAGCTGACAAACATATTAGCAATAACTTCATATTCCAGTTAAAATCTCTACATATTTCATCTTGAGCCTTTCTATGAGAAGTTCAGAACCATGCACAGCCCACGTTCCTTCCTTCTCTAGAATGTAGTTCCCATTTCCTTAGGGAATCAAACAGCCAGACCCACTTAACCCCTCCCTGGAATATTTAACACCCTGCCCCTGGAGGAACTGTTTCAATCAAATAGTTACAGAAAACATGAAGGGGTAGGTCTAAAATGCAAACTTCAAACCCAGACCTCAGCTTTCCCAAGGGAGGTAGTGCTCAGATCTAGGACTTTGGTTCAAGGCCAGCCAGCAAGTCAGGAATGGACTCAGAGCACATACTGGCATCAGCAATGCTCCTGGTCGTGCCTCCTGTGCTTGGACTACATCTGCTATTTTCGTATAGAAAATAACACCTGCAACAGTCTCCAAGAAAGACTACCAGAATGGTGATGAGACTGCTAGCAGTAGTTATTCTTCTAGATGGGTTATTAGAACCAAAGACAAAATTTTACATCAGTGGTGCTTCTGAAAAGTAAGATTTGATCCTATAAACATCACCACAGATTCTAGGTCATCTGCTCATGCATAGTCCAAGGGTTTGATGGGATCAGGGTGTAATTTTTACATCCCAAGCACCTTATCTTTAGAGAACTTGCATTATAAAAAATGAAAAGTACATTTTAAAGAAGGAGCTATGCCTGCATTTTTGCAAAGGTAAACTCTGCCTAATCTCTGTACATGTGTGTCTTCTGGACACTCTCTTACCAGTGCAGCCCCACAGGACCAGAGGTGATGCTCAGTGTCTCCACATGGGGTAAGGGCTGGTTTGAGGAGGTTTGTGCTTTCTTAGTTTTTCCAAATGACAGGCAAGATTTCCCAGTGCACTCTGTCTGCCTTTTACTGCTTCAGGGATGCAGAGCAGTCATAAAGTCTAATTGCCCAATTAAGCAGGCTTTACAGTTGCCCTGTGTTGCTGGAGTGCCACAAAGCAGATTGAGCAAACTAGTGAAGCTGGATCATTACTCTGTCAAAACCAAGACACACGCATTTGTGTGTGTGTGTGAGAAAAACATTCAACACATGGGCTAAAGTATCCTAAATGCACAAGTGGGTATAGACTGTACAGGGAGGCACACGTTTCAGTGTCGTGGAGCAAGTTACAAGCAATAACCCTAATCCCCCCTGTTCTCTTTACAGGATGACAGAGGGAGCCCCCAGTGTGCAAGTCAAGCTGGCACAGCCAGGGTTCTGTCAGGGCTGCAAGATGGAGGGGAAACACAGCAGCTGGGGCTTCCTTCCACTCTCCCGGGGCAGCAGAAATAACCTTCTGTGAACGAAGCACAGGAAAAGGAAAAAAAAAGCACATAAGCATCCATGACAATTTGCAAATAGAGGAATCTAAACTCTCATAGGGGGTGGAGTTCAGTGAAGGCGGCAGTAGGTGAGGGCTCAGACCAGCTCTACTTCTCATCACCTGCTTGTCCTTTACCAGGTCCCTTTGGCAGCCGCACAGCTTTTTTCCCCACCCACCACTGGCGGGTTCCTGTTTCTTTTCAAGCCTTTTGGTTGTGGATGATGCCGGATGCATGTGCCTACAGAGAGGACAGAAGACACTTCAGGGTGGTGGAGGCCCCTAGAGACAATTTCACTACAAACAAATTCTTCGGTTATCTTAATGCCAGCAGGCATCTAAGTAAAAGTGGGTTTATGTTTAAGAAAAATGCCTGCTTACTTCCAGGTTAATATTTTTTTTTTTTTTTTATTAACAAAGCAGTTTGCTGACTATATAAACTACTGGCTGGAGCAGTGCTGCTCAAAGTGCCAGATGCAGCTACCAAAGGAGCCATGGAACAGTTCAAAAGGGCTGTAGCTCACAAAGAGTTAATCAATCCATAATATTTTTATACTAAACTGTCAACAGTTCAAGGCAGTAAGTATTTCTCTTAGTAAGTGGGTGTTGTGCAGGGCTTGCAGGATTTTCAGAAACAGACAAATCAAAAAGCAAGCCATGCTTGCAAAACGAAAATAATATAAAATTGTGAAATGTACAACACCACCAGCCCCCAGCTCAGACCCCATAGGATGGTGCCCATTTGGTGAGGCACTGCCTGTGCTGGGGTCACCCTCAGCTCCTGGCTCTTCCACCTCAAGGAGGTGGCCCACTCCTCCTGCTCCCTGACAAGTCAGACTGAAAAGCGTTGCTTTTGGGATCCACGTCAAAGTTTATTGCAATATTTTTTCAAGCATTATTTTTGAGTCCATGACAGTAATATAAATCAGCTGATTTCTAGGCGTTCTTTAGTACAGGTAAGTAGTGACAAATTTGAGTTAGTGCAAACAGACCTCACTGTAGCTTGTCTACTATGTTTGAGGTACAGGTCTTGCTTGGTGGTGATGGAAAAGCTACGGGGATATTAACATTCACCCCCATGGCAGCTGGCATTAATGCCGACCCAGTGTGATCCCACCTTCCATGTCACAAGGACACTCACAGCTACGTTGGGCTGCACACTGGCTGGCTTCGCCCTCCCCATCCCTTGCCACCCACACGCATTTAGATCAGCACAGAGTCTGTTCCAGGCTTGTCACAACCCTCTGACAAAGCAAAGAGAGGCAAAGGGATAAAGGGTAAGGAGAGAATTAGCAGGGAGGGAAGAGATGGAAGGAATACATATGTGGAGTGGAAAAGGCTTAAATAGATTTTGGTTTTCAGTTGTGTTTGAGGAAGCCTTCAGTAACAAGCATTCTACAGGACTCCAAACAGATGACAGACATTGCAAAGGTCACTTTAAGTGAACTGATTTCAAATCTAGATCAGATTAGAACAACTGGAGGTCTGATCACTAGATGGTTATGCAAGAGTCATGTGAAATCATCAATTGCTCCTTACAGTGTAGCTAGAGGGAAACCCTCTGCCCAGCCTTTTCTCTGGAGAGTTAATGCAGGAATAGCTGAAAGAAAATGCATTTCGAGATTGATTTTTCATTCTCAGAACATCCCATAAAGTGCTTGTTTCTTTTGGAGGTTTGGGAAAGAATAACTGCATACATTCTGTAGAGCAGTGTTATATTGTTTGGACCAGAGCTACCTATTGAACAGCTGTCACATCATTACTTAGGGACATATGCCAACAAATTTGAAATCCAAACTTGCAGACATTAACAGGAACATAGAGAATTTAGATAAAATGTGAATTTCAAGCTCTAAGCAGGCAAGTTTGCACTAACACTGCTCTATATAAAGCAAGATGTCTGTTGCTACGGTTTCCAAATGGCCTCATTGTCAGCAATCAATAAAGGCACTGAATTAAATTGTTAAATTAAAACTGCAGTTCCTGATGCTGAAGGCAAGGACTCCTTGTGCACGTTCAGTCACAACTATAGGTCAGTTTAAGTCTTTGTATTCCGAGGATTTGATCACTGCATAGAGGAAATTCATGCATGCACAGCCTGAGATCACATAGAGATGGTCTCTTTTTTCTTTTTGCACAAATGATGGTTTGGCTTTGTGTGCCGTTGAAAGGCAAATATCTGTCAAGATCATGACATACAACTAACTGCATGATATTATGTTCAAAATGATAAGTCACTGTATCACATTTTAGTATTTTATTAAAGCATTATTAATATTATTTCTGTTACATATGAACTGTATGAATGACATTTTAAAAATTAATACAATACAGAAAATGCCAAGCTTTCTATTATTTTAGTGAAAAAGGTATAAACACCAAGTACATTCAAACTGAACATCAACAGATCTGAAACTGGATGCTGTCTACGGATAAAAAAGTATTTGTATCAGCTCCATATGAAGAGGCAAAAATATATAACTACAATTAAACAGATTTTGGGATGATGGAAGATTGTGAAAAATTATGTTTGTGGCTTACCTATCTAAAATGCTGCTGACCATGGAATGGAATTACATGGTAGAGATTATATGGGACCTTTTTTCAAAATACTTTAACTCTTAAAATAAACAACTAGTAACTGAGTTCAGAATGCACAATAAACAGACTTAAAGAGCTTTTAACCCCAATCTTAAAAAAAAAAAAAAAAAAGGAAAAGTGCTTGTATAAGAATAACAGTTCAGAGTATCTTTAAATCCAATACATTCTTTAAACCCTTAATACTCTGATGTATCTGTCCCAAGAACAACCCTGGTGTGTCTGTGAGATACTCGACCTGTTTCCTTTCAAACCCCTCAAAATAATGGAATTGGTAGAACAGAAAGATTTACTCCCCTTGATACAGACAGCATGCTAGACGGAAATGTTTCAAAGACTTCCAGTGATAATGAACAGGAGTCCCAATTACAAAAGGTAGAGGTGCTTCAAAAAGCTTAATCTAATTAACTTTCAATTACATATAAACTAAGAATCTATGTCATTCTGCAAACAGAACTCAGGCTCCTAAGTTACCTAAAGGCAGAGGTTTTGTATTCCTTGGAGATTTAGCATCTAAATCGCATATACATTTTAAACATTTTTGAAATCTGGCATTCATTTCCAATCTAAGCACCTGATTTTTGTGTGGTATAAAATCACCAGAGTTTGTATTTCTATACTTACGTTACTCTACAAACTCCTTTATTTGACAAGACTTTGTAAGCTTTCATCAACAGTGTCTTTCACGGGTAAAACTAGAGGCACCAATCATAAAATCACAAGATCATCTATGTCAGAAAGGACCTTTAAGATCATTGAATCCAACTATAAACCCAATACTGTCAAATCCAACACTAAACCATTTCCCAAGTACCACATCTACACCTCTTCTAAATACCTCCAGGGACAGTGACTCTGCCACTTCCCTGGGGAGCCTGTTCCAGTGCCCAACCACCCTCTGGGTGAAAAACCTTCTTCTAATATCCAGCCTAAACCTCCCCTGACACAACTTCAGGCCACTCCTTTGTGTCCTGAAAGAACAATGGACTAATGGATGAGACTTTATTTGTATGAATGTTCCAGTCCACCATCACAGGACACATATATAATTCTTTTACTTTGTGTGTGAAATCTTATCTAGAAGAACAAAGTACCTTACAAAATGTGAACTTTGTCTTCATAAATAAAAGCATCTGGTTTGCTGTCTAACCATCTGGTTTGTCTAAAATTTATAGTCTCCTGAGTGTTATTCACAGGCCCACATATGATCAAGCCTCCCCAGACATTTTTATTTGGTAAAAGCTTTCCCACAGCCCTTCATTTTTTCTATCTGTTTTTGATCTTGTAAAAAATGTCATTTTAATACGTGTGTTGTAATACTGCGTGTGTTTGTGTTTCTGTGAACTGTGCAGATCTCCTAGTGTGTAGATATTATGGGCTAGATTCTCTTGGGAACAGTGGAGGAAAGAATTACGGAAGAGTCACTTGGAGATACCAGACTCTACGACTTCTTCTCTGCGGTCCCTGAACAAAGGGCTAGGTGAGGGTGGATAGATTACTTTAAAATGCATCAACTATTAACACCTAACAAGGCACTGAGAACTGTTTCAGTTCACGAGTGACAGCTGGTAATTGGTAACAACCACTTTGTAAATCCTACACCAGACAGGTACTCTGCTGTGTTTGACAATTCCATGATTCCTGACAGCATGCAGTGTCCAGATAACCTAGCTGTGTTCAGCTGTGTGTGAATACAACATGTTATTATTTTCCCTTAATTCCACAAGCTGAACAGTCACTACGTTTCTGCTTGCTCTCTCTGTTTCATAAACACAAGATTTTCCATCCGGAGCCGTTACAAAGCCTTGCCAAAAGGGTTCATTCTCCTTTAGAGTTCAATTGCTCCAGTTTCTGGAGAAAATGTCTCAGTTCTCTGGTAGGTCAGTAAGTACACAACAGTTCACGAGCTCTAATACTTCTGCCTAATCTGCTCTCTTACCACAGGCAATGGAAAATGTTTCACTTGAAACAACAAACATTCAAAATCAGAAATAGAAATTACCTCAGTAGTTATTAATATAACTTCACAGAAGCCTATCTCTTTCTGCTCTAAACCACAACTGATGTTTCAGCAAAGTAAGTGTGTGCATATTTAAGTCTTTTTCTGCAGTTAATAATTGCACCTTTTTATCTACTAGAAGTCAGTAACTGTCTGTCTGTGTTATGTCAAAAGTGTGATTTAAAGAGAAGTGTAGACCTATGGATGATGGAGCACAGCACTGTATTTGCAATCTGAACATAACTAAGCCAACTGGAGCAAAAAGCCCGTACTGTAAGTGTGAAATAGGTGTCTATTTCTACTGTCACTTTTCCCCATATTTCTTTAATATGAGAAAGTAGAAAGGATCCCAACAGTCCTGCAGAAGCTAAGACCCAGGATTTCTCTTTCTGCAGAAGAGTTGAGAGAGGGCAGCTGGATCCCACTGGACCCTGCTGTGTTTAGTTTCTAAAAATGGGAACTAAACTGAGAAGCAGCCTCCAGGGGCAGCAAAATACAGCAGGAAGCTTGGAGATGCCGTTCTGTTCTAAAAAAATAAATTGTTTCATGTACATGATTCTATTTACTTCTTTGCTTATTTGTGTAGCTTGGGGGTACTGGGTTGTTGCCAGGTCTGCTTCTTACAGCTTTGATTCCTGTTGACATACAAAAGTGTGAGTGTGTGAGCTCACGCACACATACTTAAAAGCAGCTTCTGTGAATGCAGAGGAGAAGAGTTTTAAGTAATTCTAATTTGCTGTCAATAGATTTCACTAAAGCCATGCATGCTGCAAGAGAGATCGACTATAGATTCCAAGTTTAAATCCTAGATCATTAAATTTTAGCCTTTCATATACAGACAGATTCTAAAATGAGCCATAACTTTCCATCTGGAAAGTTAGTATGTTAACTGATAATACAAACTTCCAGCCATTGTAAATAGGATGCATGTTGCAAATATAAGTCACAACTTTTTTCAGATTTCAGCAACAAACCAGGTAACAGAGCTGAAACAATGAGCCCTTAATCTTTGTCTATATGTTCAGATACAAGATGGGCTTTGTATTTCTTTTGTTTATTGTACTGAAAGAGCTAGCCTATTCATTCAAAATGAAAGTCAAGACAATCACTAATTGTGATTTTTCCCAAGTAGCAATGCTAAGCCTGGACCTAAGTAAATGACTGTATTGCTAATTATTTACATGCATTGAATTCCAGTGCGAATGAGCCTATCACTGTGTCAATTTCTACATTACAAATTGGCTTGTGTTTTCAATCTCAAGGCGACATCAACATTTTTAACCTGCAAATGGGAGTCAGTATTCACACTAATCAGGATAACCCATATCCTTACGTTCCAGATCTTATACTACAGAGCCTCATTTGAGAAGGATAATTAAACCAAAAATTTTGCTTTAGATTTTAAATATATTTTTAGGAAAAAAAATATTTCTTGCTATGAAAATCTTGTGTGATCCATATTTGTTTTCAGAACATATTTCCAAAAGCTGGGAAGATTTGTTTTCTGGCATGCATCAAACATTTTTCCATTGGCCACAGCATTCTTACACTAATTGAGTTTAGAAAACTCTTCGGCTGCTGCCTGGATGAATATGATCTGTGAAAAGCAAGCCTCAGAAATAATGGGATCCATTAGCTAATTACACTTTATCATCAAACATGCATCAGTTGCAAAATGTAATATGAGAACTATATTCTGGTATCCCAGACCTTTCAGATTATAAGAGCTGCCATTAAAAAGGGATGTCAGTATCTTCTTTCCTGAAATACTTCATACTTCCTAGTGAAGGAATCCACTAATTTTCAAAAGATACGAAATGGTAAAAGACCAACATTGCCTTCTGAAGAGATGATTTTGGTGTCTAAAGCAAAAACTTCAGAGAATTTGCTTTGTTTATCATGCATGAAATCTGAACAAATCTGTTCCCTTGTTAAAATTATCCACTCTGCTAAAAACCACACAAAATCCTACAAAGTACAATCAACTGCAAATTAGGACATTTTGGTAGAAGGCGTGGATCTTTTTAAATGCGATTATGGACTGTGTAGAAGAATGTTTCTTTGTATTTCCCCTAAATGCTCCTTTACTTTCACAATAATTTTATTTCCTATGACAATATATGTAGAAGCAACTGACTGTATTTTGCTGTAGCTCTTACCTTTCTATTAATGTTTCAGATAATACATAAGGAAGATAATCTCACTATTTGTCCCATTATTTTTCCATTGAGAGCATTTTCTCTCCTTTTTAAACAGGAGGAAATTTAGAGTCACATTACAGCTGGCCTTGTTAACATATTGACCTTGACTCTTTGTTGCCTTACACTCTTGGCAGCTACATAATTCTGTGCTAAGTGGAAGATAAAATGCCGTCCTCTTTGAACGTTTACCTTCTGAACTTACATGTGAATTTGATTTCAAAGATGACAAGATCCAAATGGAGAACCAACATCATGATTTCACATGGAAGTCCAGTCACTTGCTGTTTTACATAAAAACACACTTTTTACATAAAATCCCAGAAACCCCCCCCCCCACAAGCACGTAAGTCACAAAAATCTTCAATATATTTGACTCCTGTGTTGCTGAATAAATTGTGAGCATTCAAGTAACAAATAAGTATAAATTTGAAGTTCTTGGGTTGCACTACATCAGCCTGACAGTCTTGGTGGGCAGTGGACTGACACGCAGGTTTAGTACTGCAGTTTTCCATACGCTCCGCACCAGCAAATTTCCAAACAAACAGATTCAATGATGCTCTCCTGAGTCCAACTCACTGACTGCTTAGCTCACCTTTGTCCACCTCCTGCCATTCCCTTCCAGCCCTCCTCCCTGTGGAGCCCTGTTACATACACAAGGTTTGTGCTCCTGTCACAAAGTGAAGAAACAACTGGAGACGTTCGTTGTCGGAGACATTCCTTACAGTGCTATATCCTGCTGCCATACCCTCACTGTTTCCAGAGAACTGAGAGAGCAGCACTGCATGTGGCTGGTGCGTGGGACATGAGCAGGTCACAGCAGCACCTTACATCACAGCCTGCAATGAGGTCAAAGCAGCTCCAGCGGAGGAGGTCAGGCAGTGAGACTCTCAATCCCCTAGAGCCTCACTAAATGCTCATGTAAAAGACTTAGTAGTTTTAAGAATCTTGTTGCTACGAAGATACACAACACATCATCTGTTAGCAGAATGCAGAATGACCGCGAAATCAAGGACTTACATTTGAGTAAAATCCAAATAGTTTTCCTTCTATTTGGAAATAATAAAATGCCCTATCTAGAAAAGTACAAACCTGCCAGCTTTTTAATGAGACGCTCTTTCTGCTAAGAGCGATTTACCAGCAAACACACCTTAATTTCTCTGGGTCTGATTATTCCCTATGTAAGTCCTCACACTGGTGCAAAATCAGGTTAAAAAAAAAAAGGCCACCAAACAAATGCCTTACATTCCATAGGTGCAATTATTTCACAAATAAAAAGGAAGTGAACACAAGACTTTGTAGGTGGTGCTTGGAGATCCTTACCATGTATTCCTTTTGAAATCTAAGATACATTACCATTTTAGAGTACCCTGAGCTCAGTAAAACTAAATAGGGATATTGTTAGTGCTGGGACTTTTTGTAAAAGTATAGTATCTTACCTGAGGGGTTTCTTTTCCATTCTGCTATCATTTTTTTTTGCTTGTTTTGCGTACGGTGATATTCACGTTCCAATTAACTCTTACAATGTTACAGCCTACAACCTCTTAGCTCTTTTTCCTGTTTTTATGCTAGAAAGCAAAGGCAACAAGCAGCACAAAGCCTTTAACCTTATCTTCCAGGTGAACTTATCACTATATGTTGGTTCTTGTCTTCTTTTGCTAATAGAAGGCAGACAGATACACATACATAGGCATATCCCTGGTTTTCACACAGGCTCCTCTAGGATGATTGTTTTCAGTTCCAGGAAGAGCATGCAGCAGATGAACACCCAAATGAGAATGAATTTTGAAGACCTAAGAAAGCGTGCTCCCAAAATGTAAGTTTTATACATTTGAAAAATACCTATCTAATGGTATACTTCACATTAAAACACAGGTCTTCAGTAGCAGACCTCAGATAATACCCACATAGGGAATAGATTTAGATTTGCTTTCTTTTTCTTTAAAAGTTCCCTGCACACCCAACAAAACTGAATTACTAATGGCTCACCTTTGGGTTGATCATAAGTCTTAGCTGAACCTTTTTGTCTAACTGGGTTAATTAGGTATTATCTTTTCTCTTTTTCACCTAAATAAAGGTTTTATAATGTCTTAATATTTCAGCTCCTGCAGCTGCTTTCATTGCGCAAGTTAAAGATCTCTGTTATGCAGAGCCACCTATTTTCACAAAATATGTAAAACCTAAACTGGTTTTGAAATTTCAACTCATCTGCAAAAACTAACTGAAACTGGCCAGCAAGGGGGTGACCATTCCCCTTCGATGAGAGAGAAACACTGGATGATAGACACGTGTGACTGCATAAACACTGTTCCTTAAGAAACAGCCTTAAAAAAATAAATCACTTTTCAGATCACATGTTAAAGCTTTGTACAATTGAGGGTTTGAGATGTGCTAAATCTTACATGTTCTGCACAGTCCTATTCACTTGAAAAGAACTAATCACTCAAATTGCATAAAGCTAAGTGCTTGTTTAAATCCTCACATGACTGATGACTAATGTTCAGTATTTAAAATCCTGCCCAAAGACAAAGGAACCGATTGTTTCATTTGAGCAGTCAACTTTCTAATTCATCACAGTAATTTAAACCCTTATCATTTAAAATATCTTAAGAAGCGTGACCTCTCTTCATCAACAGATTCTCCTTTTGTCCTTTTGGAAAATTTTGCATACTAAATACTACAGCACTGGAAGTAAAATATTTTCAGTCTGAAAGTGATTTAAATTCCGTATTATATGACAGGTATTAAACAAGAAAAAAACGCAGACAGAAGCTACATTTGACGGGGTTCCCTGAATGCACTAAATCTAAAGAGAACTCTGAGTCGATCTTAAATATAACAATCACTGAGTATTTAAGTGGGTATAAAGCACTGCCTGAATATGTCTCAGTGTACAGTGTAGAGTGTACAGTGCTAGAAGACAGGGTTTAATGCTTCATCTTCTCCAGTTTACCAAACTTTAAAGTTGCAAAATCTATGTAGTTTGCATTGTTTCATTTCGAGGAGGTTCAAAGAGTGACTGTAAGCCTTTCAGGCATGGCATCGTTATGTTCTCTTTAAAGCAGAAGCCCATCTAGGTTCTGCTTTGTGACCGGCACCCACCGAAGCGCACTGCGGTGTCAGCAGCTGACAAAGCCTCTCGCAGGCCGTAGGCGCTCCCATCCCTCCCGAGAGCCTTCCCGCGGCGGCAGCAGCCCCGGCAGCGCCCGGCGGCCCCGCTC
>VZTI01000789.1:76394-127668 GCA_013397865.1 Struthidea cinerea
CGGGAGGGCTGGCGGCGTGAGTCCGCCTCGGCAGCCCACGTGTCCCGCTCCGCGGCTGCCAGAGCGCGCCGTGTCCCTGGGGCGCTGCGGAACTGGGGGGAAGGGTTTGCTCCGCTCGGGAGTGGGTCTGGATTGCCTCTCACCGGAGTCTTCGGGAGTGGCCGCCGCTGCCGCCCCAGTCCACAGCGGCCTGGTTTACCATTGCTGGTATTGGAGGACCACGCTGTGAGGTGGTGGCGGGAACGTAAAGTTCGCACTGTTGGAATTCAGAGTCTCGAGTAATTCACGGTACCAATCTGTTTGCGACAAAACGAGCCATAAAAATACTGTGTTGTAGAACGGAGGGGTCTTTTCCGTCGTGTACAACTAAATCTTGCAACTATAAGTCAAACACTGAAACTTTTATTAAGATTCTGCCTTAATACTGTGACTATACCTGAAGGTGTAAGGGGAAGTACTGTTTTGTTTAGTGAAAAATGTTAGTCTTGGGCATAAGACTAAGATTTCTAGATGGGTAAAATGAAATGGAAGTTCGTGCTGCCTGTGCAAAAATGGAATGCTGTGTTAATACACATTTGGCTTTTTAGAAAACTGCAACTGCCGTTGCCCACTGCAAGAGAGGGAATGGCCTCATTAAAGTTAATGGAAGACCTCTGGAAATGATTGAGCCCAGAACTCTGCAGTATAAAGTAAGCATCCACCCAGCCTCCACCCTGCTTCCCCTTTATACATGTAATTGCTTGATACTGGAGATGAGTTGCTTGTCTTACTGAGAGTACCAAATTTTTCGTTGTTAACTGATTACCTAAAATGCAGATGCTGTTATGAAAATTAAGTAAACTGCACTTTTGTGGTGGCGTGTTTTGTTTAACAGGTTTCACTTAATGTGAAGTATTTTCTGCATTTCCTATACACTTTATAAGCTGAAATAGGTGCCCTTATTAGGGCATAGGTGCCCTCATTGGACCCCCTATTTTAAAAAGGTTGTTTAGAACTTTATACAATAGCTGCTGAAAAATGCTGAGAGAATCTAAAACTGTCTAGATAACTATGAAGTGGAGAGAACTACCTATAAATTACTTCAGGTATGGCATTCTAGTTAAACTATTCCCTTGCTCTTAATTCCCATGTGCATGTGCTTTGCTGTTAAGATATTTGAAACTTAAATAAACCAAAGACTTTGGTAAATGTATGTTAGGAGAGCACTAGTAAATGTTAAAGAACTCTGCAAGAGGTGTTCTTTACCTTGGTGTGTGCTTTTAAAATCAAGGCTCTATTTTGCAGAGTATTCAATAACATCACATTTGGTAAATTATTGCAAGCTCTAATCCTCATTACAAATAAATTTTCTTTATGTTTTGTTTCCCAGCTGCTTGAACCTGTCCTCCTTCTGGGGAAGGAACGATTTGCTGGTGTTGACATCAGAGTCCGTGTGAAGGGTGGTGGCCACGTAGCACAAATCTATGGTATGGTTCTTGGTGTGGGCTGGAATGGGTAAAGCCACTGTAGTGAGTTGACCCTGGCTGGATGCGAGGTGCCCACCAAGGTGCTATGTCACTTCTCTCCTTAGGGAGGAGTGGGTCAGGACAAAGGCAGATGGCAGATTAATAAAGCAAAGGCTGTGCTGAAGCAAAGGAAAACAAAAGGCTTCCAATCAGCAGGCAATGTTCAGCTGCTTCCCAGGAAGTGGGACCTCAATACCTGTAGCGGGTGCTCTTCCTTTGCTTTTACTGCTCAGCAGACATCCTCTGGTATGGAATATCCCCTCTGGTCAGTTTGAATATCAGCTGTCCTGGCTATGTTTCCTCCGAGATGTTGACTACTGCCAGCCTAATGGTGACAGAGAAATGTTGTGGGCACAGCCTTGGTGCTGTGCAAGCACTGCTCAGCTGTAGCCAGAACACAAACCAAGTGAGAGCTGTCATGGGAAAATCATCTCAGTCAGACCCAATGCAGCCATGTATTTAAGAGGCTTGAGTTTGGGATAGTGACTTGCCAAACTCTCTTCTGTTTCTTTCTCCACTGTGCAAATGTAGTTTTTCATAAGCGCTTATTAATTACCTTTTATGTGCAAAGCTGTAACAGAGTAAGCCAAATGAAGCAAAATGATCAAGTTTTGAGGAAACGCTAGGGAACTACCTTTACATTGTGCAGTGTGACAGGATGGTTCAAATGCAGCTGAGCACAAGGATTTTGGGAGGGGTTTAGCATTAGAAATTACATCCTTAGTTGTATGTTTCCATGTTGTTCAGAAGCATCTTTCAGGTGATAAGCAAAGCTGGGCAGTTTTCCCCTTGCAGAAAAGGCTGGGAATGTATTTGCATTAGCTGTTGATAGGAGTTCATCTTGACGAAAGATAGACCTGTTCTGCTCCTAATTTGAATGTAGTTCATAAAGTGGAGCTGATGCTGCATAAAAAGCAGAGGCAAATTTTGGGCTCAAACTTGGTAGCATTTCTTTTTCAGAACATTCATATTTTCATCAAAATCCCGACGTTAATGTTTTGACAGATAAGTGTAACAACATCCTGACGGTTATTCCCATTCTCGTGGTGTGAGTTCTGATTACTGTGGTGTACTGTGCTAGTTTTTCTGTTCTAGGAAACAGACTATCCTGTTGACCCTTTTGCCTCCTTAGTCTTTCAACACACAATCAATTTTATCTTTATTAAAAAGTACAGACATTTCAGAGAACTGTTGTCTAAGGATTTTGAAAGTTGACTGCTTGTAGACAATGAACCTACATTAGTACTCAGGAGAGAAGGTGATCAGACAGCCCTTGTGCAATTTCTTGGCTAGCTGGCAGTTGTCAAATCGACAAACGAGTCGTGGGTGGCCTCTTGGCACAGATTTGTTAAGATTTGCCAAAGTAAAGGTCACGTGGAGTATGTGGGAGGGGATATTAAGGAGAGAAAGGACAATTTGGCAGTGAACAAAATAGCACATTTCTCAGATAATTGACACTGTGTTTAAATTTTAAATAGATTTGCAATCCTTACTGATCTTTTATCTTTTTTTAATAGCTATCCGTCAAGCTATTTCCAAAGCTTTGGTGGCTTACTATCAGAAATGTAAGTAACTTTGATTGTTGTATTAGCTGTAAGTGGCAATGTGTAGCTTTTGATTGTTTTATTGCAAAAGGCATTAATATGGATTTGTTCCATGTGCAATTGCTTAAACTAAAGATTTTTTTTTTAAACAGATGTTGATGAAGCTTCCAAGAAAGAGATCAAGGATATTCTAATCCAGTATGATAGGACTCTGCTTGTTGCAGATCCTCGCCGTTGCGAATCCAAGAAATTTGGAGGACCTGGTGCTCGTGCACGCTACCAGAAGTCTTACCGTTAAAATTGGTCTCTAATCATGTGACAGTCAATAAACAAAAAGAATTTGATAATTTTCATGTTTCTAAATTGCCTTTTCTTGGGTGGATAAATAGATTTTTTCACTGTGTGTTGAGATTGATGCACAAAGGGATTTGTATTAAGTAAAATCAGAGGGCTGATGGCAGTTATTTTTTTATCTTTTCATAGTGATTCTGGGCAGTTAGGGTCTTAGGAATAAAGAAGAGCTTTCTTCTGTTGATGAATGTGTGTGATGAATCCAAACATAAAGAAAGCTCACATCGTGGATTTTGCGGGTACATGCAACAACACAGTGGTTTGTGGAAGATTTCCATGCTTACCTTTCTGGTAGTCGACATTGTGAAAACCAAAGTAATTATGGGGGCAGGGGAGCGGGGGGTGTTGAACTCTTGCATTACCAGATAATGCAGAGACAGAGTCCTGGACTAGTGTGTCTAAATGTAGGAAACTTTAAATACTCGCTTAAAAACAGTATTTTGTAAAAATAAATCAAGGATTTTGTGTTTTAAGATTAGGTTTGAGTAATTAATCCTTTGACCACATGTTCGCACAGTGCAAGCACAGAGGAGTAACTGCTTGTTATGAGCTGCAAGGCAATTTGAAAGCCTTGGAGGAAGAAAGGGTGGAAAAAGTGAGTTGAAAAGTAATTTTCAAAAATTTAGCTAGAGGATGTGGGTATCAAATGTTGGAGAAGTTTCAGTTCCTATGCATTGACCCAGGGACAAAATGTAAATCCTGAGTAAGTGTGGGATGGGTGAGCACGAGTCTGTTGAAAAGACACATTCTGTCCTTTGGAAGAGTTGCAAGTAGTAGTGTGAGGCCTTGGATACAAGCTGACCCAACTGGTGTGAGCACAGCCCTGAGCTGTTTCCTTTGTCAGTAAGCCAGTTTGGAGTGGAACTGGAAGAAACACTGGAGACTAAGACACTGAGAGCCCAGCTACTGCTGTATTGCTCTCCAAGCCTGGTATTTTAATGTCATAGGCTTGTATGCCAGTACTGGAATCGTCAGAGGAGCACCTTGGTGCTTGAGATTTTTGTTGGGCTTTCTCTTAGTATGGTATTCTCATTTGCTTAATGGGAGATTTTTTTCAGTGTACTCAGTCAACACAAAGTTAAACCAGCTTCCCTTGTGAGTTAGGGAATTGGAATGAATTGTAAAATTCCACCCTTTTGCTCTAGTTTAATAAAACAGGTGCTTACAGCTTTTTATTAATGTTAAGCATTTGTTTTGATGCCTCTGCTTTTTCAGTAGAAAAGTACGAAAGGTATACTCACAGTTATTCAAGTGTTAAACATGTAGCAAACAAATTCCTTCTAAAAAAGGAATTCTGCATCCATCTCCCTATTTTAGCTGTCACTTTCTGCCACAAAATAACTGCATTCCATGATTTGAATAGAAGAGGAATGCTCGTATTCAAACCTCTCATGCCCCTATTGAAGCAAAGGGGACTGTTCTATGTTCTATCACCAATTTACATACCAGGATTTTTTGGTTTTACACTTAAGCTAATGGAACACTCCATCCCAGACTCCTGCTATCTTTGGCAAGATGCATGGTCTGCTGTCCTCAGTCCCCTTTTCATGCACTCTGAGCTCTTCGGCTGCTGAAAACTGCAATGCTCAGCCTCTTGGCCTGGCTTTCCATGGAAAAGATGCTATGCGGAGCTAACTTTGATTGCTTGAATTCCTGTGAGTTTTGTGAAAACTTGTGTCTTGATGATAATTAGCTTCAGCTGAGGGAAAATAAAGTCTTTTAGTTGTTTGGCTCGTGTGACTGAAAAGCAATGGCTCACTCATTGCCTGCCAGTTGGCACCTACATACCCTATGCTGTGGCTTGTCCAAAACTGATTCTTGCCTAGCTGTTAGATGACTGGGATGGAGGGGAAAAGAGATGATGCAAAATTGCAGTGGTGTGGAACTTAATGAGGCAGGGGCAGATGCAATACCTGATGCCAGTAACCTTAGGGGTGGATTTCAAAGTTATGAGGAAGACTGATGGATCTGTTTTTCTGCTCACAGAACAGCTTGTAACAATTGGGGATTATTGTTTTGCTGTTCTTTTGTGGAAAGGCTGAAAATAAAACTTGCATTGCTACTAATATATTCAGAGATGATATCTGCGTGTCGTTTCTTCAACCAGAAGACTCTTAAAATAATAAAAACGCTTTCTGAACGATCTCTGATCCTATGAAATGCCCCATTAATCCTGTGGAGTGATGTCATTCCGACATGCTTGCTTTCTAAATGAGAAATGTTTATAGAATTGGGCTGCTGTCCGCCTGGATGGCTGAAGGTTTTTATTCTGAGAAGTTGCTTACTGATCACCCACTAGAGGGCTTAACTTCATTGGGGAACTGTAACCACTGTAAGTAAAGTTTGAAGGTGTTAAAATGTCTCCTTTCCTCATGTCCTCATTCTGCAGGGATGGTAATCAAGCACTTGTCATTGAGCATCCTCTCTGGCCAGAGACACACAGATCAACAGAGAAATAGTAAGAGTTTGATCTTCAAACCATTAGGAAGGCTCTTGAGCAGCTGTGGAGACGGTTCTCAGAAAAGAGGAAATGCCCCTAACCTCCTATTGTCCAGCTCTTTCATTCGTTTCGCCAATGCTAATGCTTAGGAAGATCATCTGTGCATAACAAAATGTGGCCTCACTTGAATTCTTTATTGAAGATGCCATGTTTTGTTAATGATGATGGTGGACCTGGTTCCAAAGCAGGGCAAGCTTGTGCCCACGGCATGGAAGGCAGTTATTTCCTTATCCGTTGTTTATAATCCTGATAAGCATTGTAACCTGTATATAAATTTAAGTCCTCTCAGATGTTATGTTGGAAAATTTGGAGAAAATTAATTTTGACTGCGATATACAAATATATTAATATTGAAATGTTTAAATTTTATTTTTGAAGAAAAAACTGTTACTTAAAAATGTAACACTGGCATTTTTAAGGTGTGGACAAGTGTGTTCTGTATTGTGCTTGTTTTCTTGCAAAAGCAGTTATTTTCTAGTGCATTTTTTTCTGTTTCAGAAGTGCCAGTCGAGGAGTATTCTAATACTTGTGTAGATAATGTGTGTTGTTGCGTTGATATAATTTGATTTAATTTTTTAAATCTTGTAATATAGTCCTCTGAGTTACAGTTCAGAGTACTTGGCTGAATAATTCTTTTTCCTTAGCTGACATGCTTAATGCGCTTGGGACTTTGCTTTTCCTACCTTGCCTTTGGCAGAGATGTCTAAACTTTATGAAACCTATTGCTTTAACTCTTACAAAGTTCCTTTGCAGCTCATAAGGCTTGGCCTATTTTTAAATATTAGAAGGTAAACAACTGTGAAATACTACATATACCAACTTTGCTATAGAAAAATTGTTAAAAAAAGCCCGCAAACAAAAAAAAAACTCACAAAAAAAGCTATTTTGGATAGCTTTTTTTTTTTCTCCTGTTAAACCAAAAGAGTTAATTTCTATTAATATTACATTAATTTAGTTGTGAAACCACATATGAAGCATGGTGAGAATTACAGTCTTGAGAAAAGAAGGAATCCCAAATCAGATTTCTCAGAGGAGCTCGGAACAGTTTCTAAACCAGACTTAGCTTGACAGTAAGAGAACACAGAGACTGGTGATGGAATTTGGAAGATGTGATGCTTGGTTTCATCTCGAGAGCAGCCTTGAGAGTAAGTTTATGAGATGGTGAAAGTCTATTTCCTATAAGTTTTCACATAGGAGTTAAAAGTCTGTGAGTGACTGTATCAATGTGTCCATATGGCCTAGGAATTCACTTCTTTTGCTTCTGTTTGTCGTGTGGAGTGGTTTTGGACCACATGCAGCAGGTGCCACTGAGCTGAGAGATGCAGTCCAGCTGCAGACAAGCAGCCAGTCCATGGAACCAGCCCATAACTAGTCAGAAGTAAAAACAAAGCAAAAAAACATCTTGAAATGCAATTATGGAAATGTCAGCTTCTCAGATCCAACAGTAATAAACATAGTCCTTAAGAAATACTCCCCAAAGAGTGTGCTGTTATGTATGAGTTTTCACTAAGTATCCTTGTGCCGTCAGTGATCCCAAACCTTCATCAGTAGTTGGCTTCTGCGTGGACACAGGGTTTTGTGCTTGTCTGTGCTTGAAGAAGCTGAGTTTTCATTAGCTTTCTCTTGTCCATCTGGGGAGCAGGAAAGAGAATGGGCTAGAAGAAAGGATGGGAGAACTTGTTACCCGAGAGAGGCCATCAACTTCTAAATTTTATTCGGGTCCAAACCCACCTTCTGTGGCATGCTCAGAGGGTCTCACAAAGCACGTCCTAGGAAGAATGGAGGGTTAGGCAAAAGATAGGCTTTGCAAAATAAAATGAGCAGCAGCAATTTCAAGTAGCATTATATGTGTCTTTAAAGCTGTGCTTTTTCATGATTCTGTTTACATTATGGTAAAGCAGGTAAGAGTCTTTAAAACATGATCATTTTGAATTTTGGTAAAATTTTGTTTTTATATTTTAATGAAAATTAGAAATGAAACCCTCTGTTCCTGTTGACTTCTTCCTTCTTTTTCCTAATACAAAGTTTTCATAACATGATTTATTAAAACCAAAATATAATTATCCCCAGAGAAGCCTTCTTTTGTGCTGTATGCAAACTGTACCCAGAAATGCATCCAGAATATCCTTAAAATCCAGCTGTATTATTTAATAGAAGTTCATCTAACTCCTTTTAGGACAGAGAAAAAACATTAATATGTTAATCTCTAAAACCATCTGGTTATAATTTATATGGTAGTATTATTTCAGGGTCTTGCAAAAACATTTTGCTGTACTAAGTAGTAGAGAACAGCACTCGGCTCAAGCCTCGAAGCACACAGAGGTGTGTGACGACTGAGGGATCTCTCAAACCACCATGACATGGCAGCATTTCTGTCATTGTCTGCTATGTTATAAAGGGCCGATTCAATTCAACAGGGGAGCAATGCTCGCAGGTCTGGTGGAAGTGTAACTAATACAGACCGTGCTGAGGAGCTACCATGCATTGCTAATGGGAGACGTGCAGCCAGCAAGTTGTACGCAACGCTTGCAAAGCTCCTGAAGCTGTATGTAGCTACCAAGCTTGATGTCTCCTGCTCTTTTCCTTTTCTGCACTGCATTACTTTAAATAATGAGTCCAATTATCTAATCTCTAAAGGATTTAAACACACTGTAGAAATACATAGTTGTAAGATGCCATATAATCAAAGCCATTAATTTGGATAAATTCCCTTTTTCTAACTTACACTGAAATGAACATTGTAGGAAAGCTTAGTTTAATGATACCATGGAGTATATTCTTGCTTCATTCGCTGCTGTCCTCTTTGCAAGGTAAGAATTTTATCCCATTTTATGTAGTAATGCTAAGTTTTAGAATTTTTTTCCTAAATATTTTAGTATTACAGCTACCTCTTTTTCTATCATTATCTTTTTTGACCTTGCTGGAATTTTTAAGTGCAATTTAAACAAGTATATATCGCCAGTCTCTCTCACAGGTGTAGAAACTAAAATATAACTTCTTTTTAAGATTTGTTTTTTATGTCTGAATTTGTTACAAAATAATTATTTATGAACAAAATCTAACTTTCTTGGCCTTTCTTGCTATTATGGTCAGATGAGTAAGCATTTAATGATTTTCAGTGAGATATGATTTTGTTTGAACAGGCTGCACCTGCAGTTTGTTTAAACGTTTTTAGACTGCTAGAGTAAATAATTGCTTTCCTAGTTATATTTTCTATGAAATGCAACTGGATCTTATAGATAATTTCCTTGAAACAGTTATAAAGATTTCTAATGTAACATGAAAAATTTTTTGTGGTTTTGTTCGGTTTTATTTGTTTGCTTGTTTTAAGCATGGGCTCATTTAAAATTATTTACAATTGAGTCTTACAAGCCACAGGCATAAAATAATTTTAACCCTGGAAATTTGATTCTGGAAAGCTCAGGTTCTATTTTATCTATTTACTTGTTCTATTTTTTTGTTATGAGCCTCTGAAGAACTATGAACTCTTTTCACTTCTTCATGGTAACATGTACCAGAACTACAACTGTGAAAACCTGCAGGTGAAGAGTCTGTGAGAGAATCAAATTCTTAGGAAGGAGAGCAAGTAGTGCTACATTCCTTGGAAACAGAGTTTGTGCAAAGGTGCCCGGGAAAACTCAGGACTGTTAAACCTCAAAATTCAATAGTGTTCTTTTAAACTTGACATCACTTGCCAAGGGCAGAGTGAGGCTGTAGAAAAAAATGTTTAACTTCATGATTTTTTAATCTACAGGATCTTATTGCAAGCTTTCTCTTTTGAGAAGAACTTTGAGGTAAGTTTTTATTCCTTATTTGTCAAGTCCTACAAACAGAACAAGAATGAGCAAGTGCAATGCAGTGCAAGTTAGAAAGTAAAATACAGCCTTGAATTCAACATGTAAAATGTCATCTACATGTAGGTTGGATGTAGAACACACTTTCAGAATGTTTACAACTCTTTTCCAAGTATTTACGTAATGGGCATGGGTCCTCTGTTAGAAAAATGGAGGTCCTTATGAAGAATGATACTTCTATGGTCTCGAGAAAGCGTAGAGGAATAATGGAATGAAAACAGCATGAGATCATGATTTCATGACTGGAAAAATACATTAAATGAGTATCCATCTACAGTTTTAACTGCATGATAAAATCCTAGCTGCTATTTGAAGCACAGAGAAGTAAGTGCTACACAGCCTTAAAATAAACATTTTCAATACAAATTTTCACATAGAAGCTGAAATCCAAACAAAACCCAAACTAGGCAATGTTCCTGATCCCATTGAATTAAATGGGACCTATGCCATCAATTAAAATGGAAGCATCCAGCTGGATATAGCTTTGTATGTCTTATGACTTCTAATATATCTAGCGGACACACATGCACGTCAAATGGTGTGCCATCATGGAATGTTGATGGAACTAAGTGTGTTTTATAGTTTGATGCCCTTGTTTCTAAACTTAATCGCAAATTAAAGTCAGCTCCAGCTGGAGAGTCGTCGTTTGCTATCAAACGTACCATCAGAGTGTATTCAAGCAACACTCTAGGGAACTTGTGGCCACTCACATGCAGCATGAAGTAAATAAGAAGCTGGTTTACAGTTTTGTATCCTGTTGTGTAAGTCTGTTTTGCCTATTTATGTCTCCCCAAAGCTCCAGGTACCTCCCTGTCCAAGTAGAAATTGGAGTGCTGCCCAATTCTGTAAAAAGAGACATTGACAAAAAAAATCACCTTTTAAAATGTTAACCCAAGAAAGACCTCTTTGATAAAGTGATGGTAATCAGAGAGAAACACTTCTCTCTGGGGACTTGCTTATTCAGGCTGCTCCAGGGACCTTTGATAATACAAGATCCTTTTTGTTTTCTTCCAGAAATGAGTTTAATGCAACTCGACAGAAAAGAGATCTTGTAACAGCTGAGGTAGGTTATACCTCCTCCTCCCTTTTCTGCTCTGGGCCTTTGCCATCCTTACAAATGAGCCTTTGTGGGGAGAAGGACTATGGTAACAGGAGGACAGTGAGGAGGAGCAGCTACTCCCCACCTGCTCACCATGCCTGAGCCGTGGCCTCATGCCTTCATTCTCCCTCAGCAAAGCGCCCAGTGGATGACCTACCCTGCCGAGCTGACTGATGCACACCGGGAAATAAACCCGGGAGGTCCCTGTCTTTTGTGAGGGCGAACAGAACGCCCTGGAAAGATGTTTGTGTTTGTGAGAGGCACAATGGCGGCGCCACTGGCAAGGTTCCCTCCTGGACATGGTGCCCTGGTGGCTCTGGCCTGGCTCTGGTTCCCATCGCCCTGGCCCCAATACTGCCTCAGTGCTGCATCCCGGCAACGTTGTGCTGAAATTCAATCGTAAATGGAGGAATCTTGTTCCCCCACTTGTACACACTTGGGCTATGGAGCCCAGCCAAGGGTTATAACCCCTTCTGAAGGAGGTAGGCAGGAAGCCAGAGGCTGCCTCGGGGTGTTTCGGGGAGCCTGCAGCCGAACCAGGGGTGATTTTCTCTGAGACCCCTTGAGATCTACGTACCCCTACCGAGTCAGAAGGCAGCCAGTGTGAAACACTGCACTAAGGGTAATCAAGCCTCTGAGAGAAGCAAGACTGGTGGTGTCCTCGGAGGGCCCTTGGTAGGGAAGTGCTGTTGCTCTACCTCTGCAAAGTGACACAAAGGCCAAAAGCTGCTTCCCTTTGGCGGGCAGCTTGGAGTAGCTATCAGGAAAAATGGAACTGGGTTTTGTTGTGCAAGGAGGGAAGGGACCCTCTCCAGCTAGCAATGGACCATGGGCACCAGGAATAATTTTGGTGCAGGGGCCTTCCAGGTGGTGATTCAATGAAGTCTATTTCAGGTTGATTTCAGACAGATTGTACTACTTGGATGAATCCCACAATGTATTTCCATTTGAAAAGGGAAGTTTTTATGTCACTGCAAGAGGCATTGGCAAGACCAACCCTAACAGGTTCCTTGCACAGTGTTGTTCACCTTGTGATCCATCAGTTCAAACTCCAGATGTGGAGAATGAGTGGAATCAGGAGGGAAGAAAGAAATTAGCTTACAAGCAAAGACTAAAACAATTTTTTCACTTAGTTGTGCAGCCGAAGGCTGGCACTTAAGTCTGTGGGGACTGCAGAAAGGTAATTGTTTTTTCATAGAACATCAGATAAGAAATAAATAAAAAACAGAGGGAAGAAGAGTTATTTAAGCAAAAAGGACCAGATTTATAAAGGAAGGGATTAAAATTGGCCATGAATAAATATAAGTGGGAAATATTTAAGTACTCAGCACTTCATCCTGGTAAACTTTCCAGTCAGTCTAGTGGGGGCAAAAGCCCCAAAGTACTTTCTGTCTAGAATGGGATCAGTTCTTGGAAGGAACAATGTGACGTGACAAACTGCAGTAGCAGAGTGCTGGGCCAGATGCAGGGCTTCCTCATAGTGTGAGGCTCCTTGTTCCTAAAGAGGAAGCAGGTCAGGCAGATCTGCTTTCTCTTTTGTTTGGGATGAACCAAAATGCAATTCTGAAGGATGTCAAGGAGAACACAAAATCCATTGCAGCTAGACTGGCCATAGTGGGATTATCAGGGTGCAGCTCAGAGCGTGACTCAGGGGAGTGGATGCAATAGAGGGAACTCTCCAACTGTGGGTATGAGTGAAGTGAAAAAGGCAGAATGCACTGTCCCCTCCCTTTTCCTTCCAAATGTAAATGCAAAACTTCCCATGTGGAGCCTTGGTGATTCACAGGAACTGAAGGGCATGGATGAGAGGCCAATAATGGTCTCACAGAGCAGCTGTATCTTACCTCAGTCCCCTCAAAAGCCACCATGCTTCTCCTCCCCAGGCTGCCAATCCCTCCATCAGCACCCATGACTGTGCCATGTGCTGGCTGAGATGCAAATAACTCTTCTGTATTAAAAGACCCAACCCAGTGTTTGAGTGCAAGGCCTCAGGCTTTTATCAATTCATTTGTAAACCACAAAAATCCTGATTTTGCTTTTATGTTTCTCTGACAGGTTCAAGCTGCCTCTCGGTTTCACCATCATGGGGCTCTGGTGCGGAGTCCACCAGGAGGTCAGTGCTGTGCTGCTCACCTGCAGGAGGAGAGAGCCCTGAAAATGCTGCCTTCCTCCCCTGTTTTACCATGTGCTGTGGAAGCTCTCTTCCTCATGCTCCTACAAAACCCTGTCCTGTCTCATTTTCCCATTTTATCCATGTTAAAGAAGGAAAAATTTCTGTTAAAATTGCACTTTCAAAATAAGGCCTTACAACAAAATATGAACAGCTAATGATGCCAATATTTTGGTGGATTTTTTTTTGTTTGTTTGTTTGGTGTTTTTTTTTTTTTTTGTGTTTTTTTTTTTTTTTGTGTTTTTTTTTTTTTTTGTGTTTTTTTTTTTTTTTGTGTTTTTTTTTTTTTTTGTTTGGTTTTGGGTTTTTGTTTTGGTTTTTTTTAAGATTAGTTCTATTGCAATTTTTCATTTCTTCCACTTTTTTTCCGGCCTTGTCAGAGGATGTAAATATGTCAGAGAGGCTTGTAACTAGTTGTGCAAAGGGAAAGGAATACTCAGGCAATGAGCATGAAGCTGCTCCTGGAGGGTTTTAAGCACTGGACAAACACATAAAGCAGGCCCAAGTTACAGAAACTGTTTTACAGAGAAGTTCACTGTATGCCACTTTGGTTGGAATTTGGGTATCCTTCTTGGAAAATGCCTGGGTAGGTGCCTTCTTTCACATGTTTCTATGTAAATGAATATATGCAATTTTACCACTTGAAATTCTAAAAACAGCAAAGAAGATTTCCCCATTAGTGCTGTTATAGAAACAGTAGTTTTTGCTTTGTTGGTATTTTCAGAGTATCTATGTATATTTGGAAAGCAGTTCTTAAATGGAAAAAATTCAAAGCTAAGCATGGAAAGGAATTTTCACAATGATGGATGATATTCCTAATCACTGGTAGCTTCTGTTTACCTTTACTGTAAAGGTCCCGTTTTGTTCCCATTTAATGTCACTTGCAGCTTTACTGTGGCCTCATTGGGCATGGAAGGGCCTGTTTATTTCATTTACTTCCTGTCTTTTGCGATGCTGTTTTCATCTCCATCAGCAGCACCAGAAACTTTTGTATGTATGTAGAGTTTTAATCCTACTCCAAGAAGGCAAGCAACTATCTGCAAAACCTGATGAAGTTTTGCTTTGGGACTAGCTTTCTCCTCCAATTTTGGGGAATTATGCTTTAGACCTGCCTCAATGAATGATTAGTAAATGACAAGGAGGTCTTAGCTTTCAGACTATAAAACTGTTTAATGTAACTGCTTTTGGAAAAAATTACTGATTATAACATAAAACAAGTCATTCCCATGGAATCTAAAGTGTCTGACTCCAGTCACCTCTGAAGCAGAAATAACCTTTTAGCTGACTTTTTTTTAGCATGTGAGGGAGGTTGTTTAGGACTGGTTTTGACTCTCTAAAATATATGTTCTGTCCTGTTCATAAACTGAATGTACCCTTTGCAGTAATGTCTGGGAGGGAGAAGCTGAATATATGTATAAATTATGCTGAATTTGGTGAATTAGAATGGTCTGTGTCCTGTATATTTTGAGATCAGCGGGACTGGGATTTGATTTCTTTACATGGGAACTTGACCTTTTGTTTGCTTGGAGGAGGTTGACCTTTTGCTCCTTTGTTAGTTTATAAGTCTCAAACCAAACGAGAACCTTGTTTCTCTTTTAACCAAGGAACATGAAGGATAAAATTAAGCATATGTTAAAAAATGGAGATTGTCATTGGTTAATTTTCTCAGCTAATATACCTGCTCATGATTTAACAATAAACAGATTTAACTGTGCTCTCTCAGCCTGTTTGCAAAATACTGTATCTACTAAAAGGCTGGAATGCTTGCTTACAGGTTCATGTCCTCAGGAGTGCCTTAATGGAGCAGCCTGCACAGAGGCAGGTGACTGTGACTGCCAGTTATTTCAGGCTCAAGGAAGCAGGTGCCAAATTGGTAAGTTTTTTGGGCCAAAATAGTTTAGTGTCAGTTTTCAGGAAGATTTAGGATACAGATTTTGAAAAAAATACTGTTACCAGCATATTTATGATTACTCTGTAGTAGGACTCTCATTTGGCCAGTAGCTAGGAAGATTAAAATGATATGCATTAGGGCTTAGAGAAAGCAACACCAGAAATGCCTACATTTTAGCACTTGGGCTATAATGATACATAGATGCCATAACAGATAGACCATTTTCTAGTTTATCAGTAGCCAGTTTTTTTCTAAGTTAGCTGAACAACCAAAAAACCACTGCATTTCTTCTAACAAACAGTGGCTTATTGCAAATAAATTACCCACTATTTAAATACACTAGTTTCTGGAATCTGCTGTGTGTAGTGTTCAACAAGAATTGTCTTCCAGGATGTGCAGAATATCTAAATCCCTTGCCTCTACTTGTATTTAAAATGTCTCCACTGAAGCAAGTAAGAAACGTAACGGTGATTGCACATGGCTAAAACTGCAGATTTAAGATTTAAAAAGAGTGCTGACTTTATTTGAAGTTGAAGACATAAGTTTATATTTTGTACTTGCTATGTATTTTCTTTACAAGCTCTTGTTTTCTTTCTGAGCTCCTACTTTCTTAGATGCATGTGACATCTGTCGATTTTTGATGACCATGCTTCTTGTAAACTCAGTGTATTCTCTCCAGTACCTAACACTGGTAAGGACAGAGACGGGATTTGCAAATCATGGGGACAGTATAATTTTGAAACATTTGATGGCATCTACTACTACTTCCCAGGAAATTGCTCCTATATATTTGCAAAAGACTGCAGTACTCTGGAACCCCAATACACTGTTTGGGTAAGTATGTGAACATACACTAGAAGTAAGTATGTAAGTAAAGATAAAAGTAAATAAGCAGGTAGAATAAGTAGAGAGACAATAAATGTACCAAACTGGGCATTAATTACTTAAATATAAAACTGTGGAAATGTGGAAAGCTTCTGGAAATGCCTAAACCTACATGCAGTAACTCAAAATACTGATGAAATTATGATCAAAAGAGTCAGTGTATTAAAAATAGCATTTTTTACTCCTCCTATCCTTAATGGGATTTCTGCACTCTTCCTTCCGGGAGCAAAAGTGGGTCTTAAAGCAGACCTCAGAAACTTCAGTACACTTCAGATATCAGATTGTAAAAAAACCCACTGAGTTGCTCAGTAAAGTGCAAAGAGCTATCACTTGCCTATTAGTGAGGAACACAAATGTGCTAGGCCCTGATTCACAGCTATTGGCATGCTATGAGGATCTGTCTCCTTGGCCAATGGGATTTGCTCCCCCACCCTGTCCCCTCTAGGGATTTGCATTCTAATTTTGGATTACCTCTACGTCATGCAGAGATTAACAGCTCAAAAGGTTTCATCTTGACCTATGTATGGAAGGCACTCTTTTTAGTAGTTTCTTCAAATTGCCGAGTATCCATGGTTGATGGGGGTTCAAACCTATACCCTCTTCGAAGAGAGATGCCCTGTTTGTCAGACTGGTGGTTGCTGTGGGGAGAGGATACAAGCTCATTATATTACCCTATTCAAAATGGTTGGGATTTGGAGCTGATTGGGCAGGGAAGAAGGGACAAGAGGTGTCCTAATTCTGAGCCCATGTGGGTCCAGTGGTCGTAGGGATGAGGACAGAGCTAGATGCTGATTTCTGCTCTGAGGACTGTTTTTCATTTATAAACAGATGACCTCTTCTTCCCTCATATAACAGCACTTAGTGAAGATAAATCTACCATTAAAACTGCCATTTCTACCCACTAAAGTTACAGAGAGATGCTGTTACACCCGTCTTTCACAATTTCATTTTAATTATTTGGATACTATGTGCAGCTGTGACCTCTTAGAGGTTTTAAGAAAGTGCTGTAGCAAAGTCCAAGATTATATTAAAATCTAGAATCAATATGTCAGTGGATTCCAGTGGCTCTGGAAGGCGAGAAGGTTCCATTCAATTGCTGGAACCAATGTAATGTTTTACTAAAAACTGAAAATGTTTACTCAGCAAAGTCATAAGTAATGTGAGACTGTAGACAGACTGGGCAATGGAGAGAAAAAAACTTTGCCAAATCCTCACATTATGGTCCTTCTGGCTTTAATAATCTACCCCTCAAGAGGAGAAGAAAACATAAGAATTATTTTGATTTTCCTTTATTGTGTTTCTGTCTTGGGCTGGTTTTACATAGAAGCCCTCTGCCAGTAATAATAACAACTTTTATGTTGTATTTAATTGTAATTATCTTTATACATGTAAAAACTCTTAATGCTTTTCCTGGTCTAGTTTATTTCACCTAAAGAAACAGTAATTGATTTTTACTTCCTGGATTTAGTGTCAGTTGAGGAGGACTAATTCAAGTATTCATTAGCACTGTATGTGTTTACTCACAGATATTTTCTTCAAAACAGTTACATTTACAGCCTCCATCACTATGTCGGTAAAATGTTCCCAATTACAAATTTATTTAGCTTCACAGCACTGTCAAGTAAACTGGTAATGAAATTCCCATCCTTCTCAGAGAATGACGGCACACACAGTAACATAAGTCATGTTTGAGCTATCTAAACTCTGTCTACGTTTTAATCTGGGTAATGAACGGCATCTAAGATTCAATACGTTTCCCTCTCTCTTCAGTGGTGTCTAAAATAAGCTCACAGGCTTTTGAAGCACTCTAGGACATTCTGCAGGTTTGGGTGGCTCATTCCCTCTGAGATTTATGAAAACTGTGTAAGTTTTGCTCAAGCACAAACCCACAGTTTTCAAGTCCTAAGAGTACTGTATTCAAGCGAGATAAGTTGATATGTGACTAAACCAATCCCCTGGCTCATTATGCTATATACGTATAATGAGGAGAAGCACACTTCAGAAAAGTCTACCCTTTTCCATTAGTAGGGCTGAAGAGCCAGTGCAAAATGGATTTTAACAGATCCATGTAAATTAGATGCTTGCCGTAATCTGTGGGAGCTCTTCCAAGTCTCAAGAAATCCTGAGTGGTTCAGGAAGGCATGTTGCAGTTCAGCTGGTACCAGTCTCAGGTGACAGGGAGAGTGCTGCTATTACACTGAGGTTCTGTATTGGTTTGTAATCCTGTTTTATAGATCAGACCTCTAGAAATAGAGCAATAGGGGTGTTTCCTCAGTGCAAGTAACAAGCTCCTACTTTGGCCACTATAAACTAGCTCACTACAGTGTCCCTGAAGTTTGTCAAGTGTACAATACCTGACTCTTTCATCAAGTATTTAGTTTACTGGCCTGTGATGCTATGCGCTATTAAACAGTTGCTGTATTTCTCAGCAGTACTGTTTAGCGTGAACTTTGAGTTTCGTGGATCTTTGTAATTGTGACTTTGTAATATTCTAGGTATTTATTAGTAAATCTCTTTGAGTAACTGGAGCATAAAAACGTAAAATATCATATACGAATTTAATAAAAATGGTGTGAAATTATTGAAGACAAACATTTATTCTTATTGTGTGTCTATTTTTTCCCTCAAAGGTTCATAACAGTCCTCACTGTTACGGTTCAGTATATACTTGTCATAGGTCCATCAGCTTATTTTTTTCAAACCAAGAAGAAATAATGATTTCAGGACATGAAGTAAGAAAAAATGGAATCAGGTCAGTGTTTTAATGGTGGGTGGGAGTGTTATAATTTTATTGCAAAAAGATAATGTGGAGTTTGGGAAATTGATGCTTCTTACGTAAACCAGATAAATTAATTTGATCTGTATCTTTATTGATCCCTTGCTGTTCTATATGGGGGCTGATAAAGCTCTAGTGTGAGCAGATGTAACAGTACTGATATAATACCTGAGTGAGGATAAAATACACTGCCCGCATTAGCTATGTTCAATTTCTCAGCTGTAACCTAGCAATTATTCATTCCTTCTTTGTACAGACAAAGTCTGTGTCAGGCAGTCCTAGTTAATCCCTGGTGCATCCCGATACCATTTTGAACAAGGCAATTATTATTTATTCTTGGTAGATATAGCTAATATAAGACATGATCATCTTCTAGACGAGTCTGAATTGGCTAAAACAAAGATCTTGAGCTCCTTTGGGGCAAAAACTCCACAAAACATCTCTGAGGTACATCAAACCTCCAAATTTACCTTTTCTCTTCTTTAATAAGCAAAAAGATGCACCCGAGGCTATCATAAGTATATTTACTGGTTGATAAAGTACAGAAAATTCAAGAAAGCTGTTGAGGTGCTTTTGCCATCCCCTTTGTAATGCTATGGCCTTTAGTATCTGAGGATGATAGCTACAGCGATACTGTTCAACCCAACAGAAGCAAGTTTGGAAGACTAAGATTAGATCTGTGCTTATTATTGTCCAGGGGTCTTTCACCAAAGGAGGAAGAGCTACAACTTTTTTGTCAATGGTGTTTTCTGTACTGCAAGTTCCTCCATTTACAGATGTCTAACCCAGTGGTGACCCAGTGCCCAGAAGGGCTGCTGGTGGTCATAGCACCATATAGCTCCTTGCCCAACGCAGCATGCTTGTGGACTCAAGTATTCCTCAGTGCAGTGTGCCAGGCTTTGAAAGTAAAGAGGCATTATTCTTTCAAGCTTATAATTGGTACAACTGATAGGTGTATGTAACAGAAAGCACTAATTTTTGATGGTCGATATAGAGGATTAAACAGAAGATAGTATAAACATGATGAAGGGTTGAATGGAGTGACTGTGTACACCCAGGAAAAAGTGTTTGTTGGGTTAGAAGGTGATGTTTTATGTGGTATTTTTCTAGCATGAACCTCATCTCATCTGAGATCTTTAATGTAGACTATGTTTTTCCAGATTAATATTGCCTCAGACAGTTGGAAATGCTTTCATTGAGAGACTGGCTGACTATATTCTGGTGAAGACTACCTTTGGTTTTTCTCTTGCTTGGGATGGAAACTCTGGTATTTATATTAAGCTGACAGAAGATCATAAGGGAAAACCTTGTGGCCTGTGTGGAAATTTTAATGGCAATAAATATGATGACCTGATACTTCAAAATAGTAAGTAAATAGCTTACTCTTACTTTGTGTGAACAGTTTCCATGTTCACTTTAAATACAATGCTTATAAATATAATGCTGTAAAAAGGCAGTCCTGTTTCAGTTATTTCAGTAAAAAAGTATATCTGCTCTACTTTTCCTTCTCCTCATCATTAAAGATGAAAAAGGGAGCAGGTCCGAGTTCAAGAAAGTATTTATATGTGCATTTAAGCCTTTTGCTCAGCAAAGCACTTGTGGTATGTTTATCCTAGCTGATGAAAAGGCCTTCAAACAATGAATAAATAAACAAATGCTTATGGTTTTCTCTGTGTTTAAAGATGGAGGGAAGAGCACCATCTCGAGTCATTCCTTTATAGCAGCATCATAAAAATCCTAGTTGAAATAAATACATTTCCAAGCTGTTTCCAGGGAGTTCCTTGTGTCTCCTGGTTGGTATGGTGGACTATGGGCCTCTGACTACACTGTAGGATGAGGAGCTGCTTTGTGCTGTGTCTGAGGTAGAGATGAGTTTTTAAACTTGTATTCTGTAGCCTAGGTAGGGAATACTCCATGGGGACTTTTGTCCTCCTTGCAACTAATGTGGAAAAAAACAAAAAAAAGAACAAGAACAAGCTTGAAAATATGATGAGGATTTTTCTCACTCTTATAAAAACAAAATAAGAATACATTACTGTTACCATTAACTATGAGAGAATCTAGTTCCATGGCTCTGCATGTTCTTAAGTCACAAAAGGTATCCCGCTGCAACTTTTTTCCCCATTTTCTATGGTTGGTAGTGGAGCTTTTAAACTTTCTTAGGGAAGGAAAGTTCACTGTACCTATATTTGCAGAGTCTTTAAAAACCTGCCCAAGTCTAAATTTTTCGTAGCTTTTCTGCCATGAGAACAGTAAGTTTTCTGCAGTAACTTCTGCACACCAGAGTGCAGTATGTTTAACAAACAGTGTAATCTGCTGATGTGTAATAATAGAGAAAAATAATATTTGGAGGAAATAATGAATTCAAATGATCTCTAAAAAATAGTAATTTCAGTATCTTTAAATGTATTATCTGTTATAAAAGATTTCCAGCTCATACCTGTCTTCATTTTCTGAGCTAAATTTATTCACCATCATCATTTCTTCTAGCATTTTTCTTTATCAGAAATGTTAGCATTATTGCACTGTACAGCTGAGAGCCATATGAATCACTTTAATCATGAACCAGTTGTATAACACAGTGCCTTGACTCTGCAAATGCAAAGCATGAAGTTCTGAGGTCTTCACAAGAATAGATTGCTAATTCAGCTCCCTTCCAAGCTGCAACATTTTTCTAAGAGTTTCTATACCTTATCAATCATTTGATATCATGATTTATCTCTCCCAACAAAACTACTTCCCTGAGTAGTGTAAAGGTAGCTCTTACATCTGTCTGGAGTCTTTCAGAGTCCAAATGCTCATTATTTGTAATGCTCAAATACGTAAGTTGCTGAGAGGCATATAATATTCCATTTCAAAGTACAATTTAAAAACAAACTAATTTTCTGTTTCCTTATCTTCACCTTTAATGCCATCTTTGTATTGCTTTAATGTGCAAGACTGTGTCTATGTATAGAATGGTTTCAAGGACAGTGATTTTATTTTGTGGTATTTTTTAAAGACTTAGAAGTTTTTTTCAAGCCATGTCAAAATGTACATAAAACATTTTTAATGTTTTTGTAGAAGCAGAGTTATTTCAATAGGTTCACCTCCAGATCAAACCCAGCCTTTTATGTTTGGGAAGGGTTTTCTGCATAAAGAAATACTCTGTCAGAGAGAAAGAAATATTTTAAGTCTTCCTCACTCTTAAGTAAAACCGACCAATGGTTAGGATGTTATTGTCATTTATTTGTGGAGATCCAAGTATATGTATCTGATTAGTGTGCTTTGTGGCTTTCCACGCTGCAAGTGTCCAACTTTGTACCTCTTGTGCTAGAAGTTAGAATACGTTTTCTATGGTACAGCTCTGGGAAAAAACACCCTCATTTCAATATCTTGTCTCCTAGCCATGCATAGATATTGATAACCACAGCATAGATACCAATTACTATAAGGTTCTTCAAAGTGGAAGCAATATACCCTTTTAAACCTAACTAAGAATACAGAGAAAATGCAATATTTAGTTCTTGCTGCAAGTATATGGGATTTTTGTGTCTGTTTCTCTACTGCCAACCTTCTTGTATGTTCATGTATCTAACGAAGCCTGTTGCCATGACTTCCAGTCATGCATCTTGTTCGTTAATTCTCCCATGCTCACGCTGTGAGGAGAGCTGGGCATCTCGTGAATGTGTGCTGTAGGGCTTTTCTGCAGTAAGGGAAAACGAGGGAGATAATAGCACTAACTGACCTTTGTGAAACCTGATGAAAGACTTAAATTGCTTCAAAGAAATTTATTTTTTCTTAAGTATTCAATGCCTTACACTTGTCATTATCTGTATATTTGTTATAAAACTATCAGTGATTGCACTTAAAAAAACCCAAGCCAACACCTTGTCATGTATTTTTTCAATATTTTACATTTATTTAAATGTAGTAAAAAGTGCAGCCTGAAATTAAAAAAAGAAAAATATCACTTTTCTTTTCAACTCCTACTCTGAAATCATCTGTAATTGAGGTAATGAACGCATTGAAAAATGATTAAAGATTTCAAAGCTGTCTTATGTGTTTGTGTTGACAATTTGTTTAATTGTTGCTCTTTCAATATTTTCATGCAGTAGGTGAATATACAGAAGACATTGCTGAATTTGCAAATAGCTGGGCTGTGCAAGCCTCAGATGATATAGCCTGTGTCCCTATTGCCTCAGATTTTTCCAGTCCTTGCTCAGCCAATGCAGAATCCACTGAGGTAAACTTATCATATTTTATATATGTACATAGATACATGCATATACATGTAAGTACATGAATTTTCTTAATCTTCACTGCCTACTGATGGTAAAAGAATCTACCAATATACACAATGTTGAAAAAACCTTGAATGCATTGAGGCTTTGAGAAAGGAAAGTTTCAGATCAGGGCTGTTGCTAGGGAGTCCCTGATGTTCTTCATATGTTTAGCTTAAAAGTACAAAGGCTCAGATGGATGTGCCAAGTGGCACCAGTCTGCTGGCAGAGCTCTTCATTGCTGCATTAAACTTGGGTTCAGTTTCCAGTCCTGGCATCTTATACCTCATTATTTTAGCAATTGTGAAATAATGCAGAAATAGCTGCAGGTCAGCACCTGCATTGATACAAAATGCTTTTCCTTGTCATTTCACACTTTTTCATCCCAGCTGGTTTAGGACCAGCATGCAGTCAAGCAGGCCTAGGCAGAGAGGACGAATTTTAGGAAGAATAATGAAAGAGATATAATAGTAAATTGAGACGGCACAATGCTCAAATTTTAATGGGGATATAAAGGACCTTAGACTAGGGAAGCAAAGAAGAATGATGCCTGTTCAGAAAGTATTGGCTAACTTTCATTTACCCATTCTCCTTAATGCACAGGACATATTCTTCAAGTGCCAAATAGTCCTACAGTTTCCTTTTCTCAGCTGTCATGAAAGCATAGATCCATATTCTTATATTTCAAGCTGTATGAATGATCTTTGCAGGTAAGTACTGGCATTCTTATGTCTTTAATCTTGACATATGAAATGAATGCTCACTCTTTTGTGTGAGACCAGAATGAAAGAACATTGAGGGAAGTTAGGAAGAACTAAGTTCAAAATGAAGAGATGGGGTTTCTCAGGGGGTGATTTTGTGTGGGAACAAAGGGCACAGAACCAGCCTGACAAGGGATATTTTGATTGCTAAGGGCTTACATAGATTCAAGGAAACACTAGACAAATAAGTGCAAGATAAATTCATGGAGAACCCTCATGACAAAAGATGAGCTGCTGATCACAAAAAACCCACGAATCTGGAGGCCCTGACACAGAACTACATGGAGATGATACTAGGGAGAAATATCAACAATACTGGAGAAGCTGGACCATTTGTCAGACACAGCTGGACTGTTTTTTTAATGAGTAACCACTATCGTTCAAATTAGTAGAATTTTTACAAAATGGTTCCATATGCTTAAATTCAGAGTTGCCAAAAGAAATTCAACTCTCATTTGCTTTGGTGGGAGTCACACCCCCTCAGCTGCTGGCATTGTAGGTAACCTGGTATTTTTCCCTTAGCTCTCCAGACTCCTGATTAGTTCTTGTCATTCACGTTAAGCTTGTACTCCAGTAACTGAAGAGATAATCGAGCAATATACCACTTTCTTTTTAGTAAGGTTTTCAAATTAAGACGTAGTTGTCACAAATAGGAGGATATTTACCAGAGTATATAATTCTCAGAGTATCACCGGTTTAATCAAAAACATACAGAAAGGATCACAAGACTAAACATAAGGATCACTCAGTATAATCCATTAAAACTTGTTAGTTCAATTTTTGATGATTGTTTAGTTTTCTGATTCACCATAGGGTCAAGATGGAAGAATTTGTGTTTGTAGGCAAACGTTGATGTTGCTCAGAAAAGAGATGAGTTGCCTGTCTATGGTCTCTTTGTAACGCAGGAGTTTACTGTGACTTTTGGAGAATAACAAAAACCAAATTTTTCAAGTAGGATATTGAATCAGTGCTGTGATATTAAGGAGGGTTGGATTTTTGTCAACAATCTGATGTCTGTTGATGTGAATTTTGTGAATGTTAAAAACCTTGAAGTTTCTGTGTCTCAGAACCTCATTAATTTAGGCTTATTTCATTTATAAAAGAGACCTCTTTTCTTGTGGCTTAGTATCAGTTTATTAAGTTTTTTCTGTGGCCATAGTATAGGCCAAGTATTCTTTCTATTAAGACCCATTTAATTGGATTAGATAAGGAGAGTTGGAGAGACTCTGACCATTGTAACAAAGAGTATAGTGGTGTTTGATTTGATAACAGCTGTGTTGAAAGCAGAATACAAACACAGTATAACACATTCTTAAGATGATTAATTTTGAAAGCATGATCTTGTGTGCTGAGAAGCAAACTTAGTTGATCTGTCATAAACATGCTTATAATAGAAATGTTATGTTATGACTAGTTAATTTTGGCATCAAATCTTCCACAGTGAATGATATGAGTTGTTCGACTTTCAGAGTAACAAAAGTTTGGTGGTATTTCACCGTATGTGACTTACATCTGTATAAAATTTGAACTTGCCTAAACATTAATGAATGTTTTTTTACTTGATTCTAGTAAAAATCCACTGTACAGCTTCTTCTGTATAGACTAAGGCAGAAATCTTGTCTTTGCCCAAGGTTGTGCTGTAAATCCCTGAGCCTGTCCACAGTATTCAGTGGATATTCTGGCTCTGAGAATTTCAGCACAACAGGAGTCGACTAATAAGGTTCTTGTCATCGAAGTTCAAGGCAATTGGAGACTTGAAGTTCTTACTTGAACCAGAATGTCTTTTATCAGTGTAGGTCAGAGTTTCTACATCATGCAGGAGGGAGAGGCCTGAGATGGGGATCTTGAGACTCTTGAGTTGTCCATTGTCTTCAAGAAAAGGTCCTGTTTCTCTTTCACTATAAGTGGCACTTTTAAAAAATAATCGATTAGTGGTTTTGTTCATTGTGGTAATATTAAAATGAAATAACTTTTTGTGAGATCAAATGATAAAACCACAGTGGTGTATTCAGTATAGCTTGCTCCTTTTTACATTTTCCCTGTGCGCCTTTATGACCGAGTGGTGTCAGCTATGTGTGAAATATCCTGTGCCATGTCACATGGCAGAAATCGTTGATGGGATTTAAGTTCCTTGATTACTCTCTTATTTTATCATTTCAGAGCAGATGATGATGAAACATACTGCAGGGCAGTGACAGAGTACGCTAGAGCATGCTCTCACGCTGGGTCCCCCGTGTGAGACTGGAGGGATGACTTTCCTGCCTGTAGTAAGATTCTTTAATAAAGCATACTGTGTGACCTTTGAGCTATCCCATGTATTCAGTTCAAATAATTTCATCTTGGCAACATTTGTCTCTGTAGAACTCAAACCTGATACTCAAGTTGATCAGTCAGTTTCACTCTTGCTGGCAAACAATGAAGTCAATGACTTGCTAGAGGAATATTTTAGTTCCATTGTGGTATGGTTTAGATCCACACAAAATTCATGTTTTTGTGGATTCCTTGGAACATCATGTGTGCTCATCATATTCTAAGACAAAGAACAAACATCTTTCAGCCTCTACTGGCCCTATAACAGAATTAATGCAGTTAATCCAGCTCCTTGTTATCACTAGCACCCATCAATTGCAGCTCAGTCTCGTGCACAAGGCTTTGAACTAGCTGAGATATGAGCACATTTCCCTTTCATAGAGGCTATAACTTATTTTGGAGAGATGATATAAAGATTTGCTAAAGAAAGACTTAAATATAGATGAGAGCTTCACCATAGTTCGTCAGTTAAACCTCCTCCAAAACATCCATTGTACTTGATCTGATTAACTACCTGTACCAAGAGAGCTGCACAATGCTTATTTGACAGAAATGGGTTTTCTAGCATGGAAAGAGAAATTGCACTAATGTTCAATATACCATGGGGTTTTTTTAGCTGAGAAGTGTGAAGACACCTTTGTTCACCGTGACTGTATCAGTTGTTGTCCGCCAACCTGCACATTTGAAAAAGATTGTCTTGGCAGCAACCTGCACTGTTTAGATGGCTGTTACTGTCCAGATGGTAAATATTGTCAACATTATTTTAAAAAATACATGTAAAGCTAGTATCCAACACCATAATGAAGTCTAAATAGACTGTGCTTAAAATTAAAGCCTGAAAATTATGAATATTGTAAATTCTGCCGTAGGTGTTATTATTGTCACTGTGATTCTGTCCTTTATTGTGTGCTATTGTCTCAGCATGCAATATCGGTTAAAGTATGGAGCCATTACTAACGCTTCCTGCAGTAAGACATTGCCCGGATTTAGTCTCCTTTATTTGAATTATTCAAAAATCTATAGAAATTTTGCTTAAAGCGAATGTGTCATGCTCTGTACAAGAAACTAAAGTTTCTGAGACTTGTACTGAATAAAAATTATTGACTGGACTATGAACTGTCCTAGTTCTAGATGGTCTAAAGATAATGAAATTTCAGAATATTTTCATTTTTGAGTCTGTACAGTTTTACATGCTTAAGTCAGACATTTTTCATAAAGCAACGATTCAGAGTGAAAACTCGTTTTTAGGGAGCTTCACTCTGAGCGTTCTGCACTCACTGGGCAACTGTTTTTGCTGGTCCTTGTTTAAGACTGATGACATCACCTTCTGGCAGATTGGAATGTTTGAGTCAGATGGGGGAAGTGCAGTGATCTGGAGTTTGTTAATTTGTTTTATATCTCATTTATTAACTTCTTTCCCAATAGGTCTCATTTTGGAAAATGGAACTTGTATCTCTTTGTCGAGTTGTCCTTGTATTTATCATGGAACTGCTTTCCCTGTAGGCTCAAAAATTGAGCAAGAATGTAGCAACTGGTATGTGAAAGCTTGTATGTTTCATCTCTCTGTGACTACTGCCCATAGTTAGTTTAACATCGTAGTCACACTTACATTTTAAATAATAGTTACTCTCTATGTTTTACAGACTGAGGCCTGTGTATCACTAAAATATACAGGCTATTCTGTGTGAATTCAAAGCATATTACTTAACTCAAAGCTACTTATTTTGCTAAAGATCAGAACACTATTTCTGTGTTTTGTGATTTTTCTTTTTAGTGTTTGTGTTGGTGCCATTTGGAACTGCACTGATCATGATTGTCCAGGTATTTGTATTTCATTACTCTTTTCTCACTTCATAACAAAAATGATAAACTTTTCTGAAGACAACAGAACCATATATGATCCAAGACTTTTGGCTGCTAATTTAGGAAGAAAGATTAGGCAGATGGATATTGACAGTAGCTGTGGGCCAGCTGGAATGAAGCTGTTAATTGCCTGACCATACTCATCCTGCAGTTTTCCACTTGCTTCCCTACCTCAGTGTGCTACATTCACCTCTCGTTTTCTATCTCTTGTTTATGCTCAGTATTATTTGCCACAGATGGTGTGGCAAATACTGCCTGTGCAGTACCTAGGCCAGGTATAAGGATCTCCTCACTTCTAGGTGCAACTTTAAGGTAAGTAATAAGAAAACCGTCATTCTGATGCTGTGTGCTGGATTTTCTCTCTCATAATAGCAGTTCATGTTTGAATAATGATCCTTATCTTTAAAGATAGCATGTCTCTGTAATGAGTTAAACAGAGGAACATGCAGCAGGCAGGTGGTGAAACTCCCTTGATAGTTCCGTACCTCAGACAAGATTATATTATGAAGCTTGTGAAAGAGAGATTTTTTTACAAATTAAGGAGCCCTCTTTGAATAAGGTAATAAGGATTAACAGTTTCTAAGCAAGGCTTGACAGTGTGGATCTGTAATGTAAAATAAATGACATTGAGAACCACTCTCTATGTCCTGTGTGTGTTGTGTGCTCACGTCGGGGGTTAATTATGACTACTTTGGTCTGGTCCTAGGGACCGAGTTGCTGTTGGTAGTGGGAGCAGGTTAGATGTGCTCCCACAGAGCACCTCCTGCAGCTAAAATGAATCTAGCTCATGTGCTCTGATGCTACCCTATGGTGTGAATGACAGTTCAGTAAGTGGGAATAAGCTGGAGACTTGCTTCATCTGTGCATTCCTGATTCGAACTGGAAAAAAAAACCAAAAAGGTGTGCCCTGAGGACAGACACCGACACCTGCATCCTCTTCATACCTGTGGTAACAAGCAGTGCCATAATACCTAGCAGGATGGAGAAAGAGGGTTGTCCCCTTTCATGCTGAATCATGGAAAAAAGAAGATAAGATTCTAGGATACTTCTGAATTGTAATAAAGAGAGAAGTCTTTTGTATTTTTGTCTAAGGCATCTCATCTATTTAGAACCAAAAGATGCTGCACATGGATGTGTTCTTTATGAGATGGTATCTGTTGGCAATAGGTGTCTCTAGCATAATTTGTTTCTAAATGCCGTTGTAGCTAGATACATTAAAGTTAGCCTGGCTTATATGCTTAGAGATCAGGAGAAAGTTTCTTTTTTTTTCTCTCTGACATAATTTTCAGAATAGTGATATATTCTTGTAGAAGTGAACATTCTTTATCCTTTTTCTCTCAAGCTGAGTGCTCCATCACAGGCAGCTCTCATTTCACGACATTTGATGGACGTCATTTTACCTTTCTTGGGATTTGCCAGTACATTTTGGTAAAAGGCACTGGAAAAAACAAATTCACAATCACTTTACAAAAAGCACCTTGTGGACAGGTAAGCCACATTTTTTTTTTTTTAAATGTTGAAACAAACAAGTCCATCCATATTTCAGGCAATCTTCTATGAGTTGTACTGTAAACTACTTGGTTATGTTAAATAGAAAATAGAAACTGAAACCATTTTACAGCTTTTTTTTTGTAATTGTTTGTGTTGCTACATGCTGTAGTGCCCTTTGTAAAAGCTATTGCAACTTTAGTGGGATCAAGTCTAAAGAGTTACTCATTTGTGCATATTAAAGTTGTATAAACACCTTTAGTTATGGTACCAACAGCTGTCAGGCTTTGGAAAAGCTGCTGTTGGCAATGCTGTAGGTTTAATACATCACTATTTAGGCAGGACTTTTTTTTTTTTTTTTTGGTAGCTTTAGATTTTTAATATATTATAACATATTTAATTTGTTGGAACAATGCCTTTTAGAATCTATGAGACTAGTCACCACACATAGTTGTTTGAAAATATTTTGACAGACATTCAAAAACAGGCTTTAGGAATAAAGGTGCTTATAAAAAGTACTTACCTGTGAGAGTGGATTTAATGAGGCTATTAGGCTCTTAGGAGAAGGGGCTTTGAGAGTGTGACTCACAGCTGCCCATGTGCTGAGGGCAGGGATGTCTGAACTCCTCAGCAGAGAGCAATGTCCTACTTTGGGACTGTCTCTCATGTCCCCCCTTCAAAAGCTTGATTATTATGAGCTGATACCTCTCTGCCTTTTTTGTAAGCACCTCCTTCTCCTGCACAGGTGTTGAGACAACTGTTTCTGCATTTCAGGTAGCCTCAAGCATGAAATGATTGGTTAGGTAGCCACTGAGAAACAAGATTTCCACTGGTAATAACCCTTTGTACAACTCCAGGCACCTTGAAAAGTTTCTGGATGAAAACAGAGGGGTCCCTGGGGAGCACAAGACGCTTGGTTTCAGCTAATTCTGTGTGGGTTTTTGTCCTGTATTTATGTTCATAAATTCTGCCCAGATTGCACACTAAAATGATGCATGTGACATAGTTTATAGGTCACCATTTTTCAATAGTCAGATATTTATAAATTATTGTAATATAATACTGGAGAATTTATATCCTTTTTGCCTGTAATCAGAGATCGTCACTACATTTCACCGTGAGAAACACCTTCATGTGTGCCCAGGTTTCTTTTTCCTGCATTGCTGCATTTGTGTTCTGATTGCAGCAGCTTGATTTAGACCGGATCAGACTCTTGCTCTACCACTGCTTAATTCATCAATGAACAGTACCCAGGGTGGCCATGCAAATATGGAATTTTGAACCCAGTATCAGTACCTGGGGACCTCTGTCCACTTACTATAAGACTGTTATAATAGCTAAAGTGCATTCTCCTACGATATGGAGATTATGCAAAAGCAATGTTTTATTATGTTGTACATACAATTTTGAGTGCTTTGTTTAATGCTTTGAGCCATAGTTTACAACTGATTTACCTGATGACAGTTCTGGTATTTCCTTTCTGTATGATTTTCCCCCGGCCCCCCGTTTGTTTGGTTCTGTTTTCCATGGTAATATTAACGTCATTGCCTGTTTCTGATGGTGAAACTTGTTTCTACTTAGAACTTTGACCACGCCTGCATTGAGTCTGTAACACTAGTTCTTGAAGATGATGTGAGGAAACAAGTAACTCTCACAAGATATGGTCAAATCCAAACTGTCCCTAACCAAGTTTTTAATCTCAATGGTAAGAAATGCATGGAGAAGAATTTTACCAGACTTCATATTCTGTCTCTTATATGCTCAAAAACTTTTTAATAACATCGGTCTATGAAAAGGGAATTTCTTTAAACATAACTTATAAGAGAATACAATCACTTACTTCTTGGAACTTTAGTAATAATTATAGAAATTTACTTTTATTGTCTGTGAAACAGTTCTTCATTATGCCCTCATTCGTTTGCATTTCTTATCTTACAGAGAACCTAGAAATTCCATTCATTTTGTCCGTGTTTAGGGGGAAGGAGGTGAGGAAAAAAAGGAAGTGAAGAGACCTTGATGCTAAGGTCTAACTTGTTTAAAGCTTTTTTGACTAAATAGAATGGAATAGAATCCATGTGCTCCTTGGGATCTGTACTGATTTCACTGTTGACTTATGTTGTGATTTCAGACAAGTTACTTAACTTATTTGGAAAGGATAGTAAAATAAACCAGCCTTAAAAGCATGTTATAAAATTAAGCACTGAAGGTAGAAATTATATGGCTAAATTTTGAAACTTACTTTGACCAGTTACTGGATTTTTAGTCTCTTTCTGAAAGAGTAAAGTGAGAGTAAAGTTCTTACCCAGCCTTCAACAAAACGGAGTTTAGGGAGTCCTGTGCTGGTGGTTGCAGCTTTGTCTTTTCTTCACTGAATTTATCCAGTCACAGTTCTTCTTTTGGCATTCACAGCTTTCTATGGAAATCAGTTTTATAGCTCAGTTATGCTCTATGTTGACAGATAATAGTAATTTGATTGGTAACTTCATTTTATTTCTTTTGAATCAGTCCCTATTCACTTTCTTGCCTCTTTCCACAGTCTGCAACAAATACGATCTATGAAAAATATTTTGGTGTCACATTCTTGATAATTGTGTCTATCTAGTAAGTCTGATCACCTAAGGACATCTTTAAGGATCTTCTTCTCTGATTTATGTACCTGAGTCTGTGTGTGTGCATGCATAGAGGCTGCTTGTGAAGGTAGAGCTACTTTAAGCCTACAGCTTAAAGCCCAACAATATATAGCAAATGAATGCCGTGACTGTGAACTTTCATTTCCTCACATGATGGATTTTCTGAGAAGGAAAGCTGGGAATTTGATAGGGGCTCAGTTCACACACAGTCCAAGGACGGAGCTATACTGATGTCATGTCAATAGCGGTGAGACAGAACCTTCTATCTAAAGATTGAGTACACTTTACAGAGATCTCTTTGTTAGTGTTATAATATTGCTGGAGACTAAGAAACAATGAGCTTTTTGTCTTGTCTTCTTATTGCCAGAGGCCTGCAGTAGCATTGCTTTCTTCTAAAATAAAAAAAACCAGAGAGATGCACACATGGTTTCTAGATAACTCACAGGTACAGAAAGGTGTGAGATTTTTTACTGTCAGCAGTAGCTGGAATTCCTGATTTGTGTTGTTGCTGGAAATATGCTCATATGGAGAATGAGTGAGGATATTTGCCTGATGGTGAGGTTGTGCATAGTTTCTAATTTTATTTCTGAATTTTCAAAATTTTTTTTGTTTAATGGGTAAACCAGTACGACCTGGAAGTTGTGTTTCAGTGACTTTGTTTTTGTTCTTCTTTTGCTATGTTCAGGGGCTATTGAAATTCAGAATATATCTTCTTTCTTTGTTCAACTGAAAACTAGTTTTGGTTTGAAGATACTGTTTGCTAAAGACGGAGAGAGGATCTATGTTCAAGTTGATGTCAGATGGAAGAGAAGAACATTAGGACTATGTGGAACGTACAATGGAAATTTAAGGGATGATTTTCTGTAAGTTGCGTGTTGTACATTTATATTGTGTTTAATAACAAGTGAAAAGTTTTGTTGAACATAATAATCTGATTATTTAATTTCATTAATATGCTCAAACCATTAAAATAACCAATATAAAATGTCTTAATTAAAATGGTAGTCACTTTTAAAAATATCGAAGTCACAAATTTAGGCATTCTAAGATGTTTTGCTAAGAAATTATAGAGAGCTACCACATTATTTGTAGAAGTTACTGGATGATAATATTGCTTGAATGCACTTTTTCCTTTCTTGTTGCTCCCTTATCTTCAGAGCAAATACATGAGCATGGAGAAAAAGAGGAGGTGATAATAGTTGCATCATCCTCACAAGATTGACACTTACTACTGCTTCATTTTCCTCCCCACATCAAGTTTTAATGTAAAAAAATGTAATTCTGAACCACAGGAATACTTAATTAGAAGGCCACACTTTCCTTACTTTTTAACCTTATTTCCTCCAAAGTTGATCAAGCTATAATGTCACAAAACTTGTCTGGCATTAATAAATGCTTCTGAAATACTTGGTGCAAGCCAGCATCAAAATGCAAACAGCCCTGCTTTATAACTCCAAAACTGGCTAACAGATCAAATTTTGACATTTCACTCCATTTATGTACTGGGATAAAGGCCAAATCTCCTCTAACGCATCTTCCTGCTGATTCCAGAGTACTTGAATTAAGCATAAGTGAAGGCAAACTTTGAGTGTAGGAACATTTTCACATGAATAAAATATTGAGGAAAGAGTTTCACATGCCCTCTCTTCTTCTATACCTGACAGATGGAAATTCTTTTGGCACGTTGACTGTTCAATGTGACTCTGCATCTAAGCCTTTTTAATGAACTTGCATCCTCACCCATGTAGTCCCTAAGGTCAGCAGGATGCTTGCAGTGTTGATCTTTTCCTTTTCAGATCTCCAGCAGGGATGATAGAAGGGACCCCACAACTTCATGCCAATGCATGGAAGGTTTCCTCAGCTTGCTCCATGCCTATCAATATTCCTGTCGTTGATCCCTGCAACGTTAATCAGCAAAATGGTATGTTTTCACATGGGAGTCTGGAATTAGCTGTATCTTATCATTATGGGATAGTTTTTGTTTTCTCTGTGAAGAAGTTTCACATACATGTATTTCAGCTCCAGGTTTAGATGTGCACTTTCTTTTTTTTTTTATTTTTTTTTGCGAAGACCGTTCTTTCCGTACATTTAGCATGTAAAATGAAGTAAGTACTTGATAAATAAAAGCTAGTTGGTCATTTAGTGTTGGGCACACTGGCTGTGAGTACTAAATTTTGCTGTCTACTATGCATGCAGAGTGTTAGCTGTCTATGGTCCTGTAAATTATGCCAGTTGAGAGGAAAGATGTGATGCATGTTTGTAGATCGATAAAGAAAGTACAGGAGACAGTGTTCAGGTCACATGTCCTGTCTCTGGCTTCTTGATGCTTGTTGCTTTGAAAGCTTCTTTATCCTCCGTCTACGTTCTCTGACTAAAACTGATCCAGACAAGATGAGAGCCTTGGATTTGTTCAGATTCCTGAGTAAAGATTTAGTTTTGGCTGGTTGGCATGCCTATGGCTTGTGTTGAACTTTCACTGTCTCCTTTTTGCATTGCTGTTCTTTTCAATTAAGGAAGACAATGGGTAGACTGTAGTTGCCAATTCTGACAGAATGTAGTCTAATATTTTTTGATGTTTCAGACATCAGATCTCACTAAAGATGTGGGATTTATCCATATTTAGAGCCTGTTGAAGCAAGCCTAGAATAACAATAAACCTCTAACAATGTGGGGCATTCTAAGAGTTTTTATGCCTTCCTCATGGTCTGTCTTCTAAAGCAGTATCTCTCAGCCAGATCAGCTCAGAGCCTTTGTGCCTCATCCTCAGTTCTGTGCTATCTCAGTGAAGGGGAAGTTTGACATAAATGTGAGCTGCTTAGAGCAGGAGGGTGGAGTGCATGACTTTCTGAGGGTCCTTTCCAGCCTGCACTTCCTCATGATCCTCTAATAATCATTGTGAAAAAGCAGTGGAGAGTGAAGTGATCCATGCCATGCTACAAGCACAGGCATCTTGTCCAAGTCTGAGATGATATTTATCTGATGAAACTACAAAAATAAATTATTGTTTTTTTGGTTACTTATTTTGTCAAGTTAATTTCCAACCAAGTCAAGTTCAGTCCTTGAATCTAGTTTACTGAGAGATTCCATAAAATGTGAAACTCTTCTGTCAATGTGTGTACGTGGAAATGAATGTGGAGGTTGATGGTTAGGGGCATTCTTTTAGCAGCAAAAGTGGCTTAAATACAATCCACGCTACAGTGCTCCTTTGCTATTCCACCACTTGGGGTGGTAGTCTGCTTCAGTGGCTGGAGGGCCGGAGGAGGATTTGTTGCTGCTAGAAGGTGTGTGGCCAACTTGGGATTTGCATACCCTCAAGCTCTGCTTTGTAATGCTTCCTGAGCCCACATGCCAAAAAGTACACGGCCATTGTTGATGTTAAAGCTAAATGAAATGTGAAGTAGGAAAGCCATATTCTAAGCTTTGGGGACTCTTTTAACTACTCTTTTGAAATACATTATTTTGGCATTTAAATTTCCCATGCTACTAGAGGAAGGCATAACTTTTTTAGTATAGTTATTTTTATCTTAAGTGTAGTTTACTGTTGTGGGAGTTGCTTATAATATCTATTTTAAACTATAGAATTTTACAGAGAGACATTGAATGCAAGGTTTTATTGCACAACTGGCTATGTTTGGTTTTAATATTCCGTGCTATTCCTTTGACTAACTGTTATATTAAAATGGATCTGGCTGAAACAATGTCACCTTCTCTTAGCTGGGTATGCATCTCACTGTGATATCATCAACCAAGACATTTTTGCTCCCTGCCATGCCTACATCAGTCCAGGATTATACTACCAGCTCTGCCGCTTTGACGCCTGCAAATGTGGAAGCAGCTGCTTGTGCAACGCTTTGGCGCACTATGCTTATGTCTGTGGCAAGCACGGCGTCATCGTTGACTTCAGAGCTCATGTTTCTTACTGTGGTGGGTAACATTTCCGTAATGGAATAGCTTTTAGAAATGTGTAAAAGTCTACAAATTTCATTCCACAAAATACAGGGTTTGGCTTTTTCCTGGAAACTAGTATTGTGCCAATGATGTACTAGGGGAGAATGATAATAGCCTTTACATTAGGCATCTGAGGTGGGGCCCCTGACCTGCCTCACAGGGAGTCCCTGCCCTTTCTGTTGGTCACAGAAAGAAATGGAATTCCTTCTTTGAACCCCTAAGTCATATGGAAGCCCCTACTAGGATAAAGTAGTCAGGGAGTGGCAGGAGTGGAGCCATTCCATAAGGAGCTTGGCTGGCAGGGGCTCCCTAGGGTGGGCAGTGATTTGACAAGTAGGATACCATAATGATTTAAAGCAAGGCATTTCACAGAATCTTAAAGTATCCTGAGTTGGAAGGGACTCACAAGGGTTATCCAAGTCCAGCTCCTGTATTTCTGTTTCTAAGCCACATAGCAATGCCTCAGCCTTAGCTGGACCATTCTTTCTCTCTTGGAAGCCTGAATTATCAGAGACATGCCCAATTCAACATATAGAAAGAATAGATAGTTACTGTTTACAAAACAGACAATTCCAGCCAAAGAATTATTTTAACACAAACCCACCTGAATCTAAACATTACTAACTTAAGAAATTGGTAGAACAGCATATTTTTCTCATGCTTTTCAACTAAACCCAGTGCAACAGGAGACGACTTTGCTCTGGTTTTTTTGAACTTCCATGATATACTGCTTTGTTTTCTATTTTTCACATTTTAAGACTATGGCGTTCTCCCTTCTTTCTCCCTCTCTTTCCTCCAGCTGTGATGTGTCATAGTGGCATGCTTTATCATCAGTGCTCTTCTTTTTGTAAACATTCCTGTGCTTCACTTTCTATGGCAAATATCTGTGCTGATGACTGTGCAGAAGGATGTAATTGTCCTGATGGGAAGTATTTTGAAGAGTCGGTCAACTTTTGTGTATCAATGTAAGTAATAAAAAAATAGAATATATGTATGGGCACATTTTCCTCTTGCCAGCCAGATTTAAAGTAGCTTTTCTGCTATTTCCCTCAAGATGTAGACTGCCTAGATAAAATAACAAACAATATATGAAGATTTTGTATTCTTTCTTACTAACCAATAGTGGGGCCTCATCTGTTACTGTGTGTAGATACATCTACTGCACTTCAGAGCAGATATGTCAAACTGCTTTAGAGAAGGGTAATGAAATTTTTTTAATTCATGGGATAGTATTTTCATGTGAAAACCTTGCTGGTAACACTTAAAAAAAGAGAGAAGGAATCTATAAAGCAGCAATCTATAAAGTAAGGGATAGTATGGAAAGAGTGGCTTAGAAGTGTCTTTTTTCTGTCTCACAACGCAAACCTCTTCAGTTTAGTGGGAGGAAATGTTCAATGAGAGGAGGTAGTTTTTGTATGTTGCGTACCAAAATTTTACAGCTTATCACCATTGGTAGTTACAGAATTATTTCTGTTGATTGCAAAATATATTTTGGAAAGACCAGTAAAGTACATACTGTAGGGGTAAAGACTGTTTCAAATAGTTCAAGAGTGTTAACTAGCTTCTTATTCGCATATTTTTTTGCATGGTTTCTAGGTAATTCTGTTGCTGCTTCTAACCCATCTGGCTCTTATCACAGACAGAGCTAATGGATTTTGCTATGATTACTGCTCTATCTCATGATTTTAGCAATACTGTAAGCAGGAAATGCATGTTGCCATTCTACTCCCATAACTGAGAAGAAGTCCTTTCTATTAGAATAATGCAGAGAAACAGCAAATTAAAAGTAGAGAGATTGAGGAAAATGCTTTGCTGAAGATGATATGAGTTTTGCCACTGACTTCAATACAGTCTGACTGTCATCTTTAAGTTTTTGTCTTTCAAAGAATATTGTACTCATAAGGACTGAGTTAATGAATAATTATATGTTATATGTTATTATATGATAAGTCCTGCTTATCATAATAGTTTGATAAAGAGGTGGCCCTTAAATCCCATTTCATCTTGCTTTTGTATCTAAATGCATGAATATTCTTTTAACAGATCTGGCTGTCATTGTCATTACAAAGGCAAAGCCCTCCAGCCTGGAGAAATCCTTCCTACGCCAACAGGCTCCTGGTAGGTTTGAGTGCCAAGAGTTTTACCTTTCTTGTATCACACTTTGGACACTGCTTTAAGTGGTTTGAGAATTGTTTTCATGTAGATTGAAAGTTTATTGTATCAAGATTTTTTTGCATACTTAGTAAAAGGGAGCCTGGTATAAACCGGATTATGTACCTGATTATTTTAACAGAGTACCTGGAAAATTCTGTAAGCCACGGTGGATAAGGTTTTGTGTTATACTGCCTGCATCCTAAATCACCTGGCCCTCCATTCTCACAGGGGTTGACATATTCAGCTTTTTTTTTAATTTTGGTGGAAATTAGGAAATTATGTAGTACATAAACTATGAATTTAGGCCCTCACTACAGATCAGCAGTTAGAAAATACCAACAAAATAATGAGCAGCACTCAAGCTTTTGGATTTTAATCCACTTTCTCTTCCTGATTTCTGTTGTTTAAATTAGGTTGAATTGTATAATCTTTTCTAACATGGTGACTCCAAAACATTTTTCCCTTGAATAAACATGGGTTTCCTTTTCTTTTCTAGTCAATGTTTGAATGGAACAGTGAAATGTATTGAAGCCTCTACAGAAAACATAGGTAATTTACAGTCTTGTCCCATATAAAAGTTGCACAAATGGAGAATTTGATATTGAATAGTAATTTGGTTTTCTCCTCATATGTATTTAAAATATGAGATACTTTACATCACAACATATTTAAAATAGGAGGTTAGGAGCATAAATAGTCTTGGGGGTTTTTTCCTCTTTTTCTGTAGCACAAATTGTACTACCTAGTCACTTGGGAAATTAAAAGAAATAAATAATTGCATGTGACATCTAGGTCAATGTGTTCTCATGGGAATACCTATAATTAGGCTCACTATCCATGTTTAGGAAGCCTTAAGATCTTGATTTCTAGAAAGTAAATTTTTAATGCATGTCTAGTGGATTTAGAAGTACCTTGAAAATTATGCCACTTCTAAGGATTTTTTCTGCCTAAGGCATAATGGCTCGGTCTTTAAGAACGGACCGTATGTCAGATCCAGGATGCATGCATCCAGATGCTTAATATTACTGGTTTTTTGCATTAGAACACATATTAATTTTATATCTCAGTAATATAGATTATGTTATAGACTGTTATTCAGATTGCATTCTTATATGAACTGTAATGTAACCCCACTTTGTATCCAAATAAATAGATTGTGAACAATAATGAATAGAAAACCTTCAGTGCAAAAGAACAGTTGATTTTATCTAACCTGCATTTTGCATTTGAAGTTCACATATGCCCTGAAGGAAAAATCTACTATGACTGCAGATTTCCTGTGCCTGGGTTGCCAGCAGCGGGTGTGAATTGTGGGATCTCTTGTGCGAACCTTGCCATGAACTTCTCCTGTGTCCCCTCACCACCCTGTGCAAGTGGCTGCATTTGCCCCCCTGGGTAAGCTTTGATGGAACAACCTGGAGCACAAGCCAAGTACATATTTTCCACAGTTCAACTCTGCATATTTTTTTTGCTTTTTAAATTCCAGTGGTATCACACCTCTAATTTTGAAACTATTGTTCTATAAATTGTCGCAGACACACAGTAACAGCTAAAAGGCCATCAGCTATCCAGCTTGCTCCCAGTCCAATTGGCTGCTATTTGGGACTGTCTGGACAGGAGATGATTTCCACCACTTGCAGAGTATAGTTTATTTGAATGTAAAATCAAACATGACAAAAAATTGTGATGTAAAACATTTGTGCTCCTGCTTATTGCTGCCCAAGTCATTGTGTCACCTAAATTTCTACTTGGGCTTACAATGTTGATGCCCAGCCTGGGGCAGGGAGGGCAGGTTGCTGCCCTATTTCCCCTCATTCTTCTTTTCTTGTTTTCTCAGCTCGTGTACTTGAATTTGGTGCCCAGAAACAGTCTGCTGAGCTTGGCAGGGGTCAAACCCAAGCATAAAATCTGAGCACTTCTGTTGTAGTTTGTGTCAGGAGCAACCACTGCTCCCTCCGTTTGTTTCCATTCCTTCCCCTGACACCTCCTGTGCGCACTTGCAGACTGAGGAGTCAAATATGCTGTGCAAATTGCTGTAATTGCTGCTCATCTCAGGTGGAGTGCTCCCTTTTTTTTCTCAGCTTTCCATTTTATTTCACTGTGCGAGTAGCCAGTGGTCTCCTGACAGTGTATCAGTTGTGCACAGATCAGAGTATAACTGAGACTGTCACCAGTCCCCTTCCAGCACCTTGTCATGTTCATAGATGGCTACGCACTGGTGGAGGCACAGATTTCATGCATAGCTATTTAAGATTTCACTGGTTCTTGCCTGGTAATCTGTAGTCCTCTAAAACATCTGCCTCAACTGAGAAGTTAGCTTTCAGAACCATTAGTGTTATACGAATAAAAAATAATTTTTAACACAAAAAGTGGACGAATCTGTAGAAGTAATAAACTAGTAAATTTTTGCTGAAACATCACCATGATATTTACATGAAATTAAACTAGCAGTATTGACATGAAAGTTCATTTGAAAATTTGAAGAAATTAAAATAAAAGTTAAAAAACACAGCTAAAGTCTTGCTCTCACAGTCATAGCATTTCAAATTGAGTATTACTTGATTATTTTCTGAAATATAAATGATAACAGGAGTACAAACAAGCCAATTTCTGAATTTCTGTCAAATAATAGAGTAAAACACATGAATTATTTTTATTACCTAAGAAAATAAACACTCTTTTTGCTATTAAGTTGAAAAGCAAGTGTATAACATTTAGTGCAGTTAGTAATGTCTTCATTGTTAAATTGTACTTAATTATGCCTTTCAGGCCCATGATTCCAGAAAGTGAGTATGGTTTTAGCTAAGAAGGGGCCAGCTGTATTATCTTAAAAATTAGTTTCAGAAGGTCTCATTTTTATGCAAGAAAATGTTAAGCATATATCTCCTGCTATTAAATCGAAGTGGACAAGTCATTAAAAACTTGTTTTGAGACATTTTACTGTAATGTGGCTTTTTAAATTCTCTTAAGTTGCTATTCTTCTCTTTGGTTCTCCTTTGTCACCTTATTTCTACCACTACCCGTTGTGTGACTGAATGACCTAAGCTTTTCGGGTGGAATCCTGAATTCTCCTGGAGACTGGCACCTTATCCTAGCATCCTGGGTATTTATGGTGCTTACAAAGTAGAGCAGTTTGTATGTGGTATTGAAACCCTTTCCTTTGGAAACCCATGAAAGGATGGGCTCTAGTATGGAAAAAATGGTCTTCCTAAATTAAAAATGGTTTACATTTCCTGTTGTTAAAGCTCTTGCACATCAGGTTGTCATTCTTTTAGTCAGTAGTTGAAGAGGTGATAAAAGAATTAGAAAACCTGAAAGTCTCTGGTATACTTTAAAAATTGAATAATATAACAGCCCATGACAGTAAATGACACTAAATTCATCTCCCAAAGATACACTGAAAGTCATCCTTACACTGAGCTGGAGATAAGAAGCTAAACTGAGTTGCAGAAGCACAGAGTAGTATGGAAAAGGACCTCATGGGGCTAAGTTAATCTCCTACCTTTTGGCAGCACCAGCAATACAGATGTTACTCTTGGGAGACGTTTTCTTCTATTGACAGAGACTAAATACCTTCCCAAGCCATCTGTTCTGGTGTTTTCCTATCCTTAAGAAGTTTTCTGAACACTTGACTCTTACTTAAAGCTGATTGCTGTTTAATGAACTAGTAATGGGGTGAAGAAAACTCTGATCTGTGTATTCCTTTCAACTTCCAGTGAAACAATCTCAAGATTGTACTTTGAGCCATGTGTCATGGCAACTGCAGCAACTGCTCTCCTAGAGAGCAGCACCGGGAGTGCCAGCAACATTTTTGTTTAAAAAGTTAATATTGCTAAATAGGTGGAAATGAGATAGCAAAAATGTGGTTGACCATATCTCTGGATCACTTATTGATCTAATTAGATTTGACACTTTTTGCATTAAATGCCTTTTTTTTTCTTAACCTTGTTGGTTGTTTCAGCTTCCCTTGTGTAGGCAAGTAACCTCCACCACTGCCCTTCATAAAGTGTGCAACAGGTGCCACAGGCCGGCTCACTGTTCTGCACTCAGAACAGGACAGGTGCTGTCTGTGCAGAGGAGCAGGAACTCCAGTCCAGCTGCTTTCCTGGCACAGCAGGACAAGAGAGCAGCAGAGAGGGAAGGGCAATCGGGCTGCCGCCTCAGCAGCTCGCATGGTACCCAGATGCTCTGCAGTTTTCAGAGAGAAATACCTACAGTACCTACACTCCTGTGTGGGAGCTGCTGCCCACAACAACATACCCCTTTCTAGATAGAAGGAGAGCTGCAGCTGTGAGCTTGGTGAGATCCCCGGCTGTGCACAGTGGAGATCATTTGATTTGGACAGCTTTTGCTGATGAAACAATTTTCCTTTGCTGGATGGAAGACAGCTTGCCCTTGCTGGGTTTTCAACAATACACTACACATTCAGTTACATTGATCTTCTTGTGGATTTACTCTTTCATCTTAATAATTCTTTTATTTTGAAGGATGGCTGAGCACAGAGGGAAATGTTATATTCCTGAAAGTTGTCCGTGCACCTGGAAAGACAGGGAGTTTCTGTCAGGAGAAGTGATAGCTACTCCATGTTACACCTGGTGAGTTCATTTTGCATACTTTCAAATCATCTGGATCTAGACCCAAAGTCAAACTGATACAGAACATGTACTTTGAAAAATCAAAAATATATATGCTTGTTTATAGATAGTTACAGGATATATCTTTTAATAGGCTTACTGATACACTTGAATAAGTAGGAAGCCTTTGGGGTGAGTGCCTTTTCAGATCTGAAAAGGAAGCTGAATATATCCAAGTTAAAAAGCAGTCAAGAACAAATGCTTAATTCCACACATATTTGTTAGTCTCTGAAATGAAGACGTGGCATTTTGCAGAATAGAATACCATGAAAGACAACCAAGGAGAAAAAGAGAGATACTAAATGTATGACAGCAGTAAGTAGTCTGTTTCTTTGAGAACTGGATGGTTTGCAATGTAATTTACCAGTTACTATGAGTGACTGTATAGGGAGAACATGAGCAAATTGAAAAAAAAATCCAATAGAATTGAAAAATGAACTAGCACTCATCATCTTTTTTAAGGAGCTTTAGTTGATTCATACGGGCACAAAACAGTTTTTCATCCATGCTAATTTGCTAGCCAAAATATCTATATTCAGTTAAGTGTGTATTTAATAATGAAAAAAAAATTGGCATGGCCACTTTTAATCAGTTAAAAACTTCACTGGCAAATCAACTCAGCATTTACACTTACACTAACAAAAATAGAGGATGCCAGTACTACTTTCGTACAAATTTGTGTGAGCCACTGAATGTAGCTGACAGGAAAAGTAATCTTGCAAAATATCAGCATTAATTTCTTAAACTCATTCCATATATATCTAATACCCTGAAATCTTACAGGTAGCACCTGAAGTATTTTCCTTTGAAAATTTGCAGACCTTTATCAAAATTTAGAAAAAATAGACTATTGATGTCTTATGAAGGAGCATGTTGTGGCATTGTGCCTTATTTATATTGGAGGCAGTGATGGAAATATTTGCGTAAGTCATGCAAAGTTTGAGATTTTGCATTTATTTTTAATGCATTTTTATTGTACATGTGGGCTGATGGCAAAATGTTCAGCACTTTTTTGCCATGGCATCACTAGTATCTTCAGAAGCGATCCACAGTATAGCTCTCTGTTTCAAGGTCTGAGAATTTTATTCCATTCATGAATTTCTGTATGATTTGAAATAAAGACCACAAGAAAACATTTTCTTGAAAATATACAGCAAATGACTGCCATTATGAGGAGATACTGATTGTTAGTTTTCCTTGCAGTGTTTGTCGGAGAGGCGTCTTCAACTGCACCAGTCACCCCTGTCCTGCTGTGTGCACCATCTATGGAGACCGACACTATTACACCTTTGATGGACTGGAGTATGATTATGTCAGCGACTGCCAGACTTACCTGCTAAAGGTAAGAGGATTGGTCATACGTTTTCTTGTGTCCATGAGACAACAAATACTTTGAACATCAACAGTTTATCTATAGAAACAAACATTAAGAAAGCAGATGTAGAACAGATGTAAAAGAAGAAACTGTAAGTGACGTGCTCATCTGTTTGAAAATGGTACATGGGCGTGTTCTTGCATATCTGTGTGGTTTAGAGAAAAAGAAAAATCAATGTTTTCTGTTTTAGCTTAACCATGCTTTTGCCACAATGAGCAAGGAATAACACTATAGAAACTGGTAGAACTAGGTGTAATCTGTAGATTTATTTAATAATTATCTATAAGCCCTTCTTGGCCTAGGGCTAATGATGAGCTCAGGCTGCTTGGAATTCTTCTTGAACATGATCTGCATCAGATCTGGTTTGTATGTGTATAATAATATCAAACAAAGATTTCATAATTCAACAATGAAATCATTCATTGGAATTGTCTGGCAGCTACATGCTAATGTTCCTCATAGCACACATTTAGAGTACCTTGCTAGCTTTTTGTTTAAAAATACCATTACTGACATTAAAAAATATAGTCTTTCACTAAAACCACTATTGTTTATTATAATTGTTGATATTTTAAGACTGTCTTCTCAGTTACAGTAATATGTTCAGAAGAATACTCATTTTCCTGACAGTCTAACCTTAAGAATAAAGCAGAGTTTCTCAGCAAGGTCTAGTGCAAATAGTTTATTTCAAGTATGCTTTAGTAGAGTATTCACAGCTGTGAAATAAAATACATTGGTTCCAGATTTTTGAGTGTGTTTAAAAAGAAAAAATAGAGATTTGAAAAAGATAATAATACCTCATAGCAAACTCCTGGCATGTATCATATATGACAAAAGAGCTCTTAATCTTAGAGATATATGAACTTTTGTACAAGCCTTCCTCCTTCAAGATGCAAAAAGTAGGGGTTACTTTACCTGTAAAATCATCTTGCCAGTATGATGATGTGGAAAGGTAGGTTGTAATTTCTCAATTCTTGTGCCATTCATTCAGAGAGGTTTGTAAGACAAATCTGTGCTGCTTTTTCAAACTTCAGCATGATACTGGAATGTTTGGCTTTTACAATCAAATATCACCGGTCACTCTGCTGTGTAAGAAAGAACCTGTCTGGTAGCAAACCATGGGGAGCATTTGGTGTCCAAGAATAAAGCTGGCAGCCGGATAATAAGGCACGTGGCACACTGCCACTGGGCCATTCTTCAGGTGAACATGACAGAAATGATGAAAATGCTGCCTACATAGATCTGCTTTTCAGAGTTCTCAGACTTTTTCCAGCTTTTCAAGCTTTATTTTTTTCCCACACTCAGTTAATATGAGGAAGTATGCCTAATTTGTTCACAATTTTTCTTTCTTTAGTATATGAAAAGCTTTCATGATCTATATTGAGGGATGCTTTAGTACAAATTAAGCACTGCATAATTATGTCTGGAACAGAAGACATATCTGTGGGTTTATTTTTGACTGGGAAATGTTTAGAGAATTTTTAAGGGGGGGAAAAAAAAGAAAAAGAAACAAAGGATGAGATTGTATGGCAGACACCCCAGATTTTTGAGGGAACTTAAACACAGAACTGATGAACTATGTGATGTGCAATCCTGGAATCAGAGGAATGAAAGATGGCAGGACAAGCAAACATTTTAAAAGGTCTTAATGGCTGAATTTAAAAGGAACAGACCAATATGTCTGACTTATATATGAAGGAACTTAATAGAAATTTTAATAATTGCAATGGGGGAAGAGTTGAACCACCTTTTTTTTTTTTTTAAATGAAAGAAATTCAGGCATGATTAATTTTCTGAGTTATTCTGTGAATGCAATAAATATATGGATAAGGATAATCAAGTTAATATGTGTGTATTTTAGCTCAAAGACCTTTTTGAGAAAGATTTCAAAAAATATTTTTTAGAAACTACTCTCATATAGGATGAGAATGAGTATTCTTTGAGACACGAGTTCACAAAATCACAGAATGGGTCAGGTTGGAATGGACCACAGTGGATCATCTGGTACAATCTCCCTGCTCAGGCAGGGTCATCCTAGAGCACATGGCACAGGATTGTGTCTGGACAGTTCTTCTTTATCTCCACAACTTCTGTGGACAATCTGTTCCAGTGCTCAGTCACCTGCACAGTAAAGAGGTTCTTCCTCATGTGAAGTGGAAGTTCCTGTGCATCTCTTTCTGCCCTGTCCTGTTCTCTTGACTCCTGCCCTGTTTCTTGGCTGGGAAGAGCCTGGCTCCATCCTCTTGACACCCTCCCTTCAGATATTTATAAACTTTGATGGGGTCCCCTCTCAGTCACCTCTTCTGGAGGCTGAACAGGCCAAGCTTCCTCAGCCTTTCCTTGTATGAGAGATGCTCCAGTCCCTTCATCATCTTTGTTGCCCCCTGCTGAACTAATAACAAATCAGAGGTTAAAACACAGGAATAAGTGACTTTTTTTTTTTTTAGAGGGGAGAAATCTTGGTGAAATCCCACAGTGATCCATGCTGAGACCTGCACTCAGCATCAGAAACAGTTTTGAAAAGGTTATGTGAGGATTGAGGTAGAGTATTCTGATGATAAAAATTCAGTCTGAACAGCTGAAACAAAAGCTTCAGAAGATCTTATGGCAGAAGAATATAATAAAATGAAAGAGGAAATTCAACAATGAACAAATACAAATCAATGAGCAGAACACTCCCCCCCCAACAACATTACCATGAAGGCAGGCACTAAATTAGCTACTTTTATGCAGGAATGGTATTTTATGTGAGAAAAAAAAAATGAAACACATGTAATGGACATCTTCATAGTGGCAGCCTGAAGTGTCATCCATTCTCCAGTTTCACACATGCTTTTATTTGCACGTACGCAGTTACACTACAGTTTGTACCACATACTGATGTGGTTAAGCTGCATTATCTATGCAGACACGATAGCATGATGAGGCTGCTCTTGTTTGAAGTATTCTTTTTTGTTCCTAGAGCAGAGGTTGCCATGTCTTTGTATAATCCTCTTCCCCTATATTGTGGCATTTTTAATAGTAGTATCCAAGTAGTATGAGTCTACCTTGAGCTGATATTTGTTGAGAAGGCGTGCAAGAGAGCCCTGTCTCTTATAGCCCGTTATGAAGCCAGATGAAAGGTGGAAAATTATGTATACAAAAGCAAAATTTTAAATTCCTTACCTAACATTTTGGCAGGCACAGCTATCCAAGGCGGTAGCACCTAAACCACGCTACCTGTTCTATAAACCAATATTTTTTTTTTAGCACAATCACAGAATCATAGAACAATTTGGGTTGGAAGGGACCTTTAAAGGTCTTCTAGTCCAACCCCCCTGCCATGGGGATGTGTGTGCTGTGTGCTTCAAGTTTCCTGCCTGCAAGGTATCACAGATCATAGATTTGATAGATGCTAATACACATGCCATTGATTTAATGCTAATTTGCAGTGCTGTTGGGAGGCTGGTTTTTATGGATAATGTGAAATGCTCACCAAACACCTGAAACTGAAGCAGCTGAATTGGCTGAAGTAGTGTATATACAAAACTGTAATAAGTTTGTCCTTTCCTTTTTATCTTAATCTTTTATCCTTCAATCTTTTTTTCTGTAAGCAGTGGACCGCTTTGTTTCTACTAACAGAAATAGTCTGAAGGTGTTGTAGCAGGGCAATAGAGGAAGTTATAGCTACAATCAGTTTGTTGGCATATGAGGTCTTCCCAGATATAGAGCTGAGTGCAAGAATTATGTTCTGAATCCATCGTCCCCAGAGGCATGATAATGTGCTGTTCCCATCCTGTTACCAGCCCTCAGTTTGGTTTGGCTGTTGGCCTCCCTAAATCCAATCTGTTTGAACAACTCTTTAGTTTGTCATCATATTGCACTGTACCAAACAAAGAACTCATCCTTACCTTTTATTATGTTTTTAATAAGGAGCCCTTGTGCTTTTGTGGGAGAAAAATCAAGTATAAGCTTACAGCCAATTATGAAACTTCTTGTCAACATCAGTGTCCCCTGTCAGGCCTTTTTGTTTAAGGTGACAGTAAGTGTATGAAAAAGCCCTTTATAACTATATAATTCCACAGATATATCCATTGGGCAGAAAATGACAGAAAATATTTAGAGCAGCAATTAAGAAAATTAGGGCAGTAAAGTCTCATGAAATGATAACTTCACCTTTATCAAGAAATTAGGAGCTACAATACACACTGAGATGTAAAGTCCCTGTATAGATAAATGACATTCACAGAGAAAACATCAATATTTACTTTTAACAATTTAAAATCTCAGTGATTTCAAAGGTAAAAAAAAAAATCTTAGCAGACCAAGTTGTTTATTAGTGTAGATAACTTCATTGTAAACACTTCATTTTGCTAATCAAAATATGAATGATAAAGTCAAACAGTTTCTTACTTAAAAATATTTAAATATCATTTTTCTTCAGTTTTCTTGCTTATTGTCTTATTTTATTGTCTTTGATGATGCTACATTCTTTCCCCCAAGAAATGGGGTTATTTTTCTGGCACACTTTTTACTAGTTGCAATCTGTTTCTTTCACTTACCTGTTTCATAGACTTCTGCTTTTATAGTAAAATTGATGTCTTTCTATGACAAGTGTTGGCCTTTTTCTCTCTTTGTGGTGGTTTTTAGTCCTGCAATTCAGCATTTTCATTAAGGCTTGTAGGGTCAGTGCACTTGGAGCCCCGAAGACATGTTCTCTTCTGTGAAGAAGAAGACAATTTTTCCTCAGAAAAAATATTATCAGAAAAATTAATAGTAATATTTCTCAGAAAAAAATATTTTCTCTGCTTTGGGGCAGACTTCAAGCGAGAGTTTAGAGGGATAAGCTACCCATCAGGATATTCTCAAATGAGAAGGAGCTCTGTTGCAACGCTCATCTGCCTTTTAAAAAACACTCCAACCCCCCACCCCCCACGAAGTATTTCCACTAACTTTAGTAGGTTGTCAAGGAGGTCCTAAAGCACAGAAAAGGATGGCCTGTTTTCATTCCTATATCCTGAAAGGTGAAGGTCAGCATAACCAAGCTCTCATCCTCAAGTATTACTATTTAATAGATTGGTCTTAACTTCAAAATATGCGATAAAAATATTTTCACTTCTTTTCACCTGCCATTGTGGGTTTGAGCATTTTAAAGTCACCATTTTAGGCTTTTTTGATGCAATCATGACAGCTCTTTTAAAGCCAAATTTGGAGGATTATGAAATCAACAACCACTTGAGCCATTTGAGCAAATAATGGAAGCATTATGCCAATTAGAAGTGCAGATGTAACTCTTTTGGGTCAGGAGACACTACATGAGAGCCCATTTGTTAAGTTCATTTAACAAAACATGCATCATCTCAGGAACCACTACTGCAGATTCCCAAATGATTCTGCTATTGCTGAGATGTCCCCAGAGCTAGATATCTGGACTGCCCTGGGGAATACAGCCAGGGAACTCTTTTCTTGTATTCCCCTTCTTTTGTAACTTGAAGCAAGTTCAAAGCTGTTAGTTAATGATACTTTTATTAGAGTGCTTAATACAGAGCTTGGTTGATGTACTGATAATCTTTTAGCCATTGCTTGCTGATACATTTATCTTGACTGGTAAATTTTTTAGATGATGACTGGGCATAAGCTGGAGCACTCACACAGAAAGCAGCAATTTTCAATTACTCATTTGACACATCTGAGGAGTCAGAAGTAGCATTTATCCTATTCTCCCTTATTGAATATCTGTAATTTTTTGTGCAGCTTTTTTTCAACATCATTTGTGCCAGGTAGCCAGACTGTAGATCCATGCAATTTGCAAATCTGGAGAAGTAAATATTTTGTATGGTCTCTCTCACAGCCTATTTGTAAAACAAATACAATCTTCTTGCTGTTAATCACCCTACAGTGGATTGAAGCCGCAGGTGCTTGGTTAATCAACGTTATCAAGCTGACTATTCCTAGTTAAGACAAATAGTATCTTTTAATAGATCTTGAAGATTTTAATGGGAAAATAAATAATGTTGAATTTGAAATTACAAATGTTTAAAATTGGACACCAGACTCTAAAAGTAATTTTCATTTTTTCAGGGAATAAAACAGTACATGGGGTTTCAATCAGAATGCCTTTAATTTTTTAATTGACATATTTAATCCTCAAGTCACATTCTAGCATGTAGTTTCATGAGTAAATGATGTACCAAAATGTTTCCACCTAAAACACTTGTCAAATTATTTATAGCAGCAGTAACTGTATAAGTGTAGAAATAACGATGTGTTGTGTGAAAATTTGTGTCCAGAAAAGAGAGAGACTACATTTCAGTGAAAACACTGTTTACTGTGAATAGTTTGCCCTGCTCTAGTTGCAAAGAATACCAACAGTTTGCTTTTCATCAGTCCCATGATTTCAGAGGAAACCTTTCCGGATGCCCTCTTTTTTCTGGGTCTCTGGAAGTCCTGTAAGGGTCAATAGTAAGCTCCCTCTGGGAGACATCCTTTTCCATCTTGTCTTCAGCTGTACCTGTTTTTCTATTTGTTCTATTCCTTCTGTGAGCAAAAGAGCTGATTACATCTGGCAATGGATTTATGCTCTGGTTCCATTTTCTTCAGATCAATGATTTCAGACTCAATTACCTCTACATGCCTTTCCGCCTCCGCCACCTGATTCTCCAGACCATTAAATTATGCAGTGAATGAATCACTTTTATTCTCCAACAAAGGAAAGATTTCTTTCAATTTGTGCAGATTAGCATGGAGGGCTTCCAGGAAAGGCTTGGGGAAAAGTTTCTTACCATGAGAATGGTAATTTGGAGGTTGTGTGTGCATAGTGTGATTCAAAATTTGGATTCTCTTTCTGAGAACTTGGCATTTAGGGACCTTTTGCCTTGAATTTCTGATTTTTGGTTAGTGTTCATCGTCCAACAGCCCTTTGGCTATACTGACTCCAAAATGTTTTACTCTTACTGTTGCCTGAAGAGGCAGTTCACTGTAAGAACGGCTGCCTGAGTTGGAGCACCTCTGCTGGGTACAGCTTCATGGACTGCTGATGATACAGCAGAGTAAAGGATGAGGAAAACGCAGCATGATGTGCTGCTGCTTCAGAGCTGCGGTGGCAGCAGTAACACCCAGCCCTTCTCTGTGTTTGAAGGGGTGGGATGCTCGGGCCGGTCACCTGGAGGTGCTGCTTAGCAGTTTATGGCCTCTGATTCTGGGTGTTGGTGAGCTGTGAGAACTGTGAATTAAATGTATTCTGATTTAGATCAGGATAGGAGTTTTTTTTTTTTTTTTTTTTTTTTTTTATTGGT
>VZTI01000789.1:127719-210302 GCA_013397865.1 Struthidea cinerea
TTTTTTCTGAATGTGTAAAAACTAAACTTCAGCAGTGTAAATGAACACACTTAACATTTTTATATTGAAAAACATAAAAGCTCTGTGCACATTCCAGCTTTCTAGTTCCTGCAATCATGTGCTGGAGATCTTGCCCTTTATTTTTCTGTTGCACTTTATCATTACAACCAACAGTGATAAAATATTAACATTTATAATGCCCTTATTAATAAAACAAGACTAACAGGTCTCATATAAATATATATAAATACATGCTTAGATATAAAAACTAACACCACCAACTCTGCTGCTGATTTGTAATTCAGAATAGCTCATGTTGCAGAATGTGTCACTTGGAAACAAATATTCAAATGTTCGCAAATCTTCAGTCTGCAGAAGGTTTCATTTTTAATTAGAAAGGGATTGCAGTAATATGACCTGTGCAAAAGCTAAATTTGCTAGATGAGCAGGCAAAGTTAAGTAAATGAAACAAAAGGAAATCTGCTTTAAATGATTTTTTCTCAAACCTTTTAATATAGTCATCTTAAAAAAAAAAATCAAAACTTTTTCAGTGATCTCTCCTAGTGTTTTTAAAATTAAGAGACATTGAGTTAGAATAAGGTTCTATTTTAAGTAGATAAAGTAAAATATTCATGGTCATGTATTTTCATTATTATCTGTATATTTTATAAAAAGTATTTGGATTTTATTTTTGACAAACCTCCAGAACACCCAACTGCTCTATATTGCAGTAAAATCTGCTAGAAAAAAGCCCCTATGTATGAAGAAAGTATTATATAATAATATGTTTTTCCTATTGCTTGTATATATACATATGTGTATGTATACATACTTGTAATGCATCTTTTTGGAGTTTTTGAGAGTTTATTCTGCCTGAGATGCATCCTTTTCAGAAGTCACTTTTAAAGAAATGGGAAAGAGTTATCAGGGATGCATTAGCAAACATCTGGAAGCTGTTTGAGGATGAGTCAGAAGCTGGAATAATCTCACTCTTCTTGAATTTTCATCAGTGAATCTATTCAGTCATGTTGCTCTCCTCCATTTCTACTCAACTGTGCTTCAAAGCTAAAAATATGTCATATCTTACAAGTGTACTGAAAGCTTCTTTGCCATATTTTGAGTGAAAATGATCTGCAGCCATGTAGAAGATGTGAAGGAAAATTGATGTGCATTTGCATGAGCAATTTAGCTCTCAGGTTCTTAGTTCCTAAATGGGTTTTTTGGTTCTTTTTTTTTAATAGCTGGATAAAAATACATAACTTCAGTGGAAAAAAAAGTGCTACTACTATTCCTTTCCTCTCTTTTCTCTCTCGTGTAAGAGGATCACCCACTATCTTTCCTATAATATTTTTCCCAGCTTTCATGCGGATTTCTTCCCAAACTGAGACAGTGTGTTTCAGCGCCATCTGTTGACTCCAAGCAATATTGCTCCATTGTTTTAATAGCTATAGGTAAGAACATTTGCTGATACAAATTAGTACAGGATGCAAAAACAGGGATCAAATAAAGTTACGTGGATTGTATATATAATTTTAAGAAGGTACAGAAGAAATTAGTGCACCAGCAAAACAGAGCAAGCCTTTCAATAAGAGATGCTTCTTAGTGTAAATTAAAATGATTTTTGCATAATTAATGTGTTTTCACTGATTATCTGGAGATCAAGTCCATAGTAAAATGGCACAGGAAAATAATAGAGCAAGAACATGTTAGATGCCAAGGCATTTGTCTGCTCTTCAAAATCACTTACATATTTATGCCCAAATGCTCCCTAAATCTGGGCTAAGATGTTTTACTTCTCCTAGATCAAGCTCACTAGAAGTAATAGTTTCAGATGTTAAGTTCCTTCAGAAGAAACTCAGAGCCAATAAACCACAACCAAAGTAATTCTGACTTTCCATAAAATCTCCTGAAATGTTAGATCTGAATAGAGCTAAGGAATTGCTCTGAAAATATGTAGGAAGGAGAAAGCAAATTCTACTTTCTAAACTATTGTATATATTTTTCAGTATGTTTAGCGATTTTAACACTTCTTGTTTACTGCTATATATGAAAACATCTAAAGCATCATTAAAGCAAAAGGAAGATAGGCCTCATCTATCTCTATCCCATTCCCAGGATGTCCTTATATGCCTTTATGGCCACCCTAGTTTGCAATTTAGTGTATTGTAGGGAACAAACGTAGGGAACAAACCAAAAATAATGGGTAAATCAGGGTATTAAGAATGGAAAAGAATGAGTCTTTACACTGAACAGTTAGAGAGATTTTAATGAAACTTTCAAAGAAATAAATACAGCTACTTTTCAATTGTCTTCTCCCAGGCTGCGTTTTGACGTTGTAAGCACACTACACAGCATTGTTATTGGTTAAAAGGGATAGAAAATTTCTAACAGGATACTGAAATAGAAAGTTTCTAACAAAAATAAACTCTAGCATTCCCAAGCACTGCTTAAAAAAAAAAAAAAAACCCAAGCCAAAAAAAACCAAACCAAAACAAAACAAAACAAAAAAAAACCACAGAAAAAGGAAAGCAGTGCTTTGCTTTTTCTACTAGGAAGAAATATGGAAAAAAGTGCAGTGAAGTCTAGAAAAAGAATGTCCTGAGAAGTGGGACTGACAATGAGCTTTTGACTGACTGCCCAGAGCTGTGACTCTGTCTCTTCTGTTGCTTGGCAACTCCATGTTATCACAAAGAAACTGATATTAAGTTGGAACAGGCTGGATATGGTAATTTACGTGGGAAGATACTCTTGCAGTGGGAAAACCATTTTATTTCTAGTTTCTGTCAGCGTAAGTAGGTTTCACATGATGAACTGTAGTACATCCCCTGCTGGGTGCATTTTACCTAAAAAGGTAAAGAGTGACTCTGCCTTGGAAAGAGGCTGTGCAGAAAAAAAACAAAACCAAAAAAACCCCCACCTTGTTATTCATTAGACCTGCTCCTAGTACCTACTCAGGCATTTCTTCTAGTGGTAGTGAGAAAAGCTTGTTTTCATATTTGTTTGGATTTAGTGCAGATTAGAAAGCTGGAACTTGATCATTATCATTTATACCATCACATACTGTAAGACCTCTTGAGATTTGCCTAAGACCTCACTGTCTTATATAAACATCAGATGATCCTTGCCTAATCTGTATAGTCCTTTCTTTTCCATTGGTAATAGTTAAGTGCTAAGTTTCAATTGCACTTTATTTCTTCTTTGTTGAAAGAAGAGACTGCATGTGAAGCAGATACAGAATAATTTGAAGACTGTGATAGAAACTCTCAAGTTTGAATTTGTCTAGTACTGTATGTCTGGGAAAGGTGTCTATTGAGGTATATGGAGAGAATGGCAAGAGTATGTATGTAAAGCAAATAATTTTGTGAAAGCTTAGAGCCATAAGAGACATGTAATGCTTAATGATATTTTTATGTTTGTGTTTAGGTCTAAGATTTAATTTGAAAAAGGGAAAGCACAGAAGATTCAGGATTTAATGCAAAGCCCTTTTTTCTTAAATGCCTGGTTTACTCATAACTCTACTGAACTACTACCACAGTCTCTCTGCATTTCCATCCTGCATCATTTCTAGTAATTTAACCATCATGCAGTCCTACAAGTAAGGAAGTACTGCACATGTCTTCAGGACTCCCTGTTCTGCCTTTGGTCAGCAAAACGCTTCCTGGCACCAGGCTTCTCTGTACTTCAGAGTTAACTTGAAATGTAACCCAGCTCTTGCCCTTGGCTCAAATCCCAACCATACGCAAAAACTTCTGGCTTGAGTATGTTGATGCTGTTCAGCTGATGGGAGTGGCCTGGACTGTCAGAAGGCACAGGCAGCAGCTTCAATTAGCATAGCTAATACAGCTACCCTCTGCTGCCTCAAGGACTTGTCTTCATTGCCAAAAAAGGTGTATTTTTACTGTGGGATAATTAGCCTGATTTAACTACCCTTATTTAAAATCAAGCTCTTCATTACTTTTCTTATGGGGAAGACATTGCTTTGCTGTTAACTCTGAGTGTCCCTTTTTGCTAAGACTAAGCTAACTGAAGAGGAATGAACTGTGCCGTGAAAAGAGCCCACAATGTCCTGGGCATCAAATAGACCTAGAGACTGCAAGCAAAGTCCTTGTCTGCCCTGAGCCATGGTGGGGAGGTAGCTCCCTTTCTTGCTTTCCAGTTGGCCAGCACAGAATGTATCATCTTGCATCCTATCTAGCAAACTAATGAGATGGTCTCCTTTTTAATCTACCGCATCACATTCAATAAATCAAAAAATGCTCTGGGCTGTTATCTGACTTGGAGGGGAACAAATGTTGTACTGACTCCAGCAGCAAGCCTGGCTTAATTAAAATATAGTGTATTGCCCAGTAAGGTAGTGACCAGTTTTATTTTGAGTGCAACCTAAAACAACTTTACAACAGAATGGATCAGATGAACTTTGCTTTACCTTGAAGCTTTTGATACTTTCAAACTGAGTTCCCTTGCTAAATCGTGGAGATCTGATTTCCTACACCCCCTTACCACTAAGCAGTCAGTGAATAATTTTACCCACTGTAAATGTTGTCTTCCAAGCTAACTGCTGACAAATACCATCTGTTTCCTAAGCCCTGGCATTAGGGTAACATAGAGCTTGCAGGCAGTCTCCCACAGCTTGTGTTCATCACATTCACAAGCACTTGCTTGCTGTGGAGTGTTTTCTATGCCAGGTAGCAGCATCCTCTGGATTGTGGGCCGTGCTGGGCTAAGGGCAGCAAAACTGTAGCAGCTCCTCTGTGTGGCAAAAAAAATACCTCTATGCTTTCCATCATCTGGAGTTGGGTTTGTTTTTGATTTTAGGTTGAAAGTGTTCTTTAAAGAGTTTGGTCACTATGACTTCCATTAAGGAGAAATACATGATCTGTTTCCTATAGCACCTATATTTTCTGTATGAGATGTTTATCACTGATGAGGAAAAATTACTGTTTTTTTAAAAAAATCTTGAATTTTGTTGAGCATGGAATAAATAAGGGTACAAATGTGAGACAGGCAAGAAGTAGTTAGGAGTAAGTAGCCAGCACCTTTCTGGGAGTACACTGACCAAGGCAGTGGTACATTGACCACAGGAGGGAGCAAAGCTCTGGGGAGAGATGCTGTGGGCACAGACTAAGGCAAGGGATGCCTTCCATTGTGGCCAAGTCGAGGTCTTCAAGAGCTTTGCTGGGAGCCAAGAGTAGTTCCCAGGACTGGGGAGATGCTGAGAGCATGGGGAATTACAAGGTGCGTGTGAGTTTCCCCTCAGAATACAGAAGAACCACAGAAGATGTAGGTGAATAAACAGATGTGTTGAGCCAAGGTGCAAAGGTGGTTTTTTTGTGCCTAGAATGCAAAGTTAATGTACAGGCTGTAGACCCAAAAGGTGTGGGATTGGGAAGGCAGTAAATTTGAGTTTAAAGTACTAAAACACCAGTAAATCAGGACAACAAAGTATTAAAATCTTCTAAATATTAAAATAACCCCACCCTACAAACAAAAATATTGGCAGAAACCTTTACCCCCTCCAGTAACACTGAGTATGACTCATAGTTTTGTGAATTTTGATGTGTGGTGGCACAGAAACTCTTCTATCTACTGCTGACAGATGGTAGGTTTCTTGGTTTTAAAAATACGAACACAGCTTGATCTCATGTACCTTGGTTTAAAAATAAAGCTCTTTTTATAACATGTCTCAATTTTGACAAACACACTGTGCTGTAAATATTGGATTCCAAGTATAAGCATGTTTTAAAAGCCTAAACCAGACTCTTATTTTAGGGGTAGCCTGATCCTCTGAGTTTGTGAAGTCTTTAGCAAGAGGAGTCACAGCTGAGCACAATAGCTCTTTGTCTTTAACTCCAAAGTTCAGCTTTGAATTTAAAAACACATTTCCTGGTTTGGTAACTTACTTAAATTTAATTTCAAAAGTGTGTAAATAATAAATTATCCACCTTTTTTTGTGATGGTAAACTTAGAATAAATCTTCAGGAGTGAAATGCAATTGAATATATAAGTAAAATCATTTCTTCTTAATGTTGCAGAGCACAGATAACTCAAATATATCTATAATTGCTCAGAACAAAAAGTGCTTTGACAATGATATTGTTTGCTCGAAGAATGTTTTCATCACTGTTGGAGGTACTGAGATTTATTTTAGTGAACCTTCTGAGAAACAGGTTAGTTATTTTCTTTCCTTTTTGTGTTGCCCTTTAAGATAAGCACTGCAAATTTACAGCTCTAAAGGAGCATGTTTTTGGAAAGCGTCTCTCAGTCTGAGTTAATATAGTACAAGTGCTTAGGCCTGGATAAAGCAGCAGGTCCCAGGACACATCTTTTTTTTTTTTTTCCTCCATAGTTTTTTTTTTTTAGTTTTATTTGTCCTACAAAGAAGATTGCTCAAAAGGCTCAAGGAGTTGTAACATACTGGTGTTTGTGAGTTTCTTTCCACTTGGTTTTGAAAGGGAAACCAAAGTATGGAGCAAACTTCAATGACTGAAAAGACAAAATATCAAAGTATTAAACAACAGTTCTACTAATATTATTGATTCAGCTCTATGCTGAAGTATTCTTCAATATAAATTTTACTGTTATCTGGTTGCATACCTTGTTAGCATTACTTTAGCAGATCTTAATAAATATTCATTTGTGTCAGAAGACCCTAGGGGCACAGGAAAACAAATCTAACTATCAGCTCTGGAAGGCTGGATATTACACGGTGATACACTTTCCAGAACAGGACATTACAATTCTATGGGATAAGAAGACAATGATGCATGTTAAAGTTGGACCTCGATGGAAGGTGAGCCAAAATATAAACCTGAGATTTTGTGTAGAATCTCTGTATTGCTAATGTGATCAAATGTGATCTTTTATTGAATAACTGTGGTAGTCTTTTCTTCAAGACTCCCAGTGGTATAGCTGTTTATCACAGTGTTCAGCTGCTAGCCTTTCCCAGGTAAGAAGAGATGGAGACTGCAACTTCTGAAGAGAAGGAGTGGTTCCTACATGTATGCTTACTCTATTGCTTGATACATGGCAACCTTGGACATATGCAGTGATTCAGCTCTGACTCAAAGATACTTTGGGGGCTCAAAGGGAGGGGTAGTTTTGAGTTACCCAGTTCACTGCATGTTTGCATAATTGCTAAAGCCAATGGAAAAGAAGCTTCCATATCTAGTGACACGGAAGATGGCAAGTTTGCAGTACAGATTGCATTAGACTGATGATAGAACTACAACCTGGGATGTATTAGAGGCTTCTGAGATGAACAGATAGAGTCACATCTTGGGTTTAATTTAAAAAGACAAAATACAGGAAAGGATGTAGACAAAAACTTACATTTAAACCTAATGGATATATTGTGACCGGATTCTGTCATGATGCAAGCAAGAAGTCAGGGCTCCTTCTTTTGCCCGTTGCTCTTCTATTTTCCATTCCTATATCATCATCTACCTTGGTGTTTCTGCAACTCAGTCTTTGGGTGCTGGCAGAGTAACCATATCTGTGCAATTCAGAATTACGTTTCTCCTTTGTTTCAAACATGAACACATGTATTAAGATGGGGCTCGTTCAGCTAAAGAAAAGAAAGCATGCTAGGCTAGAACACAGTATGAGATTTTTTGAAGCATAAGTCAAAGCTATAATGACCATGTAATGTGGCTTTAAAGCAAAATTATTATAGGCTTCTGTCCAAAAAGCCGTAACATACTTACTTCACCCACAGGTTGTTTTATCAACCATCAATACACAAAGAGAAAAAAATTTCTTCTGTTTTTGAATAAGCTAGCAGGGAGCTGAGATTGCATTCACGAATACAAATACTTTCAGTTCATTCTGTTTCCAATGACTGTTTCTTCCAGAGGCTTCAGTTCAGTAAGATGTCTGCAGCAGACCTTAAGAAAAAAGAACTCATTAGCGTGAGCCACAGCCCCCTAAAAATCCAACTTTACTTTTTACTGTTGTGCAGAAATATCTATTTTCATCTATGTGGGTATGCATGTATACACAGGTTTTGCATCAGCAGTGCATACCCAACACAATAAAGTTGCAGCTGTCTCTTTTATAATTGCTATTACAAATGTTCTAGCTATTGTGAGCTAAAATTAGAGTTAACAAGTTTTAATGACAGCAGCTAGTCAGGCTTCCCAATCATGAGGTAATTCACCTGAACTTTTGACTTTTGGATTGGAAGCAACACTAAGCTTTCAGATAAAAACATTACTAGATTCCAGTTCATTTTCACAGGCAGGCACTAAGAACAAGTTCTGGAAAACAAGAAGAAAACCACTGATTTCTGTTAAAAGATATTTGCAATATGGAACTGCAGGCATAGCAGAGTGTCAGATATTTTCAAAATATAAGTCAAATATAAGTTTGCATTCACCCTTTTCACTTAAAAATTGTTATATTCCATGTGTATCATTTGTGCCAATTATTGACTGTAAGTTTATGAAAAAACCATTCTTCTTCTTCAGGGCAAATTGGCAGGCTTGTGTGGAAATTTTGACAAATATACTTCAAATGATCTGACTACATCAAACAACATGGAGGTGAGAAATGCACAGGTGTTTGGAGACAGCTGGGTATTAGGACAGGTAAGTCCCCCGTCCAATAAAAATTTAGAGAAAAAAGATTATAATTTTAATTTCTAAATGAGCACATTATAAGCACATGATGTACAGATATTTTCTAAATTTATGGTCACTGTATAACAGGACATTTTAATTTTTGTTTCTGTAGATGTGAAATGTGTTAATAATGTCTTGTGTCATAGCAAACATATCCTGAATTTAAATAAAACCAAACAATCTCTTTAGGGCAGGATATGTTTTGCCCTATGTAAGACAATTATAATTGTCTGGATTTCAGTATTCTACAAAGTTAGGTACACTGCTTCTGATATTTTTGATTAATCCGAAATTTAAAAACAATTGTAATTTCTCTGCGGTTGGAGGCATCAGGATACCGAAAGTAAACAGAATCTGAATGCTGGAAAGAAGTGGTCTGGAAAAGAGTTTCTTTCTGAACACTGAAAATGAAATGAAGATTTATTTTATTTGCACTTTGTAAACAGAGTAAACTGACAAAGCAGAGGTGGTGAAGGGATGGGCAGAAAAGGCTCAGAACAGCAACAGGCACAACTGAGTATGGAAACTTGGTTTCTGAGGAGAAGGGAGGAGGAGGCTGTAGAGAGCAGATGGCCACAACTCTGGTTTATAACACAGGAGAATAGGTATTTCATTAGTTTCTGCTGAGATGTAAAGTTTCATAGCCTTGTGGACCCCCTGAAAAATCATTAATATTAAAGCACTCCCTTCGGATGTCTGTCAGGACCAGATTTTAATTTGTTCTCTCCTTGATGCAGCAGGAAATTGACTAAATGTTTCTCACCTCATGAAAGAATGCTTTGAAATAGAAATTTTGAGGCTTCTCTGCCTCAATATCTCCATTCCGATGTATTTTATTCTACATAAAACATTTAAATTTTGTAAGCAAACAAGGCAAATACGTACAATTATACTGCTCATCTAGAAGGTCGTACATAAACAAATGTGTAAATACTTTGTATGAAGTGTGTGAATTTTTCTTTTTCAATTTATCAGTTCAGCAGCTCCCTTAAAAAGGTGTAGAGTGTTTGCACAGCACATTAACTTGTACAATGTTATAACTTTTCCTTATGCCTCCCAGACTTTCACCTTGCCTTTTGGTGGAGATACATATTTGTAAAATCTCATGTAATCTCCTGATGTCTGTGTCTACCAGAGCATTCAGGATCTAAGTTCGACCTTGGTCTTGCTGGTAGGCTGTGCTCAGACAGACTTGACACTTCATCTGCCCCCGCAGAAGGCCTTAGGGATTTTTTCAGACAGGACCTTTGGCCTTTGTAGAGGTGTATCCCGGTCACCATTTCTGAAAAATCTAAATACTGTAAAGGAGTATTTGATAGCTGGAGGCCTAAAACCCAGCTCTGCTACTGGGAAACGGTCTTGTATTAACATGAGATGCTTCCAGGGCTTCTCCTTTCTGGGATTGGCTGCGTGTTCCCTCACAGCAGCGTCTGAGCAGCTGCACAGGAGGGCAGCACAGGTGGGTGACTGCACTGCAGCTGAGGCTGCTGTGGGACACCCCGGTGATGCCTGTGGATTCATCATCATACCCTCCTGGTGCATTACACCCACCTTCCCTGCTGCACCAAGACAGCATGGCTTTGGATGAACTTGTGTTCTCTGAGCTGAATGTCCCTTTCCTGTATTTTTCTGTTCTTTTATTTTTCTTTTTGAGGAGATCCTTTAAGTGATGTTGTTGTAGCTCAGCCATTTCTGAGTTATCATTATGATCTTTGACTCTATTTTTTTTAATGAGTTGCTCCCTTCCTACCACTGCTTCTTTATTTGAACTTATAGGGCTAAAGCTGTCTGTAGTATGGCTCCATTTAAAGTCAGTGCAAAACCACCCAGGATGGATTTGGACCATGTATTTGTTTGTGATGTTACAGTTGGTTGCTCTGGTAATGATTATAATGTGTCACAAAGAAAACATTTTGTCTTTATGCATTGAGCAGACAGCGGGAACATTTTAGTGCTTTAGAACAAAACACAAAGATTCTTTTTTGTGCAAATGTTTTCAATTATAACAACAAATCAGGGAAAAAAGATGAAGAAGATAGCATTTGAATTTTTTGTTTTCTGATTATGCAAGTATTGAATTATATGATATTGTAGTGTACCTGATAAACACAGCTACCTATAAAATGTTTGTGGTGTTTTTCCTTGTTTTCAAGTGCAAGAGCCCAAATGAAACACTGAGACCATGTGAAGTACATCAGAGCAAGTTCCCTTATGCCAAAAAGGAATGCTCAATTTTATACAGTGATCTTTTTGCACCTTGTCGCAATGTGGTAAGTTTATTAAATCTCCAAGATATGCTGTCATGAAGATAATAAAATTCCAGTAATTAATTTCTTCTTGCCATTACTCTCCGGCTGAATGTGAGGATACAGTGTAAATCCCTGCAAGGATCTCTGTGTGGGTGGGCTATGTTTGTGCAGAGCTCCTTGTTACTTTCAAGACTGGAATCTAAACATAATGGTGGTAACAGAGTTGTGAGTTAGTAGACTGAATAATCAAGGTTCTATTCTCTTTAGGTTTTATTTACACCTTTTATCTATATAGGTAGCCAAATTTGTATAAATTGTAAATTTGTATAAATTGAAGGACTCTAAAATAAGTGTATGTGTAACACACCTACAGCTTAGCTCAAATGGTTTTGTTTTGTAAAGTGTCCTGCTCTGTATAGAAAGAAGAATGAGAGAGCAAGATTTCAGCTTCAGAGCTATTGGTATTTTTAATTGTTTGGCAGCTTATCATCTGGTTTTATCAAAACTCTGAAGTTTGGTGTCCTTGTTTTCCCAATACCTGGCTGGGCCTGGAGCTTGAGTTACAAGAATGTCCTTCAGTTCAGTCTAAACAAGATGGGGACAACAAGATTTTGTATGGTAATCTTTTATTGCATTTTAATCCACCCATTATCAGTGCAAGACCTGATTTATACACTTTTCCCTATTTCCAGTTTTAGCCTCCCAATGGTATTTAGGTGCTTTTTTACACCTGTGCAAACAAGAACCACTACAACATTTCATGTCAGTCTCTTACTTTCTTCACGATTATTAATACTAAATGAGGTCATTAGCTGTCCCAGCTCAACCTCCTGACTTTCGGGACTGAAGCTGGACATCAACATGATTAGGAATTTGCCTGTGTAGGAGGTTGCAGTAGCTTAACCCAAGAGATTTATTAATGTTGACTTAAGTGACTATGTAAAGATTTTTCTGAGCATGTGCCTGCGAACATAGTGAGGAGTGTATTTTCAAAGTGGAAAATAAGAAATAAAAATGGACCTTTTGAGCATTTTTAAGAAACTGTATTATTATAGCAATTTAGAAAGACCTTTTCTCTTGAACATTCATTTTCTATATCCATGTTGTGATTAGAATTTGCAAATATTATGCCAAAAATTTAGCATAATTATGTAAAAAAATCTATGCCAGGTGCAAAACATGTAATTTAATTAGTAGTCAAATATTTCCACATGTACATATCTGTCTTGTATGGGACAGTCTGTAAAGCAAACATCTTTCATGTGTTTTTAGAACCTATTACTCAGCATGTGACAGTACAGCTCCTGCAAATGTAATGTAAAGCGACCTCCTATCAAGGGCGCATGCAGCTGACTGCTGGGTGGGGAACTGGGTGCCAAGAAAAAAGCCCAAGCAGAGACTGGCATTGGGGGCATGGAAAGAACAGAAAAAAATGGATCTGGGTTTTTTGTTGCTTTTTGTTGCTCCTGCTATATGGGTGATTGAAGATCCTGCAGTGCAGGCAGGCAAGCTCCTGCCTGCAGGACAGGTGGCCTTGGAGTTCAACTCAGGCTGCAATGCCCAGTTTTCAGGGGGACAAGATCTTGCATCTCTGGCTGGCAGCAACTGATGGATTGCAGTCCAGATAAGCACTGAATTCAAAAGGGTCTGAGGAACCTGAACACTTGCAGGAAAAAAGGTCTTCCTCATAATTCCTGAACTCAGCAGGAACTTTGGCCCAAGGCTCCCAGTTTGTCACAAGAGCAAGATATTGCTGACCCATGGAGAGATGCTGTTATTCAGGCATGAGAGACAGGTTGAGGTCTTTGGAGCCAGTTTGCTGTTTGGTGATTACTACAAAGCTACTACTGCCATTTTCAATGGAGCTAATTCTCACGTGTGTCCCCCACGTCCCCAGGGGTATCCCTGTTTTCAAAACAAGAAAAAGAATGAAAGCACAATAACATCTCCCTGCACTTGATCCAGCCGCTGCCAGCTTCCAGCAGCTGCCAGCTGAGAAGCTGCCTTTGTGTTAGATAAGTGCTGCTTTGTTACTGCGATGGTATTTCTGTAGTCTGACGTGTGCCATTGGAGTGCTTTACAGCTGAGCTTCACCAGAGACTAAACTGAGGAAAAGCATTGCTTTAAACATTCCATGTGTTGAGTAAGAACACTGTTTTGGAAATGTTGCTCAACATTACAAAGAAGATGATTTAAACTCAAGAAATAGTGTATCATGTAAAACCATGAAATATTGTGATAGGATTTTAGGGTGAGAATGTGGGTTTCTGATCTAATGAAGTTTCATGGGCAAGTTATATTAAAATCTTGGTAAGTGCAGAAATATTTTTTTTTTCTGCCCAATGTCACCAGTGGTCTTAAACTTTCTTTCCCTGGGAAAATTCCCCTCTACAACCTATTACTACAATAACTTGGTAGTCAGAGTTGCAGCTCTGATTTTGTTGTTGTTCATGCAAAACTGACAGGATGACTACAGATGGCAGTATTTGCCTTATGAAAGCAGAACTGCCAGCTTCAATAATTCTTTAAAATCGATGAACAGCAGGTGTGCGGACAAGCATGTTAATAGTCACTGGCTGAATTTTTCTTTTGACCTGTAACTTAGGTATAAGCTGATCATTTGAAATGTACTTTTTGTGTAGGAATATGCCCAAACTTTGAAAAATACCTTATTTTTGTGTTTAATTCTTTCAGTCAATCTCCTGCTGAAAAATTCTGTAAGAGGAATTCGTACAGCTCATGCAATTAAGTCACCTATTTTTCTTCTTTTTTCCCCCTGTAGATTGATGTCACTTCTTTTATCAAAAATTGTCACACAGATACATGCAACTGCAATCTTGGTGGGGACTGCGAGTGTTTGTGTACCAGTATTGCAGCTTATGCCCACAAGTGCTGCCAGCAAGGAGCAGCGATTCACTGGCGATCTCCTTTGCTCTGTGGTATGTACCTGGGCTGGCCACGCACCAGAGTTCATCTGGGAGGCATCTCTGGCTTTTTTCTGCTCAATTATACAAATATGACAGAAGCAGGGGGATAATAAACACAGTTCACATCTCTCAAGCTGTCTCTGTGTTAGCCGTGTCATTTTTATACACCCAAATTTACTGTCTTGCTGGAAAGGGCTGGCTGTGCTCAGGATGCGTTTGTGCAGAGACTGTGGGAAAGGCACTGGTGGATGTCCAGTTTTCTGTGTAGGGCTGCAAAGAGATCCAGTTCATTCTTCTTTTCATTGACAGCAAGAAGGGTTCTTGGCCGTAGAATAATTCCTGCTTCAGGTCTGCTGTCACTGAACAGAAGTCTAAGAAAATAAAATCACTGACTGAAATATCTTGTGGGACATGAAACTTCCTCTGCTGAAAGTGAGCTTTACATTTTTAGGATGCAGATATGCATGGATTCTCTTGTTACTTTGTAGTAATAGTAATAATATGCTTGTTTTCTTTTTCTTTTAGCTTATGACTGTGAATATTACAACCAAGGTATGTAGTATTTGATATTCCTGTTTAAAAACCTCAGTTAATTTATGGGCTCTTTCTTTGACTTGATGTATGTAGTTTTAACATTGCTTTTATTTTTAATGAGTGAAGATTAGTGGCCCAGCTGTGCTGAATGATCCTAGTAATCCCTAGTGTCTCCACTAATAACTTCATAATGGGCAGTGTGGGGGATGGATTGATCCGTCATCCTACAACATATGGTAGCAGTCAGGGAGAAGCTCCAGAAGGATGTTACCTTATGTTTGAACTGTAAATTTCAGAGCTGGGACCTACAAAATTTGGACATTGATAGGCTATTGGATTTTATGCACAAGTCTCACAATACCATGCTGTAAAAACAACAGTACCTTAGAATGAGAGTGGTATTCATTTAACAGAATAAATTCCTGTGTCATCTGCTCTAATATTTGGATACTGTGCACATGCTTTGTGGGGAGCAATAGATACTGAAAAGGGAAATGTGACTAAATGCAGTGACATGAATCTGAATTTTAATGTATCTCTTTGATGACTAGGATGACTTGCATCCTATAATGAGCATAATTATAAAGATGTTTTTTTTCTCCTCCTGTCTGGCCTAGTACAGTAGTAGCATGTAGATCATGCTCAGTATGGCTGACTTTCCACAACTACTTTGTAATAGGGAATTTTATCTTACTTAAGGACATGGTTTGATGGTGAACTTCATGATAGAGATAGGCTGATGGTTGAACCGGATGATCTTAAAGGTCTTTTCTGACCTTAATTGTTCTATAATTCTATGAAAATCCAGGAAGGAGTACTGGTTTGGCTAATTTCCTAAATATAGTTGACATGAATTTATTAACATATTTTGTATTTGTGCTGAAAGTGGTATTTTAGCTACTGCTTACATAGATCAAGACTATTCCCAGTTCTCATGCTGATCTACCAGTAAGCAAGCTGGGGATGCACAAGAAGTTAGAGGGGACAGAGCTGGGACAGCTGACCCTAGCTGACAAAAGGGATGTTGCAGAACACATGGTGTTGTGTTCAGCAACAGAAATCAGAGGGGAAGTTTGCTGGGGCTGGCATTGCTTAGGGTCCACCTACGTAGTGGTCAGTTGGTGGTGAAGAATTTTGGTTTTTTCATCACTTTTCCTGCAATTTTTTTTTTTTGTTTCCTTTTCTTTTTCCTTATTTCTCTATAAACAAAACTCAAACCAAACCGTTATTTATCTGTCTTTATCTCCACCCACGAGATTCTTCCCCTCTTCTTTTGTGAGATGTGGGGTGAGTGACCAGGTGTGTGGTGCTTAGCTGCCTGCCAGGGTTAAAGTCAGGGACAGAGTTATGCATGTTTCCACTACCAAGTGGAACCAAGTGGAAAATTAAGACTTAAGTTTTGTATGTTATGTTATGCGATGACGATTTTTCTTCTTCCATTTGATTTTTTTTCCCTTAGGTCTTGGTGAAGGACCCTATATTTTGGCAAGTTTTGGAGTGAATGACACAATTATAGGGGCTAATGTATCCAGCAGAAGGATATTTCCCCTGCCTAGAACCGGAGCGCACAGAAATGTAATTTTCAGTTTCATGATTACTCCAGGTCTTTTCAAAGACAAAGATTTATGTAAGTGTTCTCAGCAGTATTGCTAATGGTGAGATATATATCTCAAACTATATGAATGATTTTTGCTGCATCTTCTAAATGTCCTAAAATAGTCTAGATATTTTTAGTTATTGGAGTAAGTGGCCAATTTCAAAATGAAGGAGGGATTTAATTTTTAGGGTTTTTTAATATTAGAAAACCTCACTTCCAGCTTTAAAGTTGACTTTTCAAAAATTGTTTTAGAAATATTACAAAATAGAATAACTTTGTGAAAAATCCAATTAGTTTGTATAACTGGAAACCGGTGAGTTTTACACAAGTATCTAGCAAATATCAACACTGAAGGTCAATGCAGGATATTTTTGTCTCCAGTAAAATCGGTTCTACTTTATGTTTTCACCTTATTTGTTACTTTTCCTGACCTAGAAAATGTGCAACTTAGAATGGTCAATCTAGTTCTGCATTGTTAACAAGCAGCATCTCTATGCAATGTAGAAGGTAGTTTCTTAGGTGAACACCTGAATCCTAAGCTCTATTTTTCACTTATCAGAGATTTACCCAAACTATACAACAAAAAACAAATGTCTAAATATTTTCCTTTCTGTAATTATTTTTCTTTCTTCACATATATGAAGATTGTGACAAATCAATAAAGATTTTGTCATTGCTTTCTCAAATAATTTAATTTATTGAAAAAATCACAAACCCTCAAAAATCAACATAAAGAAGGGCTGTCTCCACAGAAGAATTTCAAACTAAGTTTACAAACATTTGAATGTTTATTGCCATAGGGAAATTAGGTATTTAGATGTGATTTTGAAATGAAAAATACATAAAACAGAAGAATTAATTCAGCCTTGTCAATTCCCCATGTAAAGTGGAAGTAAGACATTCATTATATCTGTGCAATACACGGGTGACTTTCATATAGAAGTGAGGGATAAGATAGTATTCCTCTAGAATGAAGAACTTCAAGACCTTATTCAAGTTGAAAATCAACTACTAAGTCAATCTTCTTATAAATTCTTACATTTTCAGAGATTTTTTTTTCACTTTTGATTTGTGGTAGAGCAAATAGAGGTCAAGTCTCTTATTTGGCTGTAGATTTTCTTACTGTATTTCTGGATATGGCTGAATATAAAAAAAGCCTGACCTCAATGTTCTTACAATGTGATATTATTTACTAATGAAATTTTGGCACTGCTAAGCTGTCAGACATTTGTCCAAACTTGAGAAAAACTCCCAAGATATGCAAGTTCCAGTCTGAGACTGCTTATGAATCATTTTTGAAGGTTAGTAGCAGTAGGCTGAATGCAGTTTTGATCTAACTGATTAGCTCAATGGTGGTTCTGGATTATATGATCATTTGAAGTCTCTTTTAGGTCCTGCACTGCATTTCTAACTCTCTTTTGTGCAACCTAAAGCTGAATTTATTTTTTATTTTGTGAAAAGCAGGTTTTTGGAAGGAGCCACTTAACAGCCAATATACAGGATTTAATCTCAATTATAAGTTGTTTTCTGTGAAAATCTCATTATTGTTTTTTTTTCTTCTGTGGAAGCTCTATCTCTTGTTTCCTTTGAATCTGCTGAAAGACCAAACTACTTTCTGTATGTACATGACAATGAAACCATTGGGTTGGAGCAGTGGCAGGCAAGTGCCTCCTTTCAGAGACGAGCCACCTTCTTCCACCACCAGGGTCTCTGGAGTCCAGGACTCAGTGCCTTCGAACTGCACAGTAAAAAAGGTTTTTTCGTCATTCTCACCTCATCCAGTGTTAAAGTGGAAAAGTACGATGATTCAGAAGAATTCAAACATTTCAGTAGCTTTAGTATTGAAGGTAAATTTTGCATAATCCCTAGGGATAAACATTCTTTTTCTGCTTGCCTTCAGAGCACTTTCTTTCTTTCTTGTCTTTCATGAGCTTTGGTAAAAAACATTTTATCCTAATTTTAATTACTCTCTGTCTTCCATTCCATCTAAAAATGCTATTATTTTTTAATTTTTGCAGATATGATGGTCACTTTATCTTTGAACTACATTTTATTGGTTTTGTCTTTCAAAAAGAAAGTGGCATGTCACAAAATGATGTATGTTAATATCTCATTAGTAATCTATAGATATCTATTCTTTCAAATGAATTGGGTAACTGTATTGCATCTACAACCAACAGTATCTTCACTATGTTTAACTGATCTTTTAGGTTTTGAAACAGAGTATATTCTAAAAGTGAATAGTTATTTTTTATCATCAAAGCTTGAAGTGTCTTTTAGCTTAAATGAATTCAAAATACTTGAAACTGAACAAAATCTCACCTTTTTGAAAGTTCTGAAGAATGTGTCTCCTTGGTTTTCATGTTTTCATTTATCTAAAAATCCCAATGTATGTTATAGAAAAGGCTGTAAATTTATTGTTTATTGACTATAAAATCAATAAATAATACCCTTTCTTTCCTTCTCAGAACTCAGTGCTTCTGTGCCTTACAGAAGGATGTGTGAGTGGCGATATGAATCCTGTGCTAATCCCTGTTTTAAGACATGTAGTGATCCTGAAGGAATAGCATGTAAATTTCTTCCTCTGTAAGTAAAATTCATGTCAAATCACTACTGTATTGATTTTCATAATAAGCATACCATATGCTTTCTGAAAATTACTGCTGCTGCTATATCCATTTTTTTTTACTATCCAGATTTCAATATCACTCTTATGAGAAACTCTTACAAGTCGTATGAAAATATTTGTTACAAGCCTCTCATTTCCCACAGTTTGTATTCCCATTAACATGCGATTTCCAGCACAAGAATAACAGGGTTTGTATTTAGCCCAGAGGTTTAGCTTGCGGTAGTGGTTAAGTAGAAAGCTATTAAATTAAATGAAGGCTATTTCCTTCTATGGATTTATAGTTGCATCCTAAACCAGCACACCATGATGCTGAAACGACTACATCTTTCTGGTGTTTACATGACAGAGATCAGAAATTGTAGGAATAATAAGGGAGGAATACGCCCTCTCCTGTAAGAAAAGGGAACTTTTGTACTGGGAGATGCCCATCTGGGAGATGCCCATCGACATGAAGAGAGGGATTTCAGAGGGTGATGTTACCCTGTGATTTAGTAAACAGATTTCCTATCTCCATGGTTCTCCCCTGACCTCTGTGAAACCACAGTAAACTAAAAGGAAAAATGCCTAAACACTCAAGGCACAATGTGGTGGAAAAGAAAGGATATTTTAAATTTCAGACTCCCTAGGCATATGCAATGTATGATTAGTAAGACTATTAATATTACTAATTTTCTCTGTTGGTATTCTTAGCTTTTTCCTTATGGGAACACTGGTTGTTAATGTCATGATTTTGCTATTGAAGAGTCCCCCCAGAATGAAAAAAGGCATGGGGATATAGTGATTTGTCGGCATTCTCTGACGTTGAAAGGACACAAGAAAAAGGCTTTATAGAGTCAGTCTAAGTATTTTAATATCAAAAATGAACATATCTCGGTAAAACAACAGTCTTGTAGAGAAGTTCATCATTCTGTGGAAAATCTGCTTAGGCGTCTAAACGTCTACCTGGTTGTGGAAGCAGAATGGCCAAAGCTATCATGTTCATCAGCCTATGCAAATAATTATTAACAGTTTAGAAATAGAATTATGTAGCTCAATAACTTTTTGACCTTGAAATGCCTCAAAATGCTATGTTCATAATTTCATTGGAAAGTTTTCAGAACTCTGATGAGACATTTTAATGGTTTGTTTAGCCAAAGTAAAATAATTTAAAATTAACTTCTACTGTGGCTTTAGTGTTGACTATGCAATATTTTAAAGGGTTGAAGGATGCATGCCATACTGTCCCAAAAACATGATCCTTGATGAGGTCACACTTAGATGTGTTTATCCAGAAGACTGTGAGTATACTTTATTATGTTGATCTAACTCTTACAAATTCCTCTAGAGATCCCAGGAAAGGATTAATCAAATGTACAATTTTTTAAATTAAATGCTTTCTCAGAATATCTTTCTGTTGAAGATAGTCTCTCTGGGACATAGACTCCATTTCCAGTCATCCAAAATACAGCTTCTGCATTCAAACAAGTTATATTTTAAGTCGAATTCTTGTATTTCTCTAATAGGGTGCTATATATAACCTTTTGTGATTATGTTGTACTCAGAGCAACTGTATTTGACTATATAATGCTAGTATATTTCACATCTGTAAGGGAGAGATCCCAAATGAAAGAAATACAGCTGTGGCAAAAAGTTCGGTCTTTTCAGAGAATGACACACCACTAAAAAATTCAGCTCATCTATTTCATAATTTCTGGTGTGCAAAGATACCACATTATTTGCTTATTTTGGGGGATAAAGTATTATTTTAATATTAAAATTTAATTTTAATACTGTATCTTATTTTATTGTACAAATTTTGAATTAAATACTTTATGCTTGATATTTGCTAGTACAAAGTTATCTCATAGTATACTATCTTCTAACTATGTAATGTATTTATTTCAAATATTTTACTATTTTGGATTTACTGAATTTTCTATGGAATTGCCTTGTTGCTTCAAAACTGCTCTGCAAAATCAAGGTTTTCACCAATAATAAAAAATTAACTACTTCATTTGCAGAGAAAATTAGAAAACGTTTTGAGTCAGCTGAGTTCCTCAAAGTCATCAGATGACCCGGAACCATTGGCAAGATCTGATTTGCTAATATTTAAATGGGGTTTGATATTTAAATGGGGAATAGAGATAGATTTGCTATTTTTCTTTTCTAATAATACATAAAAGACAGTTAAACACACATTTTTCCTTTTAGGCATACCTGTGACACCTACAGAATCAGAAATTGGACTGAAACCTTCACTGTTAATCTCTCACATGGGTGCTACCACGGAGAGACTTCCTCAAACACCCCTATTTGTTACTTCAGGGAATGAATCAACTCACATCAGTGTGACAGATGAAATAACCATGAATGCAAACACAGCTTCAAGGGGAATGAATGTGTCGGCACAATCCATTACAGACTTTTATTCATTGGGAACATCTAATGCAGCCACCTATTCAACATTTTCATTACCAAGTACAGTGGAGCCTTCTGATGTACTTCACAGCACAGCCAGCCCTACTGCCCTTTCCAAACCCATCCCTTCAACAGATTTTCCAATTCTTCTTCAAGCCTCAGCAGTCACATCACACACTGCCTGCTCTAATGCATCTATAACTTTACCCATTACAATAACAACTGCAAAAGCCCTGCTCAGTGCAAGTCCTATTCCAACACATTCTGCAGTGTTAACACCCACTTCCCTAGTGTTAGTTCCATTTGCACTTGAAACATCAACCACTCAGCTAGGAACAGTTCGACCTTCCTCAGCACTAACAACTTTAGCCTCCAAGATATCTTTTGTCACTTCTGAGCTGCCTGCAGGGATTGGGAAGAGTAGGAGTCCTTCAGTAAGTCATCCTAAGGGAGCAGAAATACACTCTGACGTGTCTTTGTCTGCCTTGCTGGCTGACAGAGCAACTTTCACAAGACCTCTATTTCTTCTAGGTCCATGATTGACACTAAGCACATCTACTTCTCCTATATCTGCTTTGTCTGTTAGAACTAGGTCTGGCATTACTCAAACTGCAGTGTACCCAATACACATTTCTGCGCTGACTTCAACTGCTCCTCAAATTCCTGTGACTACTAGATTTTCTAGCTCTGAGACAAGTTTTCCTCAATTAATCACAGTTTCACATTTCAGAACAGCAAAACCCTTGTCTTAAACTTCTCTGATGTCATTAAATGCTAGTTCTTCAACTAGTTTTCCTCCAAAGCCATTTTCATCTTCAGTGCAAATTTCAATGACTGTTCCCAAGCAGACATCTCCATTAAAAAAGGGCAGTATTTCTGCTGCTCTGCCAGTAATGACTGTATCTTCATCTCAAGTTGTTTCTCAAATCCCTAAATCACTTCAAGTCCTGCAACATGCACAGTATCTACACCAGTGTGTTCTCTGTTTACCTCCCTGAAGCCCAAAGCTGTAGCAGGTGCCACGTTTACCTCCAAAAGTCTTTATACAGTACCTTCTGGTGCTTCCACTCCTCCAGTCAATTCAACAATCTTTGATAGGTCTGTAATAAGTAAAGCCTCCACAGAAAATAAGCACATAATGCACACTGATTTCTTTTCATTGTCATCCATTTCTAAAAAGCCAACGAAATCCATTAGGTCTACAGTCTGCCCTCTCAGCACATTGGTATTGCCTGTAAATGCTACATCAATAACCACTTCAGAACTTACAAAGTACCCAAAAAGTTCAGATACAGAATTGAAAACTGACCCTGTGGCTCAAAGTTCAGGTACTTTCATTTCCAAAGATCCTTCTTTTACAAGGTCATTATCTTTATTTACAACCTTGTTATCAACATCAGTGCCATCTTATGTGACATCTCAGACTACATGTTCTTCATTTACTCCCATAGTCAGTAGCACATCATCACTAACACAAAATATAAGTGCTACCCCAGCATCAGTTTCACCTCTAGATACACAAGGAACTTCAAGAATACCAATTATAGACCTTGCAACTTCTGTGGATTTTTCTAAATTCACTTTAAAAATAAGTCTCTCTACCAACTTTTCAGCAGCACTAAAAACATCCATTGTAATGTCCTCTTTATTAATGCCTTCAACTTCTGACGTCACTTTAGAAAGCCAGCCCTCTATGCCTTCACCTTCTCCTAAGACCACTCCTATCTCTAATGTTTCTCTAGGAAAGCAAAGTTCTTCGGTAAGTTCTTCAGAAGAAGATGGAAAAATATCAGCCATATCAGCTGGAATCATCACTCAATCCACTACACCGACGATCTCGAACACAACAATGAATGCTACATCCTCAAAAGCACCTTATATTTTTGCAAAAATGTTGCCTAGTTCTTCAGCCAGTTTATTAGTTACTTCAGGCACTTCCCTGGCCTCTAGGATTACTACAAAAACCACCGATTCTTTTGTCATCAATTTGGATTTTTATATGGCTTCAGCTTCAGTTCCTACCACCACAAAAGCACACAAATCTTTATTTACTGCTGCAGTAACTCAGGTTTCACAGAGCACGAGAGAAACTCCAACGAATAACATAATGAAAACAACTAGTACTACAAGTCCATTATCACAGGTGAAGAGTACCACATACATAGCATCAGAAGTTGAATATACAACTTCATTTGAAAAAACTGTGGATATTTCAGAAGGTGGTCAGACTTCACATGAGCAAAGAAATGCTACCAAGACAACCACAATTGACAAATCTTCCCCACCTTATTTGCCAGTAACTGCAGTTCAGAGTTTGCTTTTTTCAAGAAATACAACCTCAGTCAAAAATATCTCTGTTTCTGGAGTCCTAGGTGTAACGACATCAGATACGTCCAAAATCCCGACACAGAAAGCCATTACACCTTATTTTAGTGTAACAGAGGCCACAGAGCTGCAAACCAGAACTATAATAGATCTATCTCATTCTAGTGGTGGAATGGCTCTGCCTTCCTCTTCAGAAACGACGGCTGTAGCTGACAAAACTTACTTTGGCATGATGATGCATACACTGATGTCTACATCTTCTGAGTGTGTGGTATGATCACTCTCACTTGCCCCTACATGTTAAAATATATAATAATTTTCAGTCCATTCTGTTATTCTACATATTTACTATCACAGATTTAAAATATTTCCTATTTTCAATTTAATTTGCTTTTTATAAAATTCTCAGTTATTCTTAGAGAATAGTTTTATTGCTGCTCTTCCACTGCCCTGATACATTCTGCAACTTGGATGTATTGCTCTGAAAAAAAAAAAAAGGCTTTAAAGCCATGTTATTGTTCTAGATAGCTAAATATATTTCTGAGGTGCAGAAAAAGGCATAACCCTTGGAATTTTGGTGTTTCTGCATAATCTCACCCTGGCTTTCCTTTTTCCACTTGTTTCTTTATCATAGGGTTTAAAATGATGGGAATGCATGGTTTTGTGTTTCTTAAAATGCTTCATATTATTACTGATTATAACGTGCAGCCTCAATGCACAATGCTTTACATAGAGTATTCCACCAAAGCTGGGTGGAACAGGAAGGCTGTGAGTGAATGGACATGCATCGTTGTCACTGGTTACAATCACACGGATGCAAGTCATTCCAAAATAACCAATGAGGAGCAGGTAGATGTGATGAACCTCTCTCAGAGCTGGGGGATGGACAAGTAACTGCTTGGACTTCATAAGGCCAATTAAGTTAAATTTGACTCTGGTTGTTTTCTCCTTGTATGACAGCCGAGATACCTCGAACCTGTTGACAAATGTAGCCAGTATGTATGTGTTAACATGGGTTGGATGTTATACAATCTTTCAAGGAACTGCCCTAAGGATGTGCTGAAGCCAGATTGTGGTTTTCGAGGAATGCCCGTTCAAGTTAACACTGATAGCTGTTGTCCAGAATGGGAATGTCCCTGTAAGTCACTGTTTTATTTTTAAATAAAACATGGAGCCTTGAGCTGTAATTTTCAATTAATAAAATAAAGGGTTATTACAATGGGATTAAGAGGTTAAATAGTGGAATGAATTAAAAAGAGGCATTCATCACCAAAGCAGAATGAAATATACTGAATGTTTTGGTACCTTTGAATTGACATTCAGGAGAAGCAAAATAGTTTTTTTCAAATGAAAACATTGAAATGACATCTGCAGCGTGAACACCAATATTTTTCAGCTGAGACTTTTCAGAATTTTTATCAGTAGAAATGTTAAGATGTCGACATTTCATGAAGAAAAACAAGTTAAATACTAGATTTTCTGAAAGACAGAACCCTCATATTTCATTTAGCTTTAATTGCAGTTTTTATTCATGCTTAGAAATGGCAGAAATTGGTGGATGAATGTCTGCAGGGGGAACAAAAAGGCTAGACAAGTCATATTTAAATACTTGCAGCATTAATGAAACCAATGGTGCACTTTATATTTGTTTCAAGATAAGACAGATAAGTCCCATGTCAGTATCTCAAATATATATATATATTTATGCATACATTTTGTCTCACGCTGTGCAGATTCATTGACCTTGCTTGTAAAACATTGACTTAAGTGAAAATTTTCACCAATTTAAACATTCTCCCCTACCCTGGGCATACAGAAGCAGGTTCAGGTATTTCCACTGAGTAACCTGAACACTTTCTTCTGCTTGGGGCTGAATATGCTGTCTGTGGAACAAGGTCATCTATCTATGAATGTATACGCAAAAGCAAATAATGTTAGAACTGAAAGTTTTTAGAAATGCTCTGTATTCAGTTTTGTGGTAACCTCATTAAATGACAGTCCTTTTTTAGGTCAGTGTTCTGTACTGTCTGAACTGAGTGTCATTACGTTTGATGGAAACAACATAGCCCTCTGTAATATGGCTTCCTATGTCTTAGTCAAGTTACCAGGAGAAATTATTGTTGCTCATATTGAAAAATGTCCTGCTAATCAGGTAAGATTCTTGCATTTATGCAATAATTATAATTGTTCCTTGAATTTTTGTGTTATAGGTTTGAAATTCTGCAAAAATATGTCAATTAAAACTTATACATAAAAGCCACACTCAATGAAAAATGCCAAGTTATTTAATTTTCAAGAAGCATGCTTAATAATGCTGTCTAGATAATAGAATTTTATCTTGAGTTAAATACTAATTGTTGTGTTATAAGGAAATTCAAATGTAAGTTCCTTTTAAATTATCATGGGTGACATAACTTCTGAATATGCATGTCTCCTTTCAGGTTCTCCACACAGAAGTGTTCCTTGAACACTTGTAAACCTTGAATTTACACTTTACAATATGGTCAAAATAAAAAAAAATATTTTAATAGTAAAAATATATATATTTTGTTGTTCTAGGAAAGTGTTAATGACTTTGTGATGAGTTGTTCTTTGTAGTTGTTTAACTCTTGTCTACAGAGGGGATCCGACCACTTTATTTTTAGATTGCCAGTTTAGGTCAGGTCAATCTCATCCTTAGAATCATCTGTACAAATATTTCCTTCGCATTGTCCACAGCCCTAATTTATGCAGCCCTTGGGCAACTGGATTGAGTCCATCTTTGGTTTGTGGATAAACCAGTCAGTGATGAGGGGCTTCCACAGGCTTCTATCCTTCCCATCCCTCTTATTTACTGTCACTGGGCAACTGTACATTTGAACTTTAAGACTGTTAAGGGCAAGAGTCTTGCATTGTTTCAGAGGTTTTCTATTAAATTGCTCTCTTGTTTCCTGGTTGCAGTCCAGAGGTGGGAATGCAGAACACATATGCAGATGAGTTTTAGAAGTCTGTATGTTTAGTTCTTCAAGAGATATTTTTTGAAAGGGCCTTTCAGCATATGCACAGAATTTGCTAGAAAGTGTGTATTTTTTATTATTTTTAAGGAATATATTAAATTAATTTAATTATTTAGCTGCTTGTAGAAGAACATTAAAGACAAAGAAAATAGTAACTTTTTTTTGCTAAATAAAATGCTGCTGATTATTATTGCACTTCTAATTTATTTTTGTTTTCCAGAGTGCAAATTCAATAAGAAAACTAGTAAGTACTTATTTATTTTGCTAATTATAAAATGCATTAATATTAAAAAATATTATTTAATTAATATTAAAAAATTCCAATACCACTGGCACAGAATTAGAAAAATGATAGCAAACTAAACTTGTTTGTCACTTTTCTTTCAAGGTACCACCTGCAAACACTTCAGGGCTCTGTTTTAAGAAATTGAATGTCACAACACAAACATGTCAAATACTTATCAATCGTTTAGCAAGAAAAGTAAGTATATATCAGCAGTGTGTGTACTCTTAAAAAATAGCTGGAAAGCTATTCTGTTATAGAATGTGATATATCAGAATTAAAACGAAACACTACAGGATTAGGATTACTTTTGCAGTTCAGGTTCCCAGGAATTCATGCTATGCTAGAAGCAAAACAATATACATTTCTGGTACCATGCTTCACTTAAATGTCATTTTTCCAAAATGACACTTTAAAGTTCTTTTGAGATTTTAAAGAAGCTGCAAAAGCAGTTATGCCTGAGACTATACTTCCAGAAACCCTAGAACCCTAGACGTGATAAATACTTAAGCTACTTTTCCTGCTAACAGTAACAAATCAGAACAGATGACTTTGAATAATTGGAATGAGGTTTTTTTTAATCATACAATATATGATAAATAAGATTTATTAATTCCTTAATTAGATTTTTTTTTCCCTCATGCCTACTTTATTTGCAGTTTTTTGAAGCAGCACGGGTGGGAAGCTCTCTAATTTAAGCACTGTGACTGTTATATGTGGCAGAGGCTGTGAAAAAAACCTTTTGTTATAAAATAGAAATACATATAAAATACATCATTGCAATCTGGCTTTGTCTCTAAAATGTGTTTGGTTCATTTTAGGTAGTTGTGGATTCTGTAATTCAACCATTACCATTTTCAAAAGATGGACTGAGTATTCAGGATACTGGTGCAATGTATGTTGTTAATACCCCAGCTGGTATTAGCATCAAGTGGGCTCATGTTACAGGCATCATAGATATACAGTATGGATTGCACTCCAACACATCGAGGAAGACAGAAGGACTTTGTGGTGAGGCTATGGTGGCACTTCTTTTCTTATTCAAGAACTTCCCAATTGAAGTTTGCAACTCCCTCTTGTGTCTGTGACCAGCTGTCCCTATAGCTCTCCTTGTGACCCTCATTAACTATGCTGACCATCCTATAGGAGGGCCTGTGAAAGACTATTAATTAATAATAATAAATTAATCATTGTTAGAAATCACTGTGTGCTAAGAAAGTACTTTGCAGAACAAGTAGTGATCAGCACATTGTATCTAAATAACTTTTAAAATTTATTTCATTTACTTATTTCTGCCTGTTTTAAGAGTATTGCTGAAGCCAAGTAAAGACAAAGAAAATTTTTAGTGAAGTGGCTGCTAAAGAAGTTCAGGTAGTGACAGTGTATTTCAGTGATTAGGGAGAAAAGAATAACTATCTGATGTTAACAGTAGCAGCTTATTGCTATGAAAATACTGACAAAAGTTGTATCTTGGGAAGGGTCCAATTCTTGTGAGGATAGTGAATTTAGAATCTGTATTTAGACCTCTTGAGGCTGGTTCTAGGGTCCAAAACTGTGCTGAGTTTTCTCAGTTTTGGATTACAATGATAGTAAATGTAGCAGGTTTCAGGCTTCTCTTAAGCCTTTTTATAATTCTGCCAGTATGAATAATATAAAGTCTTAGCAGGTAATTCAAAATTACTTTAATTTTACCATAAATGTTCATTTTCTGGTGGTTCTTAACTTTACATAATGTACTCCATATTGAAAAGGAAAATGAACTTTTTATAATCTTTTAAACTGCTTTTAGGAAACTAACAAAGCAAATCAGATATGCTTTAAGTATAAATATAAACAAATTAAGTCTTTAAAATCAATTTCTATATTCTGCTTGAACAAAAGGAAAGTTCTCCTGGATCTAGTGAGAAAAGGTGAAGGCTGGCCCTGCATCTTTTTCCAGTATCATGTCATCTTCTCTATGCATGCTGAATGAGTGGGATGAGATGAGGTCAAATGTAGGAAGGCTTATAGAATAGTTCACCTTTGTGTAAAGGAAAGATAAAGAGAGGAAGACAATCCAGACAAATCCAAACTTAGCTTAAAAGTTTAGCACTACCTGATATTTTGCAGTAAAGTCTGAAGCTCTCTTTGGTGCTTCTTTCCTGTTCTCTGCTGTTTGCTCCTGTCTGGGATTCTGCAATCTCCTTCCTCTCATCCTAGGAAAAATTGTGGGACTATGTGGTAAATTTGCTTTATTTTTAAAGCTGTATTGATTCTGCAGTTCTGTAGCATGACCTTACAAATTCCGATGCCAAGAGTTTGGTGTCTGCAGCAAAAAGCAGAACAGTTAAGAATACTAGAAAGTGGTGCTACTGTAAAATGCTTCTTATCTAAATGCCATCTTCTGTATTTCTCCATACTGTCTGAAAGAATAACAGCCTGCCATAGCAAGCTCATCCAGTTCTAACAAAGCACCCTGGAGAGCATCAGACTGCAGGGCTGAAAGCATGAGGGCAAGGGCTTAGGGTGCTTAGCAGTGCAATAGCAAAGTGAAAACAAGAGAGGAACTTTGCCTGATCGGTACCTGAGATGTAAAACACCAGTATGAAGATCAAAGTTTTGGCATTAATCACTTGTCCTCACTTAAAAAGATCATATAGTTTAATTGATGAATCAACAGAATACATACAATAATGAATTCAGGTAGACAATGAATGTCAGAGGTCTGGGAAGTCTGTTTTTTATAGTGGTTTTGTATTAATAAATTGAGTAAGAACAATATTTTCTCTAGATAAAGCAATTTGTTCATCAAAAGATGCTTTTCATAACTTCTTGCACTTAGAATGTTCAATTAAATTTCAATACAGTGTCAAATCATCAGTGACAAGCAGTTAATTTGAAAACCATCTACTGTTACTCCCAAGGAACTAACTGATACTCAGTGAATGAGATCAGAATCTAGTGCCATGTCAGTGAATTCACCACACTCAACAGCACATTTTGGTAGTTTTTCTCAAAAGTTAGTTGCTGTGAAAGGTGTTATGAGTTGCGTTGTATGATCTACTTGCTTTACTAAGCCATTGAGCTGAGAAGTAGAATCACAAGCAGGAAGTTGGAACTACAGCGGATATACAGCTGCTTTAATTTATAAACTCAGGTGACTAAGTTGCACAGGTCAGCCTGATGCAGTGTTGCTCATAACTTTTCAAGTGCACTTTTCTTTCCCAAATGAAGGTATGTGGCATGTTTGTTTGTGCTTTGAATGTGATGCTGTGTCTCCAGGGGTGTGTAATGGAGATCCTAGTGATGACCTGAAAATGCAAAACATGACCATAATTACAAATACGGAGGAAATTGAAATGTTCATTAAGAGTTGGGAAATTGAGAAATCATTTGATGTAACAACCAGGAGGCCAGTAAGAAACTGTACTGAAGATAACTGCTCATACTGTATGGAACTGTTAAACAGAAGCACTTTCATCCCTTGTCACAAGAAAGTGAGTATGATGGTCGGAAAAATTACTGGATCAAATCTAATAAAAGTTGTATAATTAAGAAAAGAGTGACAGATACATTCACATTTTTCATGTTTTGCTTATTTTTATGATTTGACAGTGGAATGGATAGCTTTAATACCCCTGTCGTGTTGGCTTTAATACTTTAGTTATGTTGTCCATTGTAAACGTACATCTATATTGATCCCTGTGCTATTATGCTGTTTTTTTTCGAAATTATTTAATGGGTAGTTCTCAAAGGAGAGACAAGGGATCATCATGTCAAGATAAACACATTCCAAAGGTGTTATTTTTATTAAATGCTTAACATGGATCACTAGAACAGAAAACCTCATGCTTCTGCTGCACACAACAACGATTCATGCAGTTGGAGACTTATTGGACTAGAGAAATTTTCAGTTAAAAATTTTTGTCATAGTCAAATATTATGTTGACAATTTTGTAGCATCTCTTACAGAAATCATTATCATTTGTTTCCACAAACTGTACTTTCTAGTGGGGATATAGCTGTAGCTTGCAAACTATCACTAGAGGTGGGTAGTGCAGCACAGCTGCTTCCCAGAACAGAAAATGAGGAAGCCCCAAATCCCTGAGGTCTGACTGACTTCCCCCACTTAATTAAAAATAAAAAGAAGTAATTACTCAAGTGGCCCTTTCTTCCTGAGAGATAGATGTGTTCAAATTCCTGATTCACTTCTTGTTCTGCCTTTCCATCCTTGGCTCTTATTGTGCTACACTTTGGTTTTCATCACAGACAAATGCTGTTAAAAGCATTGCACGCAGCTGAGCCCCTTCTTTCAAATACCTGAGACCTCTCCTCAGTTTCCTGAGGTAGAAAAAATGCAGGGAGTTCTTCTGAAAGGAAGGAACTAAAGTAGTTTCTTTATATACAAAAATTAATAGATATTTGCCTCAGAAACTTAGTGGGAGGGAGTAGTGGTTAGTGGTTTGGAATCTAGAAGATAGAGTAGCACCTGTGAGTAGTAGGATGCTTTGCATAATTGTTTTGACATATCTCATCTTATAATAATTTAGGGAAATCTGAGGAGTCAGAATTCCTACTGCATATACGTTCCCAGGAGAACTCTAATAGTGCATCTTTTCCTGGTTTATAGCAAAAACTGACATACCACCAACATTTTCAAGGGGTTGGTTCATCCATTATGAAATTTGTTTTTTTTCATATACAAGATGGTGGCAGAGCCAGAGTGGATGGAGCATATTTTGCACTCTCTGGCAGGAAGCAGCTGGTCGAGGATAGGTAACAGAGTCATCAGTGTAATGACCTTCTTGGCAGAAGTGAGAGACTGCTTGAAGACTTGCTGAAACCACAGGGAGAACTCGGCTGCAACACAGCAGTGAACAGGCAGAATGAAATAAAATCTGACTTTTACATGTTGTTATAAATTTACGCAAACAAACCGAACAGAAATAAGATAGGTTGCATCACCTGCATTTAGACTCAGTAACATAGGCTATGAGGTCCTACAGACACAGAAACAGAGTAATAAGTAATTCATTCACAGCAGGATTGTGTGGGAGGCATAGCAGCAATGTTTAGCTGAGATTGTTCACTTCTAGTTGACAGGGCTGTACTGAAAAGTTCTTGTAGTGTGACAGTCTCACTAGGTCTGCGTTTGTGTCTACTGATGAGCACAGAAAATTCTGGCAGTTTAAGTTTTGCAGAATGAGTGTTCTGACAAAAAAGGTGTGTTTTAATTTAGACACTGCTAGCAATTTTTTCCCTTGTGGCTGTATTATTTATCTTAATTACTGATTTATTTTAATTACAGAAAGTCCTTCTACTTGTTAATTCCCAATTGCAATATGTTCCTAGGTGTCACCACAGGAATTTTGTGAGAAGATGTGGATCAACAGTACTAATTTTTGGAATTATGAGTGTGATGCGCTTTCTGCATATGTGGCTTTGTGCAACAAGCACAACATCTGCATTAAATGGAGGACGCCTGATTACTGTTGTAAGCAGACAGCCATATTCTGTACCCCTACATGACTTTAGTGATGAAGTTTTTTTAGTGATTGAGTGTTTAGTGATATATTAAAAATATATTTCTTTCTATTATTCTTGTAAGTAACATCTCAATTTATCACAGCATTGGTAAATCAGGGTACAAGTTCTTAAGATGAGAATACATCATTTAGTCATGAATGAACTTTAACCTCCATTGAATTAGCTGCTTACCTAGAGTACTGTTAAAAGTATAAATGCATGCTTTCTGTGCTAACTCACTTGTTATTACTACCTATTTATCCGATGAAATGCTGAAATGAGGCACTCAATGTCCTTTTTCATGCCTTGCAGCATTGAGCTGTCCTGAGGGCAAGGAATACCAGCCTTGTGTGCAACCCTGTGAAGCCAAGACATGCTTGAATAAATGGTTCTACGAAGATTCTCCCTGTTCCTATTTAAGGGAAGACTGTGTGTGTAAAAATGGCACCATTCTGCATAGAACAGACTCTGACCTCTGTATACCAGAAGAAAAATGTAGTAAGTACAGTAGGACAGAGTAGTTTTGCAGTTATGAAATATTAACCACAGTTATATTAACAGTTCATGGTAAGAGATGAGTTTAAGCTCTGTGTCAGTCCTCAGTAACTGCAAATCTGGGAAAAGTCCCTTGAACAGAGCCTACCTTTTTCTCAAGCAGTTTGTGCTTTCAGTTATCTTCGCTTGAAGACCCAGTGCTGATGTGCCTCTATTGGGGGGAAAATAATGGTCATTCTTCTATAGCTCCCAGGCTTTCTTCCCTTGAGAACTTAGGAAGGAATAACCTGGGCAGGTTCTGTCCCTTGTCCTCACCCACTTTCACCGTAGTGAAGCATTTGTTCCTTTGGGGCTTTTAAGGTCATCATCCTCTCTTGGATTCTTTTGTCACAATGCTCCACAGCCATATTATTTTATGCAATAATGTTACGCAAGTCGCAGTTGCTTGCAGGAAATGGGAGCTGTCTGCTTGTTGAAGGGATATCATGGGGTTTTTTTTCCCAGCATGTACAGATAATACAGGACAGCCCCGCTCTGCTGGGGAGATCTGGAATGGGTCCATGAGAGGGTGCTGCCTGTACGGCTGTTTAGAAAATGGAAGCATTGTTGCTGTAGAACCTGAATGCAATGAGGACCCTTCACCAGTCTGTGAAAGAGAAGGGGAAGTTCTACTCCATGTCATTGAAGAGAGAGCTTGCTGTCCCAAGAAAGTTTGTGGTACGTACCACACTTGTTTCCAGCAACAGAAGTATAAGTGCATGACATTCACAGGCAGCTGAAAAACTTTAAATTCAAGGTAGCATTATTTAGAATTAATTTGCAAGTACTTGTGGCTGGTTGGGCCAGCAATTGGGATTTCTATTCTTTATAAGAATTATTCACTGAAATACTTTTTTCCTTAGAAGTCCACCAGTTAAGCAAAACTTCTGTTAGAATTTTTTTTTTAAGCTCTTGCATGGAATTTAATAATAAATTGATATATATTCAATGATAGAAGTACCTTTGTATTTGGGGAAGTCATCAGAGATGGCTTGCTTTTCTTTCTAGTGCTTTGGTGTGATGATCAGTATCCTCTGATCTACCGCTGTTTCCCAGAAGATGTTTTTCGGGAGCTGATCACTGAATACTAATATTCTGCCTAGCCATGATTGTTAAGAAAAAGAATAAGCTTATTGCTCCTAAAGCATTAAGCAAAATATACTAATTTCTTCATAACATCTTCAAGGAAAATGAGAATATATGGTCCAGCTGATATGGTCCTTTTGCTGATTAGATACCTGTAACCAATGCTGTATTGGGAATTTGCTGAAGGAACATCAATGGGACTTTATAGCTGGCTTCATGTATAGGAAGCAGAGCAAGTGAATACCAGTTTTAAGAGGGATATAACTGCTTGCTTGGGTTGAGATCAAAAGTCTGCCTGATGGTATGGAGTGAACTTGAAGCTGACTTGGGCTGCTCTTGTTTTGTGGATCTCTGTACTAGATGGTATAAATAGCTTGAACTATAGGACTTGCACTTGCAGCTGTTTAAAGATGTTGAAATTGATTGTTTTTTATCCCACAGAATGTAACATGTCATTGTGTGATGCCGTTATTCCAACATGCAAACCCAATGAAAAATTAGTGGTAGGCTACCAGCCCCTGTCCTGCTGCCCACAGTACCGATGTGGTAAGGGAAATACAAAACCACAGTCAGTGGAAAGTTTTCCATGCTTGTGTTGTATGTTGGAAGAAAATTTGCATTACAAGTTGTTTTGATTGTTAACAGAATGGGACACTCTAAACAGCACCAGGCAATGATGTATGTTTTTTTAAACAGTATTTTTTTAATGTTTGTGTTTTTTGTTACTTCTGATTTACAATCAGTTTGGGGTATTTTATTTTACATAGTATATGAAGAATAATTTTTACATCTTTTTGTATTGTTTCAGTGACTCCTTTTAAAATGCTGTTTGTTTCACATCCTACAGAATGTGATCCTTCAGTTTGTTTTAATGCCTCCCAGCCTGACTGCAGAGAAGATCAATTTATTGTTGAAGCAAAACAGGAAGATCCCTGTTGTTTCTCTCATCTCTGTGGTAAGAAGCCTCTAATATTTTTACGGAGAGCTTAGGAATAGTCAAGTATTTACAAAAACAGACTATAATTCTAAACCAAATAAGGCAGGAATTCTTGGAGAGGTCAGTGAGATTTCACACAGATCTGGCTGACAGGAGCATAATTATTCTTGTGTTTGGGGATCTTTTCTTTCCAACATAGCTTTGAACATCATATTTGAATTTTGTTTAGTTTTTATATCCATAAAAACCTTAAAAGTTCTATTATCTGAGTAACAAACACAATACTGCTTGTTGTATAGCCTATTAGATGGAATTCATGTGTGCTAACTTTTTAGTATTTAAAACTTTGTAAATGTCTGATTTTTTTTTAAATTTAGTTTGTGAATCCTGTATTGAGCCTGTTCCCTTGTGTAGTGAAGGGGAAATTCTTACTGTAGACCTTAATACCATACACTACTGCTGTCCTCATTACTACTGCGGTGAGTGTAACTGTTGTGAGTTCAACATGTCACCAAATTCAGTAAAAATGACAGACAGTGTGTGGGGATTTTTTTGGGTTCGGCAATTAGGGTGGGCTACGGGTATAGACTAAGAGATCCAAATGAGGGTGTCCTCATTTGAGGTAGATTCCAGCTTCTTGGTATGCTCAGTGGTGGGCTAACAAACCCAGTCAGTGGAGTCTGGAGAGGTTATTTAGTTCACCAGACAGAATATCATAATTTTCACAGTGATCTAAATACCAGTATATTAATGTGGCACTGAATCCCATCCTTGGACTATTAATATGCAATTGTTCATATATTAAACCACATTTAATAAAACAGTTTCCATGTTGTTGTTTTTGTTCTAAGACAACTAAAATCACTTTTGAAAATCTTTGTTTAGTTTTTCATTCCAAGTATAATTCAGATGCTTAAGACACACGATAACATTTGTATAAAAGAATGTTATTTTAGAAATAGTTTGTCAAAAGTAATGTAAGCTGGAAAACATGAAGGAAAGTTGACTCCATTCTCATATGTCTTTTCCCCTCATTTAGTTTGTGATGAAAATCTTTGTTCTGAGCCTCCTATGATTTGCACAGATGACATGACACCTGTGAAGGAAAAAGTACTTGGTCAATGTTGTCCAGAATGGCACTGTGGTAATTATTTCTTTATTCCTTAGACACAGCTGTTAACCAAAGCTAAGAGTTAGCTAATTGATTAACACAGTTTTCTTTATCTCTTCAGAATGCAGCTGTGAAAATGCTACTATGCTGACCTGTAAATTGGTAAGTGATGTCTTTTAAATATTGTTAAGACTGGTGTTCCACTCTCTTTCCCCTCCCTTTTTCACTCCTTGTGTCAATTCGTTGTAAAGAGTGAACAGGGACAGGGTGGGATGGCTTTTCCAGTCCCAGCTCAAGCATGTAATTTCAATGAGTGTCTGCATAGTGTCGTTAACCAATCCTTGGAGAAATTTCACTTTGTGGGTTTTAAAGCGGAAAAAGCAAAAAAGAAACTGTAATTTTATCCTGTTCAGTGTTGACATGAAACAATATGCGAGTAAGGCTTTCTACATAAGTAATTCCCATTTAAAAAAATAATTGAGGTATGAGCTTTATGATTATATCTATCATCTGAAGAAATGTGTTATTTTCTTAATCATTTATGGTTTTGATTACAATGATTTAACATTCTTGAATTCAGCTGATATGAGAAGTCAGGAATATTTCACTCCTCTGTAATTTGTCATAATAGGGACTGTGAGCTGGAAAATAATTATGAATGAATGTTCAAACTCCCATTAATGCCATAGTGACCATATTTTCCTTATCCAATGCCTGAAGTTTGTTCCTTATGTGAAGACTCCATAACATAAAGTCTATTAAGGACTTTTAGATTTAAATAGCTTTCACCAATCTTTTGGAAGAAAATTGTTAGGAGGCAATCTTTTGCTAATATGTTTATTATAGAAAAAACTTTATATCTCAGGAAAAAATGCTGTTTATTGACTCTGCTATTCTATGCACCCCTGTGGAAAATGAAGTGCTATTTTCTGTTTGAGGAGATAAATACATTGAATAACTCTGAATGTGTTACTGTTTATTGAGTACAGTGCAGTTTTTCTCTTTTATGAAACCAGGGGTGGAAGTGATGAAAGTAATATTTTACATTTTTTGAGAAAAATTGTCTGTGTAGCACGACATTTAATTGTGCATGACTTTGCAAACTTTTATCTTTTTATACTCAGGGAGAAGTTAAAAAAATAGATAGCAGTGTTTCCAGTGCTTGTGGATGCACTCACTACATTTGTGGTAACTTCTTCATATTCCTCATTGTTGTGTTTCAGTTTTTAGCAAAAAGGGTGCTTTTTATGCATTTATGCACACCATTTTATGCAAAGAAAGCATAAATAGGACCATTGGAACCTTCTCAAATGTAAATGCTCTTTTATCTTAATTTGACGTGCGTCTATCTAGTTATGCAATGATACTCTCTTTTCTGAATGTGGTACTTTGCCTGCTAAGCCATCCCTTTTGTGTCTATTCTGGCAGGGTGTGGGAGTGTTGTAGGACTGCCCATGCTTTCAGAGTCAGGTACAGTCTCTCTGGCGAGAGGCAAATAGGAAACACGCTGTGAACGGTAGCTGAGTGCGAGTAGGGCAGCTGCTCCTGGTCCGCTTTCAAGCACACGTGAGATGACATCCCACACAGAGCAATGACCTGTTCAGCCAGCCCAGGAGGAGGTAGCCAGTCCTAAGATCAGAGCTCTGCTCCCTTCTCTAGCTCAGCTACCCACGTAGACTAGATTTCAGCTGCACTGAGCATGGGGGTGCTGAGGCAAGCCGCAGTCTTGGCAGCAGCCCAGGCTGAACTGCCTCCAAGAGCCAAGCACGCATTTACGGTACAGCCTGAGCAGATTACTGGCCCACAGGTATTTGTAGATATTGTATTTTAATTGGCAGAAAGGCTACAACATTTTGTGATGCGCAGAATAGCTGAACGTTAAATACTAGAACACTTTTAAAATAAGAACAACAGATTTTTTTTTACTTCTATAGTAGGAACACTATCAGTTTTGGGCAGTTTTGTATTTTGTAGCATTTTCTAAAACTGAATTAACATTCCTCATGCTCTTGTTTGGTAATTAAAACCACAAACCAATCAAGTCTAAAAGATAGAATACTTTTGCAGTGCCTAGGACTTTGCCCTACTTCTGTCTTACCAGTGATTCTGTCAATTTGTTTCACGATTTTTTTTCTCCCTCTGGTAACACTTCTTTCTTTTGGTTTTAGAGAAGGGTGATGTGTGCATCTTCCAAGAGGTCACAGTACTAAATCCTGGACAGTCAGTGATTCAGTACTTGGATGGAGACCTTTGTTACACTGTACAGTGTTTACAAGAAAAAGATCAGAACACGGGCTACAATGCCATGCATTTCACAATGATGAACTGTTCCCAGCAATGTGAAGCTGTGAGTATTCTTAAAATACAGGAATGATGCAATTTGTGAGCACAACTGCACAACTAGGATAAAAGTTTTGGTGAAGACTTTTGCTAGTCCTGTTTACTCAGCAAGAACTTGAGAACTTAACAGTGACGATGTCTGCACGATTATTTTGAGAGGCAGTTTCTAGAAGCCTACGTAAACGTACCTATCTGTCAATCCATCCATCCATCCTTTGTTTTCCCTGGTGTTTTTAATTTCAGAAATCAAAGAATTTCCATATAATGTGTGTTCAAAAAGTACTTGTTTGTTTCTTTTCCTTTCCTTTCTTTCCAGCATCAAGTATATATTCCTTCCTTCAGTCACCATACTTGTTGTGGTACGTGTCAAAATGTGTCCTGCTCTTTTCATACAGAGAATGGAACGCTGATTGTGTATGAGGTAAGTGCCTCTGAACAGAGATAGGCAATAACTGTAATGATACAATAGACAGGAGTCTGACAGGCGTCTCTTAGTTAACTCATACTGTCAGTCTTGCTTCATACCTCCTTACTGCTGGTTACATACTTAGAGACTGTTTACGATGTATGATTGGAAATGAGTGTGTTTATCTAAAGACCTGCCATTTCACACATGTAAATATATTGCTTATAATGTTTTCTACGAAGATATTCAAATGTCATCATTTACTTAAGGCTGGATACGCTTTAACTGCAGAGCAAGGTTCAAATTGTAACTCTATATACTGTGATTTAGATGTGTTGAGAGGTTCTGAGCCTATATCAGGACTTCTATGTCTCCCTCTCCTCAGGGCCACTCTTTATGCTGGTTGCTACAGAAAGGAAAAGTGCAAATTGAGGCACTGGGGTTCCGGATCTTGATGGTGTCCTCCAGCATACACACACACAGAAATTTAGATGTGGCCATGACTTGGTTCATACTTCAATTGACTTCAGAGCAAAAGAAATCATTGAACTGGCACAGAGTCCTTTCCTCCTGCAGTAGGACACCCATGCTCAGCAGCATGCTGGAGAGTAGAGCCATGGCTCTGGGGAGGAGTAGCCTCTGGTAGTTAGAGGATGGTTCTTTGCCTTTTGCCACCTATGGGTGGTCTGCAGCAGACTTTCCACTCCAGTAGGTGCTACAGCATGTGGGCACCACTTTGATAGACATTTCAGGTTGGAGATAAAGCTGAAGTGTTTTGGCTTTCCTGACAATGCCTTTGTTTTATGTATTCAGGAAGGCAGCACCTGGACCTCCAACTGTACCAACTACAAATGTGCAAAGACTGCTGCAGGGGCTATTGTACTGGGGTCAAGTGTTGTCTGCCCCCCGTTTAATGACACTGAGTGTACAAAGGTTTGTACTTTGGGTCAGGTAAGTGACAATAATTGCTCTGGAATTTGGCTTATACTCCATAACACATGCAAACTTAATGCACTTTCTTTAAATTAAAAAAGTGGTAAGTAAAAATATGTAAATGAGCAATTTGCAGTCATTTCCTACACTCCTGTTTTCTTTCTGACTGACAAAGTATCTGTGAGGAGTGTAAAAGTTTGGCTTGGGTCTTGCTGATGACTGCTTTTAGAATATTGTGGAATTGGAATCATGCTTGACATAACACTATATAAAGTGCTAATTGCTTTGTCTTACTTTAGTTTGGAATAATACTTTGCCAAGTTCATAGAATACACACAATAAATAAATCAGATCAAGAAATCCAGAAATGGTCCATATAAAAGTCACCTATATTAAAAATTCCCTAAGTTGTGCAATGATTAGGAAGATGACAGAGTCTATATAAACTTTATTATCTCTTAAACTAAAATTTGTGTAACATAATAAAAAATATCCAGGGTATCTACCTACATCATATATTTAAAAATATAAAGGTGGCATATCCATATAAACTGCTTTGAAGAACATGTATTCTTCACAAAGATTGTATATTTGTTTAACTTCTAAGTTAATAATTCTCTAACTTTATAATACTTGTAAAATTTTTGCATTTGCAGTACATCCTATATTTAATGTGAACTAAAAATAATAATAAATACATATGTAGAATAGAAGTACCATTGCTGCCTTGACTACAGATTATACATTTGGTACCAGTCCCACTTATTCCTTCCATTTGTTTAAAAAAGTTCCTATTTCTTCCAATCCTGAAGAAGGTATTCTATTTAAAATTAATGCCTGTACTGCTGTGAGTTTATTTCTGAGTTTCTTCCTTGGAACCATTCTGACATCATATATTAGGGTCTTTCCTTACTAACAATGGTTAAGATTTTAAGGAATGGAGCCCTAAAATTAACTTTCTCAATCAGTCTGACCTGTTTTTGAGAGACGCTAAGCATATGCTTGAGCTAGTAGCTGAGAAGAAAACTTTTCTCACAGGCAGTTCAGGATAATTCAGGAATATCTGAGTTTAAGTGCTCATTTAAGAAGTTCTTGAGCAATTTATTCAATAATTTTTCTGTAACGAGGTAAAAAATGTATGCTCGCATGAAAATATAGAAGATGAAAAATGTCTGTCTTTTGTCTGTTGTTATCCTAAGAGTCCTGTTTATATTCTGTTGTCTGCTTAATATGCAGATCTGGGCTACTCACATGAATTTTGGAAACTATCCTAATAAATCTCTGTGGTGGGGAAATAGATGGTAGTGGATGATACAAAAAACACGCTTATAGAAACTAAGTGACTTTTTCAAAGGAAACTCGATCAGAGGAAAACTGAACACTACTGAACTTTTCATCAGTGAGGAGTTCATTTTCAGTTTCAAAGGCTGTAAAGAATTTGTGAAGCAAACGTTCAGCTGATACATATCTGTGTAATTCTCTTAATTTCAGTGACACTACTTTTTATTAGTTTGACATCTTTAAAACATGGCATGTCTTCAGACACAATTTCCCTTTGCATTGGGCCCAGACTTTTTTGCTATATTCTTCTTTTATTTTCCTAGAATGGAGGAATTGTGCAGACGTATAATGATGGCTGCTGCAAGACCTGTAAGTCATGAAAGCTGCAATATGTGCTAGTTTGGCTTGGTTTTGGAGGGCTTATTTTTTAACCTCAGTTGCTGGGACATAAAGAGGGAAAAAAGCATGCAGTTCCCCCTACAAATCACATAAAATTGTTGTAGTTACCTAACTACTCTTATTAAAAGGCCTTGCTTCATTTGGCTGCTGACTTGGTGACTTTTAACATTATTGTTCTGGAGTATAACCAAATCTCTCCAAATATAACCCATGGAAGATTAAAAGTTGTCTCAATTAAAACATTGAAAACATTCTCTTTATTGTTAAGTTGGCTCTAAAATAGCACCTATATGATCTTCACCTAAAAAGATTAGAATATTTCCTCTTAAAATTGATTCCTGATTCAATGACATTTTGCAATACATCTTCAAACTTAACTATTTATTTTGTATCCCTAATATGTATTTTCTAGGCCCAAAATACTGGAATGTTTTTTTCTTAAATCTGAAATGAGGAAAAATTACGGTAATACTGATGATAGCAATGCTTATATAAAATCAGCTTTTTAATATCTGGGAATACATTCACATTTTCTGAGTGTGTAACTTTAAAATATGATGAAATGTGACTTAAACTGACATAAAGGTTTCATAATTTATGCAATTTAAGAAGATGATTGAGAACAAACTGGTTTTCTCTGCAGTTTTGACTAGAAAAATTTTTATTATCTGAGTATAAAATTATGTATATATATCTATAAATAAAATACTGTTTTGTAAAACTAATTGTGTAGAGCAAGGATGTTCAATAATACAGAAAATCTTAACCCTCTTTTTTGGCCTTTTTTGTGTTCAACATTAGAGTGAAAGCAAATTAGTTTGTTGTGTACAAACTTTTACTTAATATTATTGAATAGCAGCTCACAGACTTATAACCATATATTGCACAGTTATTGTATAAAACTGAAGTGCAATGTATCAAATATAATTTGGAGAAATAAGGGGAAGTAGTGATATTTATAAAGCACAGAACAATACCAAGTTTCCAAGCTATGCGAGTCTTAGAAAGTGAACTGGAAATATTGTTGTTCCATTGTAACCAAAACATGGAAAACGAAAGATGTTTTAATACAACAGAATCTGGTTTTTTAATGGCAATCACCATAGAGAAGTAACACACCAGAACTGTACTAAAATCTTACTAATCAATAATCTTTCTCTCATGAGATAAACTGAGTGGAAAAACATTTAAATCCGCCTCTCAAAAAAAAAAATTAGGTTGGCGTTATTTAGAAAACTAGTCTTAAAAATTATTGACTGCTGGTTCTCTGTGGACCTGGAAGATTTATAATTTTGGCCATATTCTGTGGCCTCAGAAAAGGCATTGTTATACTTCAGAAATACTTGCTGAGGTGGCTGCTAAAACCCCCAGATATCATTCATACAATTATATGCTATTTTATTTTTATTTTGTTTTATTTTTAACTAAAAGCATGTGCCCTGTGGTGAAGCAGTTGAGTACTTATAAATAGAGCTTGCAACACATTGGGATTTTAATGGGAACAAATAACTTTTCTGAAAGAGCTTGATTTAATGCATGCAAAGTGAGTGCATATATTTAATTCTTACCTTGCCATAGAGAGACTAATTCCAAAAGTTTGGTTTAAAAGTAAGCATTCCAGTTTTGTGTTAACCAGGAGGGTAATAAAGTGTAGGCCATCTTTAGTGAGACTTGAAGCAGCTGCAGAGTTTCTAAATTGTAGAAGACTAACAGGAAAGCTCATCATCTTTTGCTAAAAGAAAAATTCAGTTGGCAGTGTAAGAATTAATGAAGTGTCATTTATACAGAAATGTTTTTATTTCATGAGAATCTTCTATTCCTAATGATTCTGCCAGGTTCTGGATTGGGTCTATTACCCTTTGCCATTAGTCCAGTAGTGCCCACTGATAGTATTAATTGTGAACCAGGTATTATTTTTAATAATGTATTTTATTTTTTTTGATAGTAATGTAAGCACTGCTTGATATATGTGTCATAGCTGTCACCATCATTAAATGTTACCATGCAGTTAATGGTTCTGGGCCTCATACTGAGAGATGCTGATCCTCTGTTGGCCTCCTGCATCAGTGGTTTTCTAAAGCCTGGTTAAGATTCACTGCTCAGCACCCGTCAGAACTAGGTTCATCCATTTATGGTATATGCTGCTGATGGTTATTCCTCCTGCTCATTGTTGAAATTGGTTTTATCACATGAACTTACTGTACAGGGTAGTTTTAATAAGAAATGTTACTTTAAAAAATCATAATTTTGAAAGCTGTTACCAAGAGATTCTGAATCTGATCCCAGGTCTCTAAATTGAATGATGGAAATATTTTTGTCTTAAAATAGAGCAAGAGTGTGTTTTACTGTCTGGTCTCACCTTTGCAGACACGGATTTATGCTGTTGTCTTGGGGTGACTGTATTTCTTCTTTGTCACAAATAATATATTTTACAAAGTTACAAAAATATTGAGGGCAGGGGCGGGGAGGGGGACACAACACATAAAAATACAACCCCATGGCAATATATACTTTTTATACCAGAAATTAAAAATTGTTACAGAACTCTTGCAGTACACTCATAATTTTTTGCTTTTTAGGATAGGTAAGTCACAGAAATTCTTTACTCGAATAAGGAGTAAGCAAAAAAATCACACCTGATACTGAATGCAGTTCTTCTTTACAGTTCAAGATTGGAGAGAGAAAAGTGTAGCAGCGGAGCTTTCCTAAGACATCAGCACTTTATATGTTGAAATGTTACATATTTATCTCCATATGCCTTGTAGCACTACCAAGATTGCAGTGTCTACGCATACTCAAGCTGGCAAGCACTCTCAGATGGAAATATCACATAAATTTTTTAAGTGTTTCTGAGAAGGAAAAGAGAGATGTCATAGTCTAACTTCTTTGCTCATACAGCGATCTGCTAATTCAGTAACATAATTTTGTTTGCTTCTTCAAGGCACAGGTTAAAATCTAGCTGTACTCTGCAGCCAACCTAGTTTTTCAGTACTCAATGGAGCTGTGGTTGCAGAATATCTTGGTTACTCAGAGATCATTTCTCTTATAAAAGTGCTCTCAAGTTTTTGGGGAACAGAAGAGTTGTTTTTCTGTACACTCAACCATGAAGGAAGGTCAAGGAACTACTGAATAGTGCTTATTATTTTACATGCTGTATGTCCAGAATGGCTGCACTGCAAAACTAACAGATCATCTGGATGGGTAGTGAATCAGGAGATCTAAATAACTGCTGTTACACAGATAGTAATAATGGTCTGATACAGAGTGAAGCATGAAAAATTTTAATTGTTTAATTGTTTCAGTATTATATTATGACTTTTGCTATGTTAAAAAATGGCTTTTCACTGTACTGCTTTATTTTTCAAATAAAAAAATGCCTCCTATCAATATCTTCAAGATTCAACATAAAAATTTGATATTTCCCTCATCCTAGATCTGTATGCTGACTGCATATGCTACATGCTTCAGATCTGGTGATAAAAAGTGCACCATATTTATAGCAAATAAATGCATGTCTTCAAAGAAGTTTTGAAAGACATCTTTCTCAAAAATATATTGAAATAATATAATTATACTTAATTTTTAATCATGCAAAATAGCATGAAGGCTGTAATCACATTCACAGCTTTACCTTCTCAAATGTTAAGTTCTGAAAATTTTATAGAAGTCAGGATCAAAATCCTATTTGCATTCAACATGCCCAATAAAACAGAATTAATTCTAATACTATTCAAAATTACTCAAGACATTTTCTCTTCTAATTGCTTATATTTCTCTTGCCATATGTGCAATGCAAAAACATATTAATATTTAATATTTAAAAAAATTGTATGGCTTATTTGGGCCACTTGATGCTCATATGTGCCAGCTATATATAAATAGATAATACTGCACAGGAGCTCTTTATTAGTATATTAGATTTAAAAAGAAAATTATGGAAGTAATAATTTCTGTGTATACATTAATGAAAACAAAGTATAATTATTTATAATATACTTATATTTTTACTTTTTAAAGAAGAAAATACAGTACAGAAGACGTATTGATTCAGTATGCATTTTTTGTATTTTATCAGGCAAAAAGGAAGAAAGGATTTGCCAGAAAATGATGATCAGGACAACCATAAGAAAAAATGACTGTATAAGTCAAAGCCCGGTAAGCATAAAAGAGCTGTTTCAATGCTGGGCCTATGGCTTGACAAACCAAGTATTAAGAAGCTGGTTATAACTAACAACAAGCAACAAAAAAGGCTGCTTTCTTCTCAGAAGCAGACCCTTGGCCCTAGGAACGTTATCCTACTCATAAATGGAGTAAAACTAGCTATTTCTATTACTGAAAGACTTGAGTCCTCCTACCCGGAGAAACATCTGGCTTCAAGTGAAAATTACAGACCATAATTACTTTAACTAATGGAGGCACTGAAGTCTTTAGTGTGAAATAATATCCTGCTCTAAAAGAGGAGTAGAAATGTTTCAACTTAAAATGTGATGGAACACTGCTGCATTCCTCTTTGAAGACCTTTATGCTCATGGCTTCTCCCTCACATAGTATAGGTTTCCATATCATATATTCATGAACCCATTTATTTATATGTCTGCTTAAGACATCTTATTTCTCAGCTTTGATGTAACCCCATCTACAGACCCCAGGAAAATTTCTGAGCTGCAAATGTGCTTCTCATGTAGCATTTAAAAGAGAAGCAATCAACAAAGTATCTCAAAACTTCTGAAAGGCCTCTGGCAAGATTTTGTTGAAGAACCTAAGCAGTCATTAGGGAAGAGGCAAAATGTCATCAGATGTTACAAGCCATCCTGATAGAAGGTCAATAGTGACATGTTCAAATTTTAATAGTAGGAGTGTGTGGTGTATTTATTTAGTTTTAGAAGGATTGATAATGAGGGAGTATAAATATATAGATGAAATTAGAATAATTTGCCATAGTTAAGAGAAGAGTCTGGAGGGCTTCACAGTTCAATAACCTAGGCTGAGACAGCAATACGACAAAATAAGGACATGGTATTAACTAAATAAAGAATATTAAAATGAAAGATTTAGTCGAAACTCACAAGTTTTTTAAGCTAGGTGAAAAGATCCTTGCCCTTTCATCCAGCTCTGTGAAGTTCTCTGCTCTCCTGCAGACAAAAAGGCTAAGAACTATGGCATTTAGGCGAATGGATAGGCAGTGGAAACAAACCCATCCAAGTGTCTCTCAGGAATCAGCGCTGCAGTAGTAGAGGGTGCTCTGCCCAGCTGTGGCCTACGTTGCTGCAGTTCCACATTGCTGCAGAACTAAAGCACTCAGAGAGGAGCAACAAGAATGTTGGCCAGGTCATGTCTTGAATGGCACAAAAATGAAGCCTTCCTTTTTATGACTTTCTATCGTAAACTGCAGTAATGACGCATGGGCAAGGACTTTGCTCATCAGGTGGAAAATGCAAAGCCATTTATTGCGAAGTTAGAATTCCTTGAATACCAGCACCCAACAGGATATAACATCATATAAACAGGAAAGATGTTCACCACAGTGTCTCCCAATCACCTGGGGTATTACACAGATTTTACCTATTATGGTAACAGGTAACCAATACCCTATAAGGCTACGAACTACAATTAACACTTCTCATAGGCCCAGTCTGTCCATAAACACTCAATCCTCTCTCAGTCCATCCCGGTGGCCTGGATGCACTCCCAGGGTCACCTCCGGGCCCAGGACAGAGGCCCTCTCTTTGATCCTCAGGGCCTATCTCTCTACCACCACCCAGTGCACTCAACAGTAAACACTCTATCTTTTCTTCCCTCTCTACCGACCTTCCAAAAAGACCTACCACCATCCCACCTCCATCTGTATTACAGCCCCCTTTTCCCGGTGTATCCTTGTTCCCAATTTCCTTGATGGCTGCACATCCTTCACACAGTCCAGATTCCCTTACCCTTCACACAGAAGTACCTCCAGATTTTCATGTCCTCATACCCTTAGCTTCCCTTCCTTCCTCTCCAGCTCCCCCACTGGCACTCTTTTTCAATTGTGATTTTGGCCTGTCAAATGGTGGTATCTGCTGTGACTGGCTGGGAGCTACATACGTGTTCTTGGCCAGATTACTGCTGTCAAACCTTGGATAGGGCTGAGCAGGATTACATTTAATTAATTAATAACTGGGATTATTAGTGTGTAGGACAAAGTCTTTTTTTACTCCTGTCAAATCTCAAGAAATTTCAAAGTTCTAAGAGTAATCTTTTGGTCTAACTTGTATGGGTATGGCACATTTCATCGCAGGCTTGGAAGGGAGTGGCTCAAAGCAACTTTCATATGCTCCACCTGCATAAGAAATCCAATTTAAGTCTGTCACAAAGAGAACTAGACCTAGTATAGCCATCCTTGATTTCCCACCATTTCAACTCTGCTTAAGTTTAGTTAAAAAGTGTAATTTTTTTTTTCTGTCAATGTATAAGCTAAGAAAATTCTTCACATAATGTAACAGTGAGAGAAATCTTTCTTCTGCTGAAGCCTAGAGAACAAATAATTTTCTAGCTAGTATGTGCCCCAGTTGGTTTGTTACTGCATCTACTTTTTGGATATATTTCTTTGAGTGATAACACAGCCCTCAGACACAAACAGTAAAATAAAAAAGGGAAAAGTTTTTTCACTGATATGCTTTTCCTCTTGAACCTTCAAGGAGAAAGATAAACTTCCCTTCATTTTACTTAGAAGAATTTAACTTTTTATCAGTGAACATGAAAAAGATATGGATTCAGCTGTGCTGTTTCAAAGTTATTAATTTGTAAACTGGGGATTCAGTTTTGGTATCCATAGCACAAGGTTGAAACAAAACATTTGATTAAACAATAAGGAAAAGTTTAAATAAAAAAAATTTTTTTAAATGTGGCTAAACTTAGAATGAATTAATTTTAGAAGATAAAATAATTTTTAAGACCAAAGTCCTTTTCAAATGTAAAAATGGTTTTAAATCCCAAAGAAGTTTGAAATGTAATATTTTTATTTTAAAATTTGAGATATCTGATTTTTATTCTTATTTTCTTTTATTTTACTCATAGATAAACGTGGCTTCTTGTGATGGAAAATGCCCATCTGCAACAATTTTCAATGTCAATATTGATAGCCATCTGAGATTCTGTAAATGTTGTCGAGAAGTTGGAACCCGAGTCCTGACTGTGCCATTGCGCTGCTCGGGAAATGGCACTGAAATTATGTACGTCATTCAGGAGCCTATAGACTGCTCATGCCAATGGAACTGAACATTGCTGTGGACGTGATTTAGCTTTCACCAGACACAGTTTTTTTGATCATGGATGGTGATAGTATTCTGTAGGGAAATAAAAAAGGCATCCGTTATGCTTTATAATGTCACGTTCCCCAAATTTAGCAAAGATGTTTGTTGTTCTTCGAATTGTCTTTGAAAATATTGGCAAGTACAGAAAGAAAAACACAAATCCTTTTGAACAAGGTGTAATTTATCCATAATTTACTTCTACTCAGTGACTTTCTGACGAGGTGGTGAAAAAAGCTGGTTAATATCTGTATTTCCAGTGTTTTAAAGGTTTGGATTGTGGCTACCTATCAAAGTTGAGAATTTCTTAGTGGTTCATTTACTTAGAGGTATCTGGTTGAAAACCGTCACCACTCCCATGTTTAAATGGGAAAGAAGCATACTAGGATTTTGAGAATGACTGAATTAATTTATTTTAAAAATAGTGGGTTGGTTCAACTGTAACATTTTTTTTCTTGCTCAAAAATCTATCTTTTGTCCATTAAGCTATTGTCAGTGATGGATTCTGCTTACACTGTAAGTCACTGAGAAACAACATGACTGTGATCTGTAAGTACTTGTAGGAAATCTCCAGAGAATATAGCAGAATCATAACAACTTGAAACCTTAGACATGTATTTAATTTTTATGTCTATTATAAATATGAAGCATGAATAGGCAAAGGCTGAAGAGTTATAGCTTTTGTGCCTTAAAAATATCTGAAAGCCATTTCTGCAATGAAAGTTTCAATTTTATATGCATTTTTTCACTTTTCACAGAAAAGAAATTGGCTCTCTGCTAGGTATAGAATAAGATTATATGTACATATATTTATTAAAAAAACCCAGGATACTGCACATTTTAAATATTCATATTGGGTTTTGTCTTTTTTTTCCAGTCTGAAGATTTGTGTTCAATATATGTTTTAAATTTTTTTTAAATTTAGATATTTAGACTATTGACTGAATTTAGGAATCATAATTTTTGAGTCCAGGAAAAAAAATCAAGTAAAATAAATGTTTTGAAGGGCTTAGGTGAGTTATTCATGTTCAATCAAGATGTAAATATACATGATTCAGCATCTTAAAGTGAGTATAATCTTCCTTTTATTAAACTTACTACATAACCTGCTTTTAAAAATAAAAGATACAAGTTTAAGCTTGTTTTTAGAAGATTTCTTTGCTGCATAAACTCACTGAATGAAAATTATTTAAGTTATGACAGTATTCTCCTTATCAATTTTCCTTTTATTTGACTCAGAATTAAAATTCTTGTCTTAAAGTTTGAAAACCTGACAAACAGTTTTAATTTCAAGCTGTCATCATTTAATTACAAAAAGACTGGATTATCACAAGGGTTATTACAATGAAATATAAGCAATATAAGATTTAAAAACTGCCTTAAAATTCAAGGCTCTTTTGCTACTTTGTGTGACAAATCTTAAATTGTTTGCTACATTCAGCTTGATGACTTATAAAGAGAAATAGCTTATACAGAGAAATCTGTCATTACTAACAAGACTCATCTACTCATCCATATCATTAAAAATAGTGACTTGGTTTAAAAATGAAATAACAATCCATTTAAAATATCAGCAAAGTATTTAACCATTATAAAGAAATAGTGATCAACTAGTAATCAAAATAAAACTTAGAGAAAGCAAATGCTTCATCTGCCTGTTTTTGTGATTTGTAAGGCAGATATTTCAAGTTGTATTGTATACCAGGGCCTAGAACCAAAATATTCTCTGATACTGCTGTCAGAATTTGTGTACAGAAACTTCGTGCAGGCAACAAATAGAAGATAAATCATAGTCATAGCTGTAATGTTTATGTACTCGTACAGCAAATTAAAGGACAGCTTTTAAAAGAAAAATACATACTTTTGTTTTTTGAGATAGGGGTAGGTATCCTATATTTACATTAAGAGAGTTTGGCCCAAATCTACTTAATGAATTTAGCATTTGATAAAAAGGAAAATATAGCATTTTTCCATATAATCATCAAACATTTTTGTTGAACAGCTGTGGCCTTTTATAAGCATGCTTTTCTAAGATTTAGAGCTGTGTTTGTAATTGAAAACAATTTAATAAACTTATTTTGTGGAGTGATAATAAATCAGTGTTGATGCAATTAATTAAGCTTTGCCACTAAGATGTATGCTAATGCAAAACCTTAGGAAAACCTGGAAATGATAAAAGAAGTTATGTTTAAAACTTCATGACAACCCGTAATAAAATAAACAGTATTAAACTATTTTTGTCCCACTTGGACAATTTTCTTTTTTAAATGCAACAATCAGAAGGAACTGTGTCAGGATTCTCCCTGAAGCCTACAGCAAAACCTTACATCTTCAGTGGAGCTGAATTGGGTGGCTCTAAGATTGTCTTTCATTTTACAATTAAACTTCAAACTCGGGCTGCTTTGGCCTTGTCAGAAAGCAGACATCTATTAAAACCCATGAACCATTTCCTGCACAGGCCAGCCAGCCCTTTTAACTGCAGGAAGGTGACACTGGCAGAATGTGATGTGTTCTATATAATGTGAACTAGTCCTTGCAGGCCTTGCACCAGAGAGGTTTAATGAGCCTGCAGTGTGGCAGGACTGTTCTGCTCCACACGTTTCCTCTGTCTGCAACTTATATATTAACGTATATGCAGGTTATGGTTCTGTCTTGGCTTTCTCATGTATCTTTAACTCTGCATTCCTGCCTCAAGCCCTATCCTCAAATTTTGTGTAACTCTGACTGCACAGTTGTCTTGTGAGCTGCTTTGGAAAGCTGATCCAACTCAAACCTTATTTCGTTAAATACCAAAATTAATTAGTCTGTTTATTATTGACTAAAAGAGTTTTAATACCCACAGAGTTCCCTCCCTTCTACCCCTTCTGAAACTAAGACTCGAATAAGGTCTACTCCCCTAAAAAAAGGCTGGGAAAGCATGCTTCTGAAACTCCCACACTGTCACTGAAAAATGCGAGGAACTGTGCATGATGGCATGGATGCCTTGTGCTGCAGTCCCACCGTGCCTTGTTATTTCTCCCACATGTAACTGCTTCCAGTGGCCCTTCATTCCTACATTTCCACTGTTCTCTTCTCCTGCCTGAGCTTGCAAAAGATATTGCTCAATATACAAGCTCAGCCGTAAAACTCTGCAGATATTTTAGGGATTAACATAAAAATATCTCTACACTCAGAATCAGATTGTACCTGAATATGCTTCTAAAAAATGGTAAGTCTTTGCCATATTATTTATATTTGACTTTTATAATTCCATTGCCTTTTTTACCAGGTAATTTGTTAAGACCAACGCAACCCCCCATATACAATTGGAATTTGAAGCACAGCTTTTAATATTAGGTATAAGCCACTTACTGTGTGTTTTCATCAATAAAATCTGAGAGTATAGCTATACAGGCAGCTAACATTCCCATTTCTAGCTAGTCCAAGCTGTATACTAAAAATAAAGAGTAAAATGTAATTCATTTGCGTGATTTATTTCCTCATTGCAGACAGAGCTCTTCTCAAATACATGCTCCTGTGTATTGGTGAAATTTTAGGGTAGCATCAGGCCTAAAGTTTGGTGTTTGAACACAGTTACAAGCCACATAGTATACTGAGAGGCAGAGGCATTTATAGGAACCCAGTCTGGGGTTACAAATGGTCACTCGGTTGCTCACAGTGTTTCAGCAATGACAAAATTCTGCTTCAGATGTGGCTCCTTTACCCCCTCTTTCACACTCTATTTTCCTGACATTAATTTTTTTTTTCTGTTGATCTTCTGCCCTGCTGATAAACTCATCTTACAGAAACTGTAATAATTTTTTGGATTGTAATGATTTTTTTAATAATTATTTTCTTTTATTATTATGCATCAGTTCTGTATAATTATTTCCATCTCTTTTTCTTCCATCTCACCTTTTGTAAGAATTTAAACAACAAATCCAATCTCCTAGTACTACAGAGATTCACCTTTGTGTAAAACTTACTGCCAAATAAACATGTAGATACCACTCAGGAATACTGTGACAATGGCAAATATTGACTTGAACTAATTTTTTAAAGTTCTGTCTCATCAAAACCTTTTCCAGATGTTACCTTGAGATGCTGCTGCTGCTGTAATCATGTACAGGTGTATGTCCAAAGGAAAAATCCCACAGGGGTGTGTTTTAGTACAGAGGACAAAACATAAATGAGTTGTCACACGTAACCATGGCAATATAACCACCATGGAGGACAAAGCATGAAGGCCAGAACATCATACAAAGAAAATTTGTACAGTTACACACTCCCAAACTATTCTGGGAAATACATTTTCAAAAAATCATTCACAACACGTAAGTAAAAACTCTTTTGGGGGGTAGACTTCAGCACTTCAATGTAAGAGAAAAAAAGGGGTTTTATTGAGAAAAGGTTATGGTGGAGAGGGTTTGTGCCTAACACTGTGTGCTAAATTTTGTCTACTCTTTCTTTGAATGCCAGGTGGAATGTGCAAGCCACCTATAGAATAAGAAAACTTAAAAAATTATCTATCCATTAACAGGTCACCACGGTTTAGGGAGGAAAGGTATATTCAGAACTGAAGGACAATGAACTATAGCAAATAAGATACATTGCCTGGATCTTGGCAGCCACATACTGATCACTTAAGAACTGTACTTTTTGCCTATTTGGAAAAATAATTCTAGATATGCACTGATTAGGTGGTCCTATATCTACTGAAATCACTGGTACCTGATTCCCTAAGATCAGAGATTTAAGAATCTTTCTTCAAGCAGATAGTCTGAAAAAATATCCTATACCTGTAGTTTCTAGTTTTATGAGTAGTTTTTGTATGGGGGCACTTGAAGAGTTGTTTCTGTACTGTTGTCACATTCTGGAGAAAACCAATAGTGAATGTTGTTAAGACTTAATCATTAGAAATGCTGAATAAAAGGAATGTGGTTATGTTTTGGGGAGTGTTCTTTTGATTAAGGTGGAATGTGCCACGCACACGTAATTTATTGTCGTTAACACAGAGAGGGCTCCTGCTGGTGTCTTGAAAATTACTTTGTCAATAAAGTCTCCCTTTGTGCCTGATGACTACAAATTGCTCTGGAAAAAATTGAGCATGTCTGCTTTGCAAAACAGCTGAATAGGCAGTAGCTTACTTTTGTCAGTGATAGCTGAAATGGGATTCAGGTGATTACACCCCTGTGCTCTGCTGCTCTGACAGGGGGATTGACTCAGTGTTTTGAGATGAGGGGTTTCATTGCAGCAGCTTTTGATTTGCTATGTGTGTCTTTGAGTCTGGTTAACATAAAAGCTCCAAAATATTGGTTTTTTTCTGGTGAGAGTAAGCCTGCCTTGTTTACTACAAGTTCTAAATAAAGATTTAGTTGAAAATTTTATTCCTTATTTCACGATTTCATTAGTGGGATACAGGTTTTAGTAAAAATTAGGAACAACCCAGTGAAAAACAAGATACTGTCTCAAGATGGAAGTGTGATGTGATGACAGCACATCTAAGAAAATACAAAGTATATATTATGAGTGTTGCTCATTTTTATGGTACACATACCATGGCACTGATCTTTATTTATTCTATAGTCAGTAAAAAAATTTTATCAGCTTATTAAACTGATTTAATTTCAAAGAACACGGTGGGAAACTAATTTTCTATTAAGAAGATTAATTTGGAATGGTTAAGGTACTGGGAATTATATTGAGGTAAGTTCAACTCAAATAGCTGCTTCAGATCTGGCCAAAGATGAATGCCACACAATATATTTTTTCTGTGACAAGTTCTTGTTCACCAGCCTTTAGGAAATAGATCAGTGGTCCTACTGCTATGAATTCTTGTCTATTCTTTATTTATAAATGCTTATACTGGTGACTTTGTGTGGGACCTCTGTAAGGTCACAAGACATACCGATGGTTCTGCAGCTGTGCTTAGTGCTTCTGCAGAAATGTGTTTAAAGGCTTATTTTGTACACTGACCACGGAACCTCTGGATAGAAATGTGTACTGTAGAAAACAATCAGAGTCTGAAGAAAATAAGTAAGGGGTAGCACTGACTGCAATGAATTTTGATCTGGTAATCACATAAAAACTAAAAAACATTTTTTACACTGAGGGGTTTTTAAATGTCTGGTTCACAACAGGCACATCCACAGTTCACTAAAATTAAAGGATCTCAGGAAACTCGATATGAGGCTTAGGAAGGGGCAGGGCCAGAGCAAAGACACACATCTCGGGTGCACAATTGGCTGCCTCTGTATCCATGCGAAGTATAAATGAGTGTATTAGTTTTTCCCTCCTTAGGATATTCTGACATGATTTTACTTTGAAGCTGTGATGCTACAAGCACTTAAGAGATACTGGGACTATAACGTGTCTTTCTCTATGGATCAACCAATTCTGCTTCTGCTTTTATTAAAATATTTATTTAAGGTAAGAAAAATACTCTGTTTTTGCGGGGTGGATAACTAGTCGAAGCGAATGTTGAAAATTGATGATTTGTGATTTGGACTGTTTTTTATTCCCATTGTTCTAGCAGTCACAGGGAGCTCTCATTTAGTGCTACTGAACATTCCCAGTCTTCCTTCTATTTAAATAGTTGGAAGCTCTTTTGAGATCTTTAATCTGCTTTATTGCCTGCTGCTTTGGGTTTAATGTTGTTCCCCAGAAGAAGTAAGAGATCCCAGCATCTTCAAGTCACCCTTTATACAGGATGGTGTGAATTGAAAGCTTTAATGAGTTCATTGTCATACCTCTGGCAGTGGTAAAAAGCAGACCCTCGGGGATGACTGTAAGAATAACATGTGAAAATTACCTATACTTTGTCAGTTTTCCACCATTTGCAGCTTAAGGACTTCTTGAGATGGATGTATTTCCTTTGCATTTTGTGGGTTTCACTGTAGTTCTCTTCTACGAACTTCAACTTCTGTAAATATGAATGGGCCTCCTCTGTCACCCCTTGAAACTTTTAGTACTCATTTTAAGCTTTGTCAGATAAACTACTTACTTTGTGAAGAACTGCCTTTTTTCCCCTCTTCTTTAAATCTGGAGCATACCAGCTGTGTTTCATCCATCACAGTGCTTGTACTTGAAGAGAAAATGAAAATCAATCTCTGCGCACTTTTGGCTGCTTAAGATGTTATAGATCTCTGCTGTATTTCCCCTCAAGTGCCTCTTTTTCAAACTGGGAGAAGCCTACTTGAGTCTTATGTTGAGAAGCAGTCAACAGCAGAAGTCAATAAGTGTTTGTTGTTTAGGTCTCCTGCCTCCTGTGTAGCTAGCCTGCAGATAGATTTGAATCTTAGGCCTCTTTGGTCAATTTAATAATTTTGGTTTTATTTTTTAAATTGCTGCAGTCTTTAGATAAGGGCCTAAAAAGTGACGGCAAGGTGCTGGCAAAAAAGGGGAACGTTCTGAATCCCTCTCATTAGATAAAAGTATGGAACAATTTCTGTGAACACTTGAAAATGCAATTCTTGTTTTTTAGGTCTAAGTAGGATGTATTTATGTATAGTAAAATGGCACACAATTGCTGGTGCTGGAAAATTATTAAAAATGGTTAATTCAATTATTGTCAAATATATATTTTTTATCTTTTATATCAGATTTTCGTACCCTTTTGGTTGTATGGGCTAGACAGATTGTATTTTCAGGGAATGCAAGCCAGCTATACACCCAATATATTGAATTAAAAATCTGCAAATTTTCCTGGAAAAATATTCCTTAAACACTTTTTTGTATGCCATCAATATTGTAAGTTCATTGTGTCAGTTCATCCCAGAGGTGGTATATACCCCCTTGTAAAGGATTTATAGAGTTTAAAGGCTTTATAAACTTTACAAAGTTTATAATTCACAATGTGTAATCTAAACTCTGAACACTGAGATATTGATAGATTTATAGTTATGTTAGTTATTCATTAGTTAAAGGAAGTTATGTTAAGCCAAACTGAATTCCAGAGTAAATTGTACTTAAAAAAATTAAATAGCTGAGTGTTTTTGCTTTTTATGGTGCTGGTTTGGTTTGGTTTGGGTATTTTTTGTGCATGGTTGATTGCTTTACAGGACAACACAAAGTAATACAATAATAAAGCTCCTAACTTTTATTTTAGTGTCCTAGGGGTTCGTATTTGATTTTTATTTTGTTTTAGTTTTTTGAACTAGATTTTAAGTTCATTGCTAAAGATGGCATTTACTTGTCATCTCAATTCATTAAGAAAGCAAAAATGGAACACAGAAGACAGAACTGCAGTCTTTTATAAATGTTTTGTGATAGGGATGGGTATCACATGCACCAATTTCTTTGAATGTTAGATGTGTTTCAGGTTTATCTTAAATTAGAACGAAGCAGCCCATAAGTTTCTGGTTCAAAATGAAACTCAGAGAAGGAACATGCTTCTCTGAAATGTTAAGCCAAGGTCCTTTGAAGGCAGGTAAAATTGTCAAAAAGGTAGGGTCAAAAATGCAGGATACTTGTGTCTAGAATGAATTCACTTCTGGACGAAGCTGAAGCGCCGGCTGAAATTTGCATTGCCAGGGTAAATTAGATTGCTAGGGAGGTGTTTAATGAGTTATTTCTTTAACTCTTGAAAGTGGTTGTTTATTATTCTGAAATATTTGAAAATTTTGAAAGTGGTGCCCCTAAAGTTTTTAACATGTAATGTAAGAATAGGACTGAGACCTCCAGCTTCTGACTGCCTGTAACTGTGGTTGCCGTATGAACATTGCAAGTGAAATCTCTGACATTGTTTCTAATATAAAACAATGACAGGTTCCTGGCATATTTGGGTCAGCTGACATGATTATTCCACCTCTGCAGAGAGAAACAAAACTAGAACCTGTACCTGCCGAACTTGTAAAAAATTAGGAGGCCTCTGTGTCACACAGTAGAGCTGGGGATACTGGTCCATGTAAAAACTATTGCAAGCTGGCAAGGTCTGGGTAAAATTAGTTAAAATTGACAGAGATTAATTATTCAGTTAGAAGGATGTTTTCTGCATTTTCTACTAAGCTGCTTTCCTGTATGTTTGTGTTACAGGGCACACAGTGTCTAGACTGTGACGAAGCGAAAAAGCCTGCTAGAACAGCTTTGATGGAGTGGGCTGAACTGCCCAAAGGAGAGGATCCAGACTATTATATTGTGACATACCAGCAAGCAGATGCTTTCAGTCAAAAAGTATATTTTATCAATCTAAGCAATAAGTTGTTCCATGTTATTTAAGCTGTAGATACCAGTCGTAAATAGCACGGCGTTTGGTTCACTACTTTTGTCTAAAAAAAAAAAAAGTAAAATAGCAAATAAAGAGAAAGTTTGGAAAAAATTTACAGGATTTTGAAATTCATGTCATTTATGTACACTATTACAGAGTCCTACTGAAGCCAGTGGGACTTAAAAGACCCTTGAGTATCCTGTTGAATAAGGATGGATGGTCATATGTTCAAAATTAAAAATATGCAAGTTCTTCAGGGTGCTGTGGTTTGAAGGAGGAGTTTAACTTCTCCAGGAGAGGCACAGACTATCCCGAGATCTCTGTGGGAAGGCATTGTTCTTATTTTGAGCACAGGATGTTCTGGAATGTAAAGAAAATATGGGTATTTTAATATGAAGATGTTTGTTGTTAATGTGATTTCTAAAAGGCTTTGTTTTAAATGCATCAGGTATTTTGCAGTGTAACTGCAGCCTCAAGTTTGACATGCAGCAATATAATCTCTCCTTCTAAAAGCTTCATAGATCAGTTATAAATTGTATTTTTATTACTTTCACTATATTCAGAAATTATTCTAACTTGCAGAATGTAAGAAACATTTCTAAAGTTGAATGGAAACCTGTCAGTACTACAGTTCTGCTCGAGCAAAGTAAGAAGTATGATATTACAATAGAATCCCTGAAAAATGGCCGAATCTTGGGTGTAAAATCATTTCAGACACGTAAGTTGAGTAACACAAAAATAATTTGGTATCTTTATAGTTAGTCTAATACAGAAGATTAAAAAGTACAAGTTCGCATCCTGAGGTTACTCACGTATTTAGAAACTTTGCATTTATGTTTTCAACCATGAAGTGTTGAAGGAATAATTTTATATAATGTGTTTGGTTGATGTAACAATTCTGAAATATGGGACTGATGTAAAAGTTTGTGAGATTTTTTAACATTACAGGTTTTGTTATACTATAGTAATTCTAGGAGAAGAAATTTATAAAAGAGGACCATGGAGAAAGTTACTTAAAGTGGCAATTTCATAATAACATGAGGTCATGATTGTTTGTCTTACACAAATTTAAAAATTTAAAATTTTTGTTTCAGCTTTATGACAGTCACTCATTAAAAAGGGTTAACGAGTATCTTGAAGATCTTAACATTGTAACTAACTGGGACAGTCTCTTGGTATAAGAATTTATGAGTTTGTCCACTGAACTTATAAAAACTTTGTTTATAGCTGTAAATCTGTTCAGGACCACAAGTCCCACTAGTTAAAGGGGCTTCCCAGTCTTAACTTTGTCAATTAAAATAGTTTATAGCATAATCCTTTGTACATATTGCAAGCTCATACCAGCTTTGGGATACAGACTAGGACCTGAATTCAGACAACAAAATTGAGTAAAATAAGTAGTAAGTTGAAAGCATTGCAGGAGCCATTGACTGCTGAAAGAACATTCAGCAAGCTACAGGAAATGATTATGCTGCTAATGTGTTACTGCACTTAACATCTATTACTTAATTGATATTCTATCAAAAAATGTAATTTTGCAGCTGAAACAGGTCTTGAACCGTGCAATTTTATCTCTGCTTGCTTCAGACATAAGCAAACATACTGTGAAAATAAAGAAAAACATTACTTTCTTAAATGATGCTACATTTCCTGCTCTATTGGGTCTATCCCTCATCCCTTCTCAAAAGAAAATAGTAATAATACTGATGAAATAAAACTTTGAGTTAATTATTCCTATGTGGTAAAAACAGTATTTATTTTTTCTTTCTCTACTAGGTGGAATTTCAGAGAATGACATCAAAACATTTGTGACAGCGACTACAGTGTCTTTTAATTGTAGTATGATGATCAAAGAATTTTCAGTTTCTCTTTTCCTGAATGGTACTTCTCAGATTATAAAAAGACCCAGTGGATTCTTTGTATGGAGAAATTTGACACCTGCCACCATTTATACTTTTAAGTTTATATTTGAACAATTAAATCCTGAATTTGTAAATGTATCTCAATCACTGGATATTCAAGCTGAAACAGGTATATATTAGTTTCTTGTAGTCACGGTGAATGCAAGTTAGTACTGCATATTTTCCAGAAGAGTTGAGTAAATTGTAAAATCCCGAATTCCATTTTACATATTTTAGTAGATATGGATGTTATTTCTAGAAAGAGGAAATAAATCGAGTGTTAATGACATAGGAAGGTTATTTCTAATTAATACTTCTTAGTATTTTAGGAGCAAGAATTCAAATTTGCGTGTGCAAATATTTTAAGCTAACTATACTTTTGCAGTCTGAAATAGAGTCAAGTCAATGTTGAAGTTAAGCCTTGTAATTATTGGAGTGTATGGGTTGAATTTGCTATGTAGTTTCAATGAAAAGGCAAAGAAAATCCTGAGTTTGGTAAGGATTTGGAACACTTTCTGCAGCATTCAAAACGACATGTTTTTTATTGTTGAGTGGCAAGCTTATCTGTGCTGTTTTGTTAGAAGTGCTGTGAGGGAGACAGGGTTCTGAGGATATTATGGCTTGGTTGTGTATCCTCATTCCTGTAAATGTGCTACTCTCATAATGCAACTTTAAATCTTTAAAATTAGATACACAAAAGAAAGAACTATATACACTCAAATTCAAGGAAGTAATTATTTTCCTAAACTCAAGCAGGTAGTAAAAGCAAATGATTTGTTAAATTCATTTTTATAATTAAAAAAATGGAACCATCAGAAACGAAACTTAAAAATTAATTTATTTTCTACAGTATAACAAAGATTAATGGATCTCTTTTTTTTTCGTTCGGTGGGTTGCAGTTGTAGCTTTTAATTCAGTCAATCAGATTTTTTAAAACACTCACAACTTTGAAGGAGTGTTGGTTTACAATTACTGAATGTTTTGGGGGTTAAAATAATGACTTAATTAAATGCTATTGTCCTCAAAATGTCTGTGTAATTATAAGATATCAGTACCACTGCCATGACTAATACAGCATATCTTTAAAATCCTGTCCTTGCTCACTTATAGGCACCTGTTCCCAAGGGTGGGTGGCATTCCAGAGCAGCTGCTACCAAATGGGTAAGGAGAGCAAGCCATGGAAGGTGGCACAACATATCTGTGAAACCTCTTCTCAAGGGGCACATCTTCTTGACATAGGGAGTGAAGAAGAACATGGCTTTGTGTTGTCATATCTTCAGAAAATTAGTCGAATAATCATGATATGGACAGGTCTTAATGACCTAAAGGTCAGTATATTCTATCTTCTTTGTTATTACAGATATGGTTGCAGGAGAACTTTGAAATAGAGAAACCAATCCTTTGGAACAAAAATTACTGAACAGTACATTGGTTACTTGTTCATATAGTTACTAGTAATTAGATGAAGAACTATTGTTTCTTCCTATTTAGAAATACTGAAAATATTTAGAAGGCCATATCTGGGGAAAAAAAAACCCTGGTGTATACTTAACCTGTAATTGTGTGTGTATTTCCAGGGGATATTATTTTGCCTGTAGATGGTGCTGCATTACCAGATTTTAAATCTCAGTCTACGCACATTTGTTACTGTGGATCTCCAGGTCTGGGATTGGCTTTCTCAGTTTTGCTGCAGGTCTGAAATGTTGAGTGTTGAGCTTAGTGATGTTCGTCCAGTACAGGTGGAGCAAGGTGTTTATCGTAAAGCATTTCCTGTTCCTTGTATTCAGAATATGAAAGTTCTTAATGCCACATCTGCTGTTACAAAATGATTCAGTGTTGTATGGTGTGTGATTTGGGAAGAAATACAGACATAAATAAAAGTGTTGGGAAAGCTCTTGGAAAGATGGAGGCACTGTGCCAGAAATGTCAGACACAGGTTTCTGTGATCTGGTTTAGTGAAAACTTACTTTGTGCTAAGCATGGAAGGTTGGGAGAATGCCAGCGTTTTTTGGTTTAAAAAAAGTCTGCACTCTGAAATTTAATTTTAATATTGTTTTGGTACAATAATTTAAACATTACGTTAAAATGATTTTTAAATTATTTTACTGTGAAAGTAGTAAAACCAAAGCAAGCTTTATGTGTAAAAGCAGGAGTGGTAAGCGTCACACCACTGTCATAGAGACAGAAAATTTCCTTTTTGTAGACTGTTAAATAATGGGGCTACACAAACAAGTCAGAGTGTGATAACGTGCAGACTGAGGAAACACAAATCTGTGTAGGTTAGAGAAGCACTGTAGCCATCCTGGTTAGTAAAGCACCACGAATATATGCACTTTACATGTAATATTATTTTGTAAATATGACTCTAAAGTCGCTTGTCAAATTGCTGTAAGTTTTACACCATAGTGATATTCCTTGTAACCAGCTTGGAATTTTAGAAATCAGGTAGTATTTGTAAGAGACTGTCAGAAATAGATGTCCCATGGAAGCATTATATTTTTGCATGTTGGAAAGAGTACTAGAAAGTTGTTTTTTTTAAACTCTGATTACACAGAAAAGAGTCGATTGCCAGTTTGGAATTTGACTGTTAGTCAACTGTTTAATCATTACATGGATTTTTATGTTTGTGGGAGTCAGTCAGTTAAATGAACTAGATGAGAACCTACGTTTTAAGAATAGCAAGGCATAATAACAAAATTCTTGTTTTCCAAGAACTTCTTTCCTAAATATTTGTACTTAATTAGTGTGTTCAAGTGCTGTCTAAACATGTTTCGGTCCCAAATGTCATTGTTGTCATCTGCTCTCATCTTATGAGAACTACAAATTGTACTTGCACCAAATGGCACTTATCTGAGGAGTTTAAATATCATGGGACATGCAGTAGGAGTTGCAGGATTTCTTTAAAATCTGAGATATGAATTGCAGATTCATTTATTTTTGCTTTCTCATTTGTATTTGAAGCATTAGGAAGTTAAAGTTCTGTTTACAATAAGAAAGTTCAAAATTTCTCTTTTTCTCCAAGAACCCTAGGACTTGAAACACTTGCTGAAAAAAAGTTGAGGCTATAACCTACTCAGAAGATTCCAGCAGCCTTAGGAAAACTGCCAAGCACTGTGACACTGATAAAAATTAACAGCACTGTGATCAGGATTAGTTCTGTAGCATTTGTATTCTCACAGTTTCTCCTTCTTTAACCCTACTTTGATCTATATCTGAATAAAAGCCCTTCCTGACGAGGTGAGCATTCTGTGAAATGCAACAGAGACCCTGGAGATGTAGGTCAGTGCATGAATGAATGGAGTGCTTTGGTGATACCCTCAAGTCTGTCCTGTTGGTGCAGCTCTTCAGTTAGGAAGTGGAAAAGGTTGCCAGAGACTGTTTACTGAGCTTTCTCTTACAAGCCTTGCTGCAGAGGTTTGTGTCATTGCAGTATCTCATGGTTTCCTAGGTTTGTTGTTAACTCTGGCATTTAGGAAGACCAGTAAATAAAAAAAAGATATGCATTGATCTGTATAGCATTTTTGAAATGGCAGACTATATGCACAAGTCCTCCTGAAAGACAAGTTCACTTATTTCATACCATTGAAAATGTTCTTTGCTCTCTTGGGAAATGAAAGATATCACAATATTTTATTTCATTTTTTCAATGCAACAAATTAATTGAAAAAATAGGCTTATTCTCAACAAATACGACTTTTTCTCATTTTCTCAGAGAAATGAAAAAAATTAGTTTTTTCCTCCCTCTCCCCTCTTCTGAACATCTTTAATAAAAGGATTAACAACAGAAGTCTTAAAATGATGGTGGTACCCAAACTTTTCTCCACTGGAGTGCTTAAAGCATCCACTTAGATTGTAGGACCACAGACTTGCTGCACTTACGCTCTTTTGCCTCAGGAGAGTGCCCCAATGCCATGCCCAGATGCGTTGGGTTTTCTATTAATGCCCTGTAGATGTTAGAATGTTTTAGTGTATTGCAGACTGAAGCCTGTGTCCCACTGGAGGGATCTGCCTTGCTATGCTGGAAGCAGATTGTGCAAGCATGTCTCCCCCAAATTGTCGTGTTGCCCCACTCTAATGTTTGTAGAGCTCTGCTGGAAGAACAGAAGTTACCTCAAAGGTTAGAAACCTGGAGTGAGATGTGAGCGAGTGTCCTAACTGCGGAGAAACCAGCCAACAGGAGAAGGGGGAAAGATAGCATTTCCTCACCTGATTGTGAATCTGGCCATGATTTTTTTCAGCTAAATATTTCTATTTTCAGATTCAATTTATGAGTGTTTTTGGCTGACTGATATTTTAAGTGAATACCATTTTTAGCAAATTATCCATGCACAATTATTAAAATATTTGATCAATAGTGATTTTTAAAGGTTTGTTTGTAATGATGAAACATACTCATGTGGCTTATATTATATTATGCTATGTTATATTATTACCTTGTAATCTCTTGTAATAGAAGGGATAGAATTTTAGATTGAAACCTTTATTAAAATAGTCCTATATAATTAATTTGTATAAATAAATTGCATAAATTTTGGATGTTTAGGAGATATACTTATGGTGAGGGAAGCCTTAATAATTTATAAATATAACATAAATATGGTTTGTAATTTCATTTTTTTCAATCCAGGAAGAAGGTCAGCTCTTGTGGACAGATGGATCTCCTTATCTTCTAAAAGCTGGTCTCTCATCTCTGTCAATGATACCAGAAAATCAAACTGACTGCTATGCCCTTCAGAGAGATCCCACTGGCCCAGATTATTTCTTCACGGGATTCTTCTGCTACGTACAGCTGCCATATATTTGTGAATATGAATGTAACTATGTTTTTTCAATCTTTTGCATTTATTCTTAAAAGCCTTGCCCTGATTGCATTTACATTTGAAGGTACAACTATAAAAAGAAAAGGTTTAATGATTTTAAATTTTTTTTCATTTTTGATGTTCTTTTTCAGTACCTCTGGCACCAGAAGACTTCACATTTGATGTGCATGATGTCAAGACAACTGAAGCTGTATTTGTGTGGAGCAATATGGTCACGTGGCTTAAGTCAGGCTTTGCAGTTATACTCAAATACTATTTTGATCAGTGGAAACCATGCATTCTGAACTTGCCTGTGAATACAACGCAAACAAAAATTGGGCAGTTGTCTCCAGGCCTTTGCTATAGTTTCTTATTAGTAGCAAGGAACCCAGAAGGAGCACAGACTATCTTAAGTCCAATTCTGAAGGTAGAAACAAGTAAGTTACAAAAATAAATAGCAGTAATAAACAGATAATAAAATATTTTTTATATTTTCCCTTTAATGACACTGTTTCCTGTTCTGATATTTTGTCTGAAAATATAAATAAATCTGAACATGAATTCTCAACCCAGGATTTACTAGTTTGTAGAGTGGATTCCAAAGACTTCATTTTGCTTTGTACTAAAATGCTTTGTTGGGATTGATGTGGAAAAGCTCTGAAATTTTCTGTGCCTGCAAGCAGAAAACCGTACAAATTCTGCTTCTCTGAAGTATATTTTACAATCTCACTATTACAATTATTTTACTCACAGAGTTTCTATTGGTGTTTAAAGGTAAAGCAGGATGTCAAAGTAGCAAAGTATTTTTTGGCCATGCTGGTGAAGTAGAGTAGTATGTTTTCCAATCTGAAGTAAAAGACTTGTTTGGAAAAAGCAGAGGTGTCCCTGAATATCTGAAGTTAAGATGGTCTTTATGGTTTAAAAATACATTGCGTTTTGACCTGCTACATGATGCACTGTGGCATACGTAATATTCATTCACAATTAACTTGTGAAGTCTATCTGAATGAAGCCAAATGAAACCTGGCAGTTGGTAGAGGTGATAAATGCCTTTGCAGCTAAAGGTGATATAGTGGAGATGTCTTCAAGGAAAAACTACTTTATAGACACAATTTTAGGTGTAAATTTTCTTCATATTCCTGTTTCTGTGGTACTGGGAAGATGTTCTCATTTTCAGAAATTAAATAGAAGATAATGCCCTAATGTTTTTACCAGTTCTGTCAAGGCAGTCCGAACATACAGAGAGGTCTATTTTCTTAGATTCAGAACAAAATACAAGTTAACCTTTGGAGAAAAAAGCTGTTCTTTTTCTCCAGTAAGTACATTTTGTACAGTTAATTTCCTTCTCCAGGGTGCTTTAGTGCACTTGAAAGTCCTTCCATCTCCTGTGCCTACCTGACTCCCCCATAATTTGATGGGTTTTTTCCTATATATAAGACCTTGTAATGCAAGTTGCCTCTATAACAAAGGAAATACATTCCTGTTTTCTTCTTTGAGAAGCAAATATGAGAGGTAGGCCTGTGGGAACCTCATGGAACTCAACAAGGCCAAGTACAAGATTCTGCGCCTTGGCTGGGGCAATCCCAAGGACAAGCACAGGCTGGGTGGAGAATGGATCAAGGATAGTATTGGGCAGAAAGACTTGGGGATATTTGTGGATGAAAAGCTTAATGTGACCCAGCAGTGTGCACTCGCAGCCCAGAAAGACAACTGCATCCTGGGCTGCAGTGAGGGAGGTGATTCTGACCTTCTGCTCTGCTCCTGTGAACCCCACCTGGAGTGCAGTGTACAGCTCTGGGGTCTCCAGCACAAGAAAGATGTTGAATTATTGGAATGAGTCCAGAGGTGGCCACTAACTAGATCAGAGGACTGGAGAGTCTCTCCTATGAAGACAGACTAAGAGACTTGGGGCTGTTCAGTCTGGAGAAGAAAAGCCTCCAGGGAGACCTTATAGCACCTTCCAGTGCCTAAAGGGAGCCTACAAGAGAGCTGGAGAGGGACTTTTCATGAAGGCATGTATTGACAGGACAAAGAGGGACAGCCTCAAGATGCAGGAGGGTAGTTTTAGATTAGATAATAGGAAGAACCAGTGTTGATGTGCTGGAACTGGTTGCCCAAAGAGGCTGTGGACTCCACATCCCTGGAAGTATTCAAGACCAGGATGGATGGGGCTTTGAGTAACCTGGTCTAGTGGTAGGTGTCCCTGCCCATGGCAGGGGGGTTAGAACTTGATTGTCTTCAAGGTCCCTTCCAGCTCAAACCACTCTATGATTCTGTGATTCTATGAACTTGAGTAATGCATGCCATTTGTCTTGGATGGTGTTTCTGAACTGACTGAAATACAAGAGAGGACCTTAGTGGGGAAACTGGGTTCTACATGAGGAGCGAGTTGATTCAGAAAAACCTCAATTAGAGAGTAAGAGTATTCTCTGTGTATCAATATTCACTGTCACTGGTACACTGTCAAGGTTGCTTTGTTAGATTTGCTCCAGTAGTATTTAGCCTGTATGTAAGTGTGTACTGTTTGCTTTTCAGGCTCTATTCAAAAAAACAAACAAACAAAAAGACACAACAAAACACCACACAGTTATTGGTGAAAGGCCTGAGAACATATTATCCTATTTCTATTCCTAATCTTATTCAACAGGGCCATTGCACTCCCCGAAGTTAGAGGCTACGTATGTTTCATCTGCAGAAATACATTTAAAATGGAAGCCTCCACAGCGTTCATCCAGTGCTTCTTTTCATTACTACCTGGTCAATATATTGGATACCGAAACCAACATCTGGAAACAGTTACCAGTTGAAAAAAGCAAGACCTCCATAGTCATACAAAACATAAAACCTTATCATCAGTATCAGTTATATTTACAGAACGTAGCAGAGAAAGGAACTCTAAGCTGCCACGAAAAGCCTATATTAATCACAACAGGTGATGTATCCATTTTCTAGTTGTTTTATTTTACTAGACAGAGTTTAAATTGAAAATACAAGGCATAAAGGTATTTTTAAAGCCATGTCAGATTGTGGTTGTTGGGATATTCTTCAGAACCTTCCAAAATTGTGAAAGTACCAGTCCCTTTTTTTATTTATTCATTTGCCTACTTAGAGCATATTAGCATGAACTAAAGAACTTGCATTCTACTTGATGGATTCTGATTCATAGTTAGTATCTTTAATTTCAGCAAAGTTAAAACATTACAATGATTTCTCAAATTTTTTAGGGTAGACTAATTTATTTTTCTAATAATAGATAGTGAGACTCAGACTGTGTCATCTTTTTACTCTGTATATATCCAGTGGAATGGAATATGCTTGCAAAATTAGTCCCTATTTGTTATGAGAAAACAGAAGGTAGAACCTGCCTGTAACAGGCAGTTGTCTGTAAACTATTTCAAGAAATAATTAAATGAATCAGTAGCTTTAAAATCATGACATTTCAGAAGAAAAAACAAACCAAGAGACATCATTGGGAAGTGATTATAAATTGATAGTAAGTTTGATATATGGTTTTATATTGACGTCTTTTTCTTTGATCAAGCCGTCAGTCCACCTACAGCTGTTTATATTCACCCAGAAGATGTAGAAGAAGAGAGTGTAATCCTTCACTGGAAGCTGCCACAAGAGTGTCAGGAATCCTACGTTGAAGTGAAACCTAATGCAGACATAGGTGAAATTAAAAAGTTTTTACTAAGCAACACAGAAGAATTAAAAGTTGATGACCTAATTCCTGGAATGGCTTATGAAATAGCAGTGGCAAGTGTGAAAAGTGGAACTATGAGTGAACTGAAGACCATTCAATGCACTTTAAGTAAGACACTGCTTATGGTGGAAACTACAGACTGTAATACACACGTCAGTCTCACTATAGTTGCTATCACCTAATAGATTTTGTAGATCAAATCAACTTGCTAAATAGGCAAGGATCAAAACTTAGATATGAAATGTAGAGATCCAATCCTAGTTGTTAACAGCAAAATTAACAGTTTTTGTAAAGAGAGTGCAGCCTTTGAAAACATATTGGTACTAGCGACAACTGTGATGGGGACCATAGCTGGAAATCTTGTTCCCACTGGCAGAAGAAACTGGGTGAACCATTGATTTGCATTGGAATAGGAAAATATTGGAATGGTTGCAAAAGATTATTTATTTTTGGAGATATATTAGTTCTTCCGCGAACTGTGAGAAAGAAATTGCCCTATGATTAGTGAGAGGCTGCTCGGAAAGAAGTAGAAGTAATAATAGCTGAAAATAAAAGCTTTGCATTGTTTGCAAAGGCATCTTTCCCGTTGATAGGGAAGGGTTTATTGAAGGGTCTTGGTTTACCAAAATGTTGACATGCTTTTGGTACAGTATAAATCTTTTGCATATGTGAAAGGAGTGGGCAGGATTCACGTATACATGTAGTATGTAAAGGCTGCAGCTGTCAGGTTACAGATTTATGAAATGCTGCATTGTCATTTTTTTTTTTTTCTAAATGATTACAGTAGTTTGGAGGGTAAGAGTCTTAAGTCTTTTCCAGAATTTTTTATAAAGGATTAGATTTAATACCTCATTCACGACACAGATGACAAAATTCTAGACGGGATATTTCACAGCTGTCAGAGCCAACTGTAAGGGAAGAAAACTAAACACGTCAATGTTGTATCCATCAAATGCATCTCATTCTCCATGGTCATCTCCCTCTCCACATCTACATTTCTGTATAGTTTTCCAGTTATCCTGCTTACCTTCTTGGTGCAGTTGTGGCTGAGAAGGAAATTCCAGTAATAAATAGTTAAAAGATACTGTTTCTGGGCTAAGACACGTTTTACTCTGGTAGCTATGAATATGCACTCAGCAAGAGTATCTCCCAGGGCAGTTGCTTCAGATGCATTATGCGGTTTTCATTTGATTTATTTGCAACTGGTTTAACATGTGGCAATTTTTTTTTCTTCTAGAGCCCAAGCCTGTTCCAATTGTAGTTCCTTATGCTCTCTATAGCAATGCTGTGGTACTATTTGTTCGCATGCCCGATATGGGAGTATTTGATGGCATCTATGTTACAAATAAAGAAGGACCTAATGCGACATTCTCTTTAAAAAATGATGGTAAAATAACCATCGGAAACCTTACTGCAGGAAGAGAATATGATTTCTGTGTCTCCACAAAAAGTGGAAAAGTTTTGAGCTCCTTTTACCGTATAAATGGTGTAAAAACATGTGAGTATTTTTAAGGTCTTATAAAATCGCACCATATAAAATCTTAATTTTTGAACCCTTTTAACTTTATTTTTATTTCAGTGCAATAGAAAAGACATGCTATTCAAAAATCATCTTGATACATCTGTGTAAGCAATTTGCAGTTGTACTAACACTAGCTGGTTTTTAAACAAGACTGTAAGAATCCCTTATAATTTCTAAACTTGATAAATTGTGCTTTTTATATTGTGCATAAAACGTCTAGCAAGCATTTCAGGAATTTAGGCCGTATTAAATTATTTTTCTTATGGGAGAAAAGACACGTTTTGACCACTTATTTTAAACAAGTAGATGAGTATTAATAGAGTTACTTCTGTACCTTGAAATTATTAAGCTTATTGATCCTCGTGCAGCTTTAAGCAACAAATAAAAGTGTTGAGATTCTCCAAAGTAATAAATTAATTTAGAAAGACATTAAAAGAGCTGTAATAGAAAGGACTCCTTCTAGCAAGGCCTTTAAAAATGGAATTTTAATAGAAACTTTAAAAATGTTTAAAAATACTTGCTGAAATTCTGCATTTTGACTTTCCTATTTTTATATTGTATTTATACTTCCATAAGTTTTTCTCTTCCCATTTTATCATTTTTTTGCCTTATTTCTTTTGGAGTAGAAATGTTATAAAAGGAAATAAGGAAGAAAGGAGAAGAGAAGAGGGCAAGACAGATAAAATCTTCCCCAAATAAAGAAAGCCTTGAAAGCTTATTTTTCTTAAAATAGTTTTAATAAAAACTTGGTGTTCAATCGATCTTATGCCAGCATTTCCTAAATTTAGTGGTAAACTGCCTTACAAAACCTAGTCTTGTTCTGAGTCTTCTCGGGCCTCAATAATTTGAAAGAAATAAAAATTCCAACCCCTCACATGTATACAATTTTTCCTCAGAAAAAGTGTAAATTTTGGTATATTCCAGATAGAAACGGCTGTGATGGGATGAAAGAGATGTAGAGAAGAGAGGAAATTCTCCTGTAATATGATCTGAATTGTACCTGACAAGACTATACTAATTAGGGATAAAGTGTACTTGTCTAGCCTGATCTACCCAATTTTGCTGAGCCTTTTGACAAACTTTAGGTGCATTCTGACCACTATGGTGGTGCTTTTGGAGGAATTAACTTCATCCTGCAGAACTTTCCCACCTAGGAGTGCCAGCTCTGTCCTCAGGGAGAAATACATATTCAACCTCATATAATTTTAAGATAAAAAAGCGAGAAAATTTTCTTAAATAGTGGCACTATATACCTTTTTTCTTTCTCTATTTTGGAGTTGCCGTGTGTCTGCGTGCCCGAGATCAGATTTTACCCTCTCTTTGTCTGTTACTGATTATCTTCACTTTCATGTCTTTCCAGGAGATATGAAAAATATTAGATTGAACAGCTCCTGGGATTGAAGAGCGATGTGTTTTATGTTTTTCTGTAGGTCTGGCAGCTCCCCAGAATGTACGAGAGGGTAATGTCACTGACACTTCAATACAGATCTCTTGGGACCGCGCTGATGGAGATTTCGAGCAGTACGAGGTTACATGTACGAACTGTGAAAGTGCTTTCAAGGTATGCTATGTACAGCACCACCTGTGGATAAACACTGCAGCTATGTCTCAGTATTCTGTTAAGTAATCAGAGGCAGAATCAAAAGCTTTATTTCCCATTAAAATAGTTGGATATGCGGTTTACATACGATAAGTGAATTTTGTAAGCAGTTCTGCAAAAGCTGTATTTGGTTTTCTAGGTCCAGAAGGTCAAGCAAGAAACAACAACGTTTTCCAGCCTTAGTCCTGGTAAGCTGTACAGTTTTGCAATTCGAACAGAGAAGGAAGGTTTCAGAGACAGTATTTTTGTGACAAAAGAAATAGAGACAGGTAAGACCACAATGTTATCAAATTCAGCATTTGTTTTATTCTATCTGTATCTCTTGCTTTCTTCTTGAATTTTATTTTTGTCTCAAATAGGGAAGAGTAATTCAGCCATCTTTGTAATTTTCTCCTTATTCTCTTTCCTTGTTATTTTTTCTTATTCTTTGACTACAAGGGACCATTAAGAATCTCATACATGCTCCTGTGTGCAATGAACTACCAATGTTATTTCATGTTGATTCAAGCAGCTGTACAGTCCAGTACCTGATACTTGCACAGTGTCTGGCTACCAACACTAGAGAAAACATTTTTTTTTTTCTTAGACTTCTCTTTACTGCTTTAATTTTTCTCTTCAGCTATGACTTTGAACACACTTAAATGTCCAGAACTAATGATAAATTAGTTTTATCATGTTTTCTCATTGGCCTCCCCTCACATCACAAGTAAATTTGGGCTTTTCTACATTTAGTTTTACTTTGGATTAGGACATTTGATTCTCAGCAGTGTAATTCTTCTCAATTCCAGTACTTCTAACTGGTTGAACTTGGGGACACAGCCTCTCAGGCTATTAGATCTGTCATGTTATAGTTTCCTCTAACAGGTGACTAATGTGAAAAAAATCAAGCATAGTAGATGTGATTGAAAAGGTTCAGCATATGTGATCAAATATATGTAATGTTTTGCATTTAAGGAACCACTGAGTTAAAACTTATACAGGAACAACATAAAAGCATTTGTGAGAGGACAAGTCATGGAGAGGCAATTATGGAGCAAGTAAATCTAATTCTCTGACATTTCCTTTTCAAGAACTAAGGACTTGAAACTAGAAAACAGAAAGCAGAAAAGAAGCAAAAGCAAATGGTTGTTTATTTAATTTGTAGATAAATTGCAGAACTTCTGGCCGTAAGGTATGTTGTCTGATGATTGTGATCATAGGTTCAAGTGGAGACCAAAGACATTCATGAAAGAAAAATCTGCTGAGATTTATGAAATAAAAATATAGAAATAGAAATAGAAATAAAAATCAGCTTTGGCTCATGAAGTCTTTGGGCTGCAAACTGCGGTCTGGGGAAACTGAAAGGAATTATCACTCTTTGCAATTCTTGCTTTTTCTGGAGATGTACACTTTCGGCCACTGTTGAATGAAAGATACTGTGCTAGTCGGGACTTAGGTCTCTGCAGAGTATGTTACCTCTTATACTGACATTTCTTAAGGAATTTTCCATTTTTGAAGAACTCCACATCAGTGATGTCAGAACTGTGCTAAGGAGCATTACAGAGCAACAGTTTGGCTCTGGATTTCGTGGATAACAAAAGTCCCTGTACATGTTACTGCAGTGGTAGTAGTCTGCATGTCCTTGAGATAAGGAAGGACATGACATAATTTTTGTGGAGTTTTCATTGCATTCTTATGGTGAGAGACCTGTCATAAAGAAATGTGTTTAAAATGTACTTTTGAGTCAATGCATTTTGTTTTATTGTCACGCAGTACCAAGTGCAGTCAAATATCTGAACTGTAGCAGAGACTCTGAGTCAATTACTGTTACCTGGCCACCAGCCAAAAGTATGTTTGATGGCTATGTTCTTTCAATAAAGAGCAAGGTCTTCAATGAGAAGAAAATGTTACCTTCTGGTGTGAGGTATGATGATTACATTTTAAAAATAACTGACATAAACTCAAAGCAGCTGTTTCCCTGTATATTTAAAATAAGTAGCCTGTGCTGTTATTAATATATGTGTTTTATAGTTTAGTTGATATGCATTACTATGCCCATGCATTTTAAGAACTACATTTTTTAAACAAACTGCAATTCTCATATGATATTTTTATGCAAAGAAGAGCAAACAAAATACTGCACTGGGGTGAGCCCCGGTAAAATCTGTGCGCCGCTCTGGATATTTAATTCAATACTTAAAGACTTTCTAGTACTGGAACTTGCTGTGAACCATAGTGTAATGCACCCTATTTAAGATTTTATAGCACCAAAATATTTTTTGACTCACACCATATAAACATGTATACACACATCATATGTAAATAATATCCATAAAACTATAAAGAATTAACATATGAACATGCATGCATTGTTAGAATCCTAAAGGACACAATCTCTTCTTTTAATCTTTGTAGAATGCACAAATTTGAGCATCTTCTGCCAGGCACTGATTTCTTAATCAATATTGTGACAACCAATGGATTAAAAAGAAGTCGCCCTACCATCCTCAAGATTAGCACCTGTAGGTTCCGTTTATTAATGACTTTTCACGGTTTCAGATAATTAAGGTTTTTATATTTTAAGGTGTTGTCTAAGAAAAGCTATTCCTTATTAAATCCATGCAACTTAACAATGTCTGAATTAATGCATATAAGTTTTTCTTTTCAATCTAAACATCTTTGAAAATGACTAAGTATATAAAAGCTTTTAAAACATAAACAAGTTTCCTCTGCATTGAGCGATATTTTGCCACTAACTGAACCAGCAGTAACGTTAGGATAATAAAACTTTTCCACAAAAATTGACAAATGTTGACTTTATTTCTGATTCTCTTTCTTATATATAGAGGTGATTTTCATTTATTTGAAATTCTTTTAAAGTACAAAATAAAATCTCTTCCTAAATGGAACTACAAAGTAATGAATTAAAGCTGTGTATTCTGTAGATGTCAATTTCCTTAAAATTTATATAGATTATTTTAAATCTAAATTTTACATCCTCAGATCCTGATCTGCCATCAGATTTACAAGTGTTTGGACAAGAAGAGAATACAGTCTACTTTTCTTGGAAACTACCAAGAGGAGGATTTGATATGTTTCAGGTGAGATGAGAATGGGAAAAAAACATTGCAATTTTTTTTTTTTTGTAATTTCTCAATTAAATTATCATTCTGTATGTACTGCAAACCAGGCAATAAATACTTATTTTTATAACCCATGTAAGTATTGGAAGGAAATAGTGCTATTGGAAAAGGTTAGCTAAATACATACTTCATATTACATAACAATTAAAAATATGCTTTTAATAGCTTTCAAAAATTGGTTTTTCAACTAGTGTGAATAAAGATCACAGGTCAAGGGTTGAATGTAACTGCAATGTAATCTTTTTTCTTAGCTTTTCAAATTTGTAATGCAAATAAATTTAACTGAAGTGAAAAATAAAAAATACATTCCATATAGAAGAATCTAAACGTTTTGTTTAGAAAGTCACAGAATAATTGTGGAGGTTTTTTTTTTAAATATAACAATTTATTAGACAAAACTGCAAACCTTTGCTGCCTCTCATATCCTTCCAGCCTTGGTTAGTAAGTAGTTTAGGGATTTCCTGAGTGATAGGTATAAATTGGATATACATAAAGAAAAACAGGTTCTGCTCCTGAATTTTTTTTGTTATTTATACTTCACAATTTTGTTATGTCCTGTTTAAAAAATTACACTTCTTCATTTCAAACCCGTTAGTCTTTAGGTTCTTGATGTATTAGCAATAGCTAGTACTTCCATGCTCACCATACCCATAACTTTCATGATTTTATAAACTTCAATTTCTTCAATTTCTCATCAGTCATTCTTTCAGTTCTCTGTCAAAAACAATCCACAATGGCATCTAAATACTTTGCCCATGGATCATGTTTCATGATGTCATGCAACCAGTCTCTCTTTTGTATCCTGGCTTTTGCAGTCTGTATTGCAGTATCCTTAGCATTTTGTAGCCACTGTGTCAACATGTGGTCAATAAAACCTAGTATACTGCTGTCACTTGAAGAGTGTACACTTAGTATACACGTCACTTGAATCAATACGGATTTCTAGGTATAATCTTTTACAGTTAACTTACTCGACTGGGGTATTCTTTTGGATGTAGCACTACCATGAGACAAAGTACCTTGCTTTAACGGTCCACATGGTTTTTACCCCAGTATTACAGTGTCCAATCCTTTTCCTTCTGCTCTCCCATGGCTTCAATTATATCCTTACCTAAACCTGAATTCTGAGTATCCTTAGGATAGTTCCTTAACATTTCTTCATTAGTGTAAAGCTGCATTGATCTCAAAGGATAAGAGCAGCCAGTTAACCTCTCACACTATTTGCTGGTGCAGCCTGGAGCGTATTTACAAATTTTAAAATTAATTTAATTATCTTGTTCATGATTGAACCATTTCAGATATGCTTTTGAATGTAATAATGTTATTGTTGCCACCCTGCGGAAAATAATTGTCATCTGTAATATTGATCTTTGCATCACAGTATTATTGTTCAGCATCTCATAGAGCAAGCAGCCACATTAGACAGTGCTTTGTCTGTATAAATGAGCTTATCTTTAAATCTTTAATGAGAAAGGCTTTCGTAGACTGGTTGCTTAGTAAGGTGCACCTGCATAAAAGAGATCATTTTACTAATCATTTAAAATTAATCATCCCTGCTCACCAACTTTCTGTGCAATATATTGTAGTTTGTAGAGCGAAGAGTGCACAAAAGGTACTTTCCTAACTTCTTTATACTAGATGTAAATCTTTAATCTATAGCTTTGCTTCTAGCATCTTGCAATGCTGTAATTCTAATAAGGTGATGACAGCTTCCAAGATTTTGTTTGTATAAACAGGCACTGTGCTGCTAAAATAGACAGAGGGTAAGTGGATCTTTCCTCCCCAGATGAATAGCAGCTAACCCCAGTGCTTTCAGGTCACTGCCATGTGTACAATACCCCCCTTCTGCTGAAGGAAATTACTTGTGGCACGACAGGACTCACTATGTAGGCAGCTGCAATCCTTCCTGGTCCCAGTATGAGCTGCCACTCCTGAGCAACCCGTGTGTGTGTGTTGGAGGTGCTTGTCCAGTGCTCTCCTCTGCAGGGCAGGCACGGTCTGCATCCTGCCTCTCACTAGTGCAGATAGGAACCAATCTGCAGGGACACTTTTCTGTGTCCACAGAAAGAACTGTTGCAGGAATTTTTTGTCATCTTAGAGTTGTCTGGAAGGTCAGAAGGAATCCTCACAGTCTCTAGGAGTTAAGTCCCCAGATTTCAGTGTCTTGATATGTCCAGCCTATCTATTCTCTGCAGGGGCTCTTAACAGATGGGTTTTCAAAGTATAGCAGTGAGCAGAGTTGACTGATTGATTCCTTGGGAGTCTTTACAGAATCTCAGCTCTGAACAGTGCATGCGTGTATTTTTTGGTTGAGTGGTTTTAGGTGTTGTTTGGGTTTTTTTTTCTTTGTTTTGCTTTGTTTTGGTTTTTTGTTTTGTTTTGAGGTTTTTTGCCAGAAAGGTAGAGTTACTTAATTGTACAGTTCATCAGTATAGCTGTGAGACTGAAGAGTCAGAGTGTGCCTTATTATCCTTCCTTCAAGAGCAAAAACCTGTAAGCTTGGACTTTACTTTGCTTCCTCCACCTACTTTTAAATGTTTAAGTCATTGCTTTCACTGCTGGGCTATTAAGAAATCATACAGAGTAGATGTTCCACATTGGTGGAACATAATGTAAAGCTCCTTGATTCTTTTTGTGTTTAAAATGGGGAAAATATTCTAAATATTTTTTTATTAACATGTAGTTGCAATTTCTGAGCATTACTTTTATCAACTTTAATAGTCTAATATAAGAATTTTTTTTTTCTTCAATAGCTTTCATATTGTCTGATGAATAATGAAAAGCTTCTTACCAGAACTATTTATGACAGCAGAGCTGTAGTGAAAAATCTGACTCCTGGGACAGAATACATTTTTCAGTTAAGGACAATTAAAGGCTTGGATTCCTCTGTGGCTGTGGAGAAAAAAGTCATCACAAGTAAGGGAATACCTTATAAATTGCCTTTTTGAAAACCAGTAAATGTTCAGAGACATTTAAATCATTGTTTGTAAGTAACTCATAAAGGTCACAGGGTTCAAAATGAAACTTTAACTATGGGAGGGAAGTTGTGCTTCTTCTTGTGATAGTAGTTTGAATAGGAGACTTGTAAATAACTCTCTGGATTGAGGTTGAGGAGTCTAGACATGGCTCTTTGAAAAAAGCTTCCAGGTCTGACAAAGTAAGATCTTGCCAGAATAGCTTCCTGTACTTTCATAATTACCTTGCATTTTGTTTATAATTATTCCTGTATCTCCTAAATACTTGCAAGCTCATGGTCTCAGATTGGAGTACTACTCCTGTACAAGGCCCCAGAATGCTTAAGACAGTAAGAGGAATTGTGCTTCAGAGAGTTTAACAAGATCCAGAAACCAGTATCTTGCACTCATTTTCTGTCTCTGAGCAAACATGTATCTTCCAATGCTCCTGTGATAAAACACAAAAAAGAAGGAAATTTATTTGTGGCATAAATTTGAAGAAGGAGATTTATATTGAAGTCTGGACTGCTAAAGCAGATAAAGAGCAACAAGTTGTAACCAGAAAATAAATAATCTCCCAGGTTTATACACATGCATGTCATAGACCTCTTTTCTTTGATGGATATTCTATTCTGTGGCTTGTTTGGACTATAAGTCCTTAACTCAGTTTGGACTATAACTCCTTTACTCAGTTAATAATCAAGGAGGCTATGCATTTAGTTATTCAAAGATAAGCAAATCTCTGAAAAAACCAGAACAAGTACTGCAGATTCTTGTGAATGAAATGTGCAGCAGATTATTCATTATCATGTTCCTGAAGATGCCTTTTATCTTCAGGTAAATATTTTCAAGAGAATTGTGGATGGGTCCAGAGTATGCGTAGATTATGGAAAGTTTACTCTATAATTTTAATGGTAAACCCTTAGGATTTTTTTCAGGTTGAATAATAGGAGTATGTTAATTAGTATTTTTCATAAAGCTTCAAGCAAGATAAATCAATTATGTGGGAGATTCACTTTTTAGGAGCGATGGTAACATTTTTCTTACCTAAGAATTTGTGCTGTGCAGATTAATGGAGGTGCTATTAGTAAATTATCTGTGATATCAGGAATCTTAATAAAATAAAAAAGATTATTTAGAAAGGTGAAAAAAGGATAATCACTGAGACTATGCCATTCCTGTGTCCTTAAGTGAGCAGATGAACAGTTTTCTAAAATTATATGTCATATAATGTATTTTAGAAAACTTTAAACTGACTAAAGTTTCTAATTCTGCTTACAAAGTGTTCCATTCTCATTCTGTTTCACTAGTTAGCAATGTTACTGTTCTTACAGAAGATCTGATAAAATTGGAATTTTCTCCCATAAATTGCATAGTGCACACAGGAAGTACATCCCCAGGATTTATTTACCCTGTGCAACATAATGGCACTGTTTACTATAGATCCGTACAAACAACTCTAAAATTTGTATCCATATTTCATGATTATTTGAAGTCTCAAGACATTCGTTTAAGTAAAAACCATTTTTTAAAAAAGCTGTTATTTTCTTACATTATAAGTACTAGGGATTAATTTTTTCTTTATTAATCAGAATAATTTTTACTGTAGGACCTGCTGGGATATGTGGTCTGAAATTAAAAATGGTAAATACTTCCTCTGCAACTCTAATGTGGAATCCAACCAAGACTAACTTCACTTCTTATAAAGCATCTTTATCAAACAACACCTTTATAAAAAAGTTAAGAATTCCAGGAACACTGACTGACTTCAGTGTTACAGATCTGACTGCTGGCGGCATATATAATTTCACACTGAAAAGACTAAAAGGAAATATTGAAGGAGTTTCTTCTTCCCTTGAATTTGTAACAGGTCTGTATGGTTTCTTGCTTCCTCTCCTTACCAGTGAATGGTAGCTGTCCCTAGCGGTGCATGTTTAGCTTTGTACATCTCACTTTGTAGAATAAGACTGAAATTTCAAGAGATCATACATGTAATAGTTTGCAGTTGTTGTGGGCATGTGTTACTTACACCCTATTCAACCTGCATGTAGTGATTCACTGTCAGAAACATAATGTATTTAGCTGTGCTCCATTTCTTTTGACCATTTTTAGTATTTCAGATCTTATCCTGCAAAGAGTTATACACGAGCTGAATTTTACCTTACCTCATTTCAATAGGTTTTTTGCAGTGAGTGAAGTTAAACAGGTTAAGAAATGTTTGTAGAATTTAGACTTTAGATTTTAAACTACTCTCAGAAATTAATTGTGGGTCTGTACAAAAAGACCTCTACAAACATAAAATCCAGCTTTCATGGAAGTTGAGATCCATGCAAATAGGATCGATGAGAGGAGTAGGACTCAAAATCTATAAGAGTATACTAAAAGGAAGAATCTCTGCTCTCAGTTAAACTTGCACATCTCCATATATATTATTAATGTATTTTTTTCTGTTAATGTGAAAATAAAACCATGAGTTAAAAATCATACATATGAGACAAATACGGATGGAATGTAAAATCTAAAGTTAATATTTAGATATATTAATATTTCAAGTTATTTGACAGCAGAACTGGAGTAATCTGTTTGAAACAATTTTGCAACTTTGAATAGCCTGTGTAAATAGTTCATGAAAGATATATAATCTTAGCAGATTTACAGCAAATAAGAAAGGAATAGAAATCTTTCAGAGTCGAAGCTATATGTTATTCAGACTGCACAGTATAATACTAATGTATAAACAGTACTGGAAGATTTATTCTGAATTCTGAAGAACCATATTAGAAAGGCAGACAGAGGACTGAGTGCAAGGCTGAATCTGAAATGAGACAAAGAGCACCACTGACAGGGCGTGTTCTGAGAGATGGGCATGGGGAAAGCTGATAGTGGTACATGCTTTTTAAAGTAGAAAGGAGACAGATGCACATGGCTAGAGACTGCACAGGTGAACAAATTATACAGTCTTATAATTAGATAACATTTTAATGACCTACTGAAGAATTTAAAATCTGGTTCATTATTAGGCTTAGAGTGAATGATACACATTTAAAGGTGCATTTAAAAGCAGAAGAAAATGAGATGTTGTGACATGAGCAGGTGGAAATTTGGCTTTAATAAAAGGAGTAGACCACTCAAATTTTGGGCACTTAACTGACTAGAGTGCATGGCATTACTGGGACTCCAAATATATGAAATGTATAAAAGAGTTACCAACCCTCTGGCTAGCAGCAGAACAAGCACCAGCTATATCTTGAATTTCAACTGTAGCAGTAGTTATGTCAGCAGTAGTGCTAACTTTAAGGTTGAGGACAGCAGAAACCCCAGGACTGTGCAGAGATTTTCCTGCTAACTGAACACTGTGCAGAGACACTTGAGCTTGCTCTCTGTGAGTGGGGATCTCAGCGTAGTTGGGAGGCAATCACCCAAGTCCCAGAGGTAGCGCAGCAACTGTAGGATCACATGCTGCCATATCCAGACTAATCCTTCATATAGCAAGTAAACCCCTCTTGGATGCTTTTATATTCAGTTGTAACTACTAATGTATTTTAAAGGGAGTTATTTAAGTTAATATCTTCTATTCCACAATTCTCTTTCAGAGCCTGCAAAGCCAGAAGGACTTAAATTCTTCAATGTTTCATCATATTATTTTTCACTGTATTGGAGACTACCATATGGACTTGTAGACAGATTTCATGTGGATCTTATTCCTGATCATGCTTCTGTTGTTATCCTAGATCTTGGAGTCAGGGAGTATCAAGTATGTTCTTTTATTCTAGGACTTGCAGGGCCGGCTTTTCCTTATGCACTGTGCTGATGAGGAATTCAAGCTTTCCTCCTTAGCTGTTTAATGCATATATGAATACAAAAGTATTAATAAAAAATTGGTGGGATGGGAGCAAATTTCAGCATCCACAGTTTGTTACCCAACAACAGGTAGTGAACTTACTGGTTCTTTAAAGTATACTAGAAGGATGCAGACAGTCATCCAAGGGTTCATGAATACTTTAACAAGGGAAGGGCAGAGCTATTGAGTAGTACAGACTCATTAATTGTGTACTTGCCAGGAAGATCTCTGCTTAAATCATTAATGTGGGCAACATTTCACTGCTAAGCCATCAAAAAGATATAGGAGCACTTTTTGATTCTGCTGTCCGGAAAATATAATATTAACAGAAATAATGGTTGTTCTGGATGTTTTGCTTTTGTTTTTCATTGGAACTGCAAAGATACAGGTATTTTATATAAATTCTTGTTAAATAACTTGTTAATTATGTTTACTGTAAAGGATGGGTTAGTTTAAGGGTCAAAACCTTGTTTTTCAGGTTGCTTTTTTGTTCATTCTCTCAAAAAGAAAGTTATAATGCTGCATATTTACTTTGATAATGATAGTAGAGAAAAACCTCTATAGACACACTGATAGGGATAAAATTAATTTTGTTGTTCTTGAATATTGAATGTTTTACACATCTTATGAAGGGTAGTTGACAGCAAAATATTGTACTGTAGCTAACAGATATAAACAACTATTTTTAGTAATGAATTGCTCAAACTTTTCTGTGGTTTTTTTGTGCTTTGTTTTGTAGGGGTTTTTGTTTGTTTGTTTGTTCGTTTGTTTTGGGTTTTTTTGAGGGGGGGTAATTTTTGTGATTCTTGGTAAAATGCTTAAATAAATCTATGTCCTGTTTCAGGCTGATTTTTCCTATGCTATTCCTGGAACAACATACAATGTTACTGTTTCAGCAGTTTCTTCCTCAGTCTACAGTTCACCTGCAAGTAGAACTGTGACAACAAATGTGACAAGTGAGTTAAAAATTACTGATGAATTTTTTTTTTTTTTTGAAACGAAGCTTTTTTATGTTTGTTATGTGCACCGTAATGTCCAAGAAATTATAATCAGTTTTGAACAGTCATTAAAATTTTTCATCTTCTTTAACCATTTAAAAATACACTGAATCTGAAGTGTTGTATGAGACCTTAAGAATTTACAAGCTTTTGAAAAATTTGCTATTGCATCATATAACAATATCCAGACTCTGATTTATATCTATAGTGGTACATAAAGAAATGTTCAGAGCTATTTCCAAAAAAATGCAGCCAAAGCAGATGTGCTTTTTAAGAGAATGCCCTTTAATTGAATGCTAGGATATGTCAGATATCAAATTGGCATTAAGCTCTGTTTTCTTAAAATAGATCTTGAGCAATAAATTTTTTACATTCTTATAGAAGAATGTTTCTGGTGTTCCAAAATAAACTTAAGAATTTTTAACAGGACTATAGCCAGAAAAAAAGCCTTTTATTCAAAAGTACATCAGTTTTCAGTAGTTTTATGAGTTTATGCTGGAAGATGATTTCATTTGTCTATAGAATCTGTGAATGTGTCTCCACTATGATGATTCTTAATTAAAAATTGTTTACTTGTGTGTGCTTG